>CM024956.1:2412567-2857567 GCA_014282245.1 Rhododendron simsii
GTTAAGTTTCAAACGGGGACACTGTAGGACGGCAGTTTTGTTAAAAAAAAAAAAAAAAGTTTCCAACCAGATTTGCAATCCTATGGAGTCGAAACGTGATTATGAGAGTCTTAGAGACAAAATTTAATTATGTCCCTTTAGAATAATATGATCAGGATAATAAGATCTTCACACCTATTCAAACGGATTAAAATTTGAGCACTTGATTTTTTAACTATATTTTTTAATATATAAACCGTCTCAAAAAATTAAGTGCTCAAATTTTAATTCGTTTAGATGGGTGTGAAGATCTTATTATTTTGATCATATTATTCTAAAGAGACAAAATCAAATTTTGTCTCTAAGGCTCTCATAATCACGTTTCTACTCCATATGATTGCAAATTGGTGGTTAGAATTTTTTTTTTTTTAACAAAACGTTGCTGTCCTACTTTGTCCGTTTGAAACTTAACGGAAGGACTAAATAGAATGCAAGCCAATAGTTGGAGAACTAAATAAAACATTTTGATAGTTTGAGAACTAAGTAAAAATCTGGTGGATAGTTAGAGGGATGTTTTCAAAAAAAACTCGAAAGAACGTTTTGTTAAAAAAAAAAGTTTATAACCACCAATTTGCAATCCTATGGAGTAGAAACGTGATTATGAGAGTCTTAAAGACAAAATTTGATTGTGTCTCTTTAGAATAATATGATCAAAATAATAAGATCTTCACACCCATCTAAATGAATTAAAATTTGAGCACTTAATTTTTTGAGACGGTTTATATATTAAAAAATATAGTTAAAAAATTAAGTGCTCAAATTTTAATCCGTTTGAATAGGTGTGAAGATCTTATTATTCTGATCATATTATTCTAAAGGGACATAATCAAATTTTGTCTCTAAGGCTCTCATAATCACGTTTCTACTCCATAGGATTGCAAATCTGGTTGGAAACTTTTTTTTTTTTTAACAAAACTGCCGTCCTACTGTGTCCCCGTTTGAAACTTAACGGAAACTTAACGGAAGGACTAAATAAAATGCAAGCCGATAGTTGGAGGATTAAATAAAACATTTTGATAGTTTGAGGACTAAGTAAAAATCTGGTGGATAGTTGGAGGGATGTTTTTAAAAAAAAACTCTGTTAAAATTAACGTATCCTAACCCACTAATTTTCGGGTCGCGTTGTATCGGAAATTCGCACCCAGGGACAAGACCACCAAATAATTTCTCATAGAACCTCCCCAAAATCTGCTCAGAGAAAACGATAATGGCGTTCTCGAGAGTTTCTCTCTCTAGGGTTTCGTTGTTTCGGCAGAATTCCCTCTCTTCTCCCATTCTTATATCGTTATCTAATCTCACACTTTCTCTCCAACCGAACCGCTGTAGATTCAGTCCCTCTGCTTCTCTCTCCACCCAAGACTCAACCCCTTCCATTGATTCGCCTCCAAACCCCAAGCAGATTTGGAAGCCAATGTGTTTGTACCACACGCAAGGTCAGTGCACAAAGGTAAGAATCAGCTCAAGTTATCTTGAATTTCTGTTTTCTTTTTTTTTCGGATTAGTGTGGTAAAAATTAGTGTGAGTTACTTAGAATTGTATTTAGTGGTGTAAATGGCGCCATACTGATTGACTGGTGCAGTGGTATATGAGATTCCTGAGAATATAGTGCTGGAGAGGTGAGGATGATTTATGATCAGAGGAGTGGTCTAGAAAAGTGGAGGAGAAAGCACGAAATACAGAAAAGACTAACGCAACAAAATTCAAGCATTCTGTGAGGGTGTAATCACTCAGTAATCTTTAGGAGAAAGGGGACACGAGAAAGAATACTCTCTCTCTCTCTAGAAAACAATGCCCACTGAGTTTCTCTCCCTAAGATTCTATCACTGAGAAATATGAAAGGAATGTCTCATATTTACAGGTACAATGGGCCAGTACTTGGGCGCCAGGTGGTCCAGTAAAATCTTTGGAACGTGTCCCTTTTGTACCTCCTAGCCGCGGGGCAGCGGCCGCACCCCTTTGCCCTTCGTCACAAATCCTTCTCCTTTTGAAGCGACCAAGCCACTCAATCCCCCTCCATTCCCGTAGGGGCGAGGTCAAGACTAGCTCAGTCATGCCTCATAGGGCCCCTCGGTCCTGCCTAATGATCAGAGCATGATAAACCTGTTGATGGATTATGCTTGCCATCTACCCTTCCTCTGGGTCGCTCTATCTCCCTTAGGGGTGGATGTACTCTGTAAGTTTGGGCACAAGCTGAAGGTATCATGGGGCGCCCTAGGTCTCGCTGGGGTGACATGTAAGTTACACCCCCCTCGCACGGCTGCCACGTGCCATGGATCAGCTAGTGCTGATTGGTCAGTCAAACTTTCAAAGTCTGGACCACTGACTGTTGACCTTCCCCATGCATGTTACTGAGTGTGGCATTACATTTAGGTTATTGAGCGATCTACCACCAATGAGGGGTTGGCTCAAGTGGTGTTGTGGTGGAAACTCAGGACTTGGTTGGACAAGGCCGAAGTTCAAGTCCCCATAGACCCTTATTGGGGCTAAACATACACCTAACACCACCCACGCATGGTGGGACCTAAGCTTAGGTCCCAACATATGTGCGGTGGGTCCCATTCAAGGTGGAGGTGATGGGGTATACAAGCACTGGATACAAATTTATAGCATCATATTTCTCCCCGAAGAGACTGAGAGAGACTTTATTCTCTTGCAACAAAAATGTGGAAACCTGATGCCCAATCACACTGTTGTCATAGAAGGCTATCAAATCTGAAACAGAGCATTTATTCACCCTAGAACTGAGAAACGTAAAATGATAATTAAGCATAATATGTTATCAATGAGCTCAGGGTAACTAGTCTCCAACTAAGAGATCGGTTACTTTCTAGCCCCCCTCTTTTCTTGGTTTCTACACAATACTCTACCTATAAACCGAAATGAAGCCTTCATAGCAACTTTAAGATTCCAGCAGCAAAAGTATGGAAACAATCTCAAATGTTGAGAATATATTTTAATCTTGTGTTGATGTGGTTTAGATACTCAAGCATATCGAAACCAAGCTCGGTTGCGCTTATAGCATGTATTATCTATCAACTTTTTATTAGTCTCGAAGAATATGGCCCCTTGTCTTGTGGAAACCTGATGTCCAATCACACTGTTGTCATAGCAGGCTAACAAATCTGAAACAGAGCATTTATTTACCCAAGAACTGAGCTACGTAAAATGATAATTAAGCATAATATGTTATCAACGAGCTCAGGGTAACTAGTCTACAACTAGGAGATAGGTTACTTTCTAGCCCCCCTCTTTTCTTTGTTTGTACACAATACTCTACCTATAAAACCGAAATGAAGCCTTCAGCAAAAGTATGGAAACAACCTCAAATGTTGAGATTATATTTTATTCTTGTGTTGATGTGGTTTAGATACTCAAGCATATCGAAACCAAGCTTGGTTGCACTTATAGCATGTATTATCTATCGACCTTTTTATTAGTCTTGAAGAAGATGGCCCCTTGTGATCCTGTGATCCTGGTTATTATCACAAAACGGAGATGACTTAGGCTTTACAGTCCTGCACATGGAAGTTAGCTTCATAAGTTCATTAGAAGTGGAAGCCAGCTGGGTGTGTCAAAGCAGTTTGCACCCGGTTGGGTTGTGTTACTTCTTCATAGCTATGATTGCAGCTTAGGTGGGTAGTATGTACAACCAATGAACACAGGTGCCATGCGTATGAGTGGTAGCTTATGTTTTAAGCTTTATTAGTTCATGAAACCAAGATTTCATTTACAGAATTTCTCTTAACTAAAGCTCCTGTTTTGTGATCGTGGCACTGTTTATGAGTGGTATATCATTGACATGTCATTAGCAATGCCTTAAGCCCGTAATTTGTAGAGTGGGCCTTTACATTTACTACTCTATTCTGGAAAACACAAGAATTGATTCCTAATCGAAACCTATTTGTCATGCAGATGGATGATCCTACGCACCTAGAGAAATTCAATCATAGTTGTTCAGAGGAGCTAAAAATAAGTGCTGCCAAGTTTAAAGAAACAAGCTCTCAGCAGCTAGACTTCTTTCTTGTGCTTGATTTGGAGGGCAAAGTAGAGATTCTGGAGTTCCCTGTTCTGTTGCTTGATGCAAAGACAATGGATGTTGTGGACGTGTTCCACAGGTTCAACTTTGCTTGCTTATTATGTTTTTGATAGGGGCTTACCAGATGAAATGTTATGTTCTTCCTCATTTTGTCAATTTTCTATGGGTTTGGGAATATTAGGTTTTCTTTCGTGTCTTGTTCACATATAAAGAGCTGCAAGATTGATAAGACGATTTACATGCATGAGTTGTGTTAAGACTTTTGGAGAATCAAGAGATGGAATTGAGTAATTGAAGTCAGAGCATGGTAAGTTGGTAACGATTAATGAATAGCGTTATGCTAACAGAATAAACAGATGAACGCATTCATGTCATATTTGATATTACCATGAACAATTTACTTTTTCCTGGAAGGCTACAAAACTTCGTTGTGCATTCACATTCCCACTAAATGGGTGATTTCGTGAAGTTAATGCGTGATGTGTAGTTAAAAACACTACATATTTAAAAGCGTGATGTCATGCATGGCTTTGTTGAGATTATGTTCTCCATTTGTTTTATTGGAAACACTGTTCTTTGGATTACAAGTTTCTGAATTAATAAGTAAGATGCTGATTTGCTTTTGAATTTCTTGTATTTACCTTCTCACAAGAACTGTGGCCAAGCAGCATGCTTCTTATAATTCACGTGTCATTCTTTTTCTTATTCCTCATTTCTCATCTCTGTTACAGATTTGTGAGACCCTCAGCCATGAGTGAGCAAAGAATAAATGAATACATAGAAGGAAAATATGGAAAAATTGGAGTTGATCGGTATGGTTTACATTCTAAGTGGACATCCCTGAACTCTCATGCAATACGTATTTGCAAGTAATTCAAGAGAAGCATATTTAATTTTGGTCATGCAGTTTCATGCACGTGATTTTGTTTATGCAGGAGAATCCCTTTATTAAGCTTGCTCAATTATTCTATTCAGTTTAATGGTCCAATGTAGGTAAAATTTGTGAGAGATAGATAAGTTTGCAGAGAGTCTTGTTTTGCTGCTTATGTCACACCTGATATAAATAGGTATGATGATTGTGCACTAATTGTACTTGTGCTTCTGGTACTGCGTTCCTTTTCAGCCAGCAGTTTTACCTGGCTGTGTCTGGATATTTCTTCATAGTTCTGTTTTCTTTAACATTTCTCTCTCACCATATCCATATACTTGATAGCTGTATGTTGGATTGGAACATAAGAATTACGGTGACTAAATAATCAGTACCATTTACTGAAGATAACAATTACTCTGTACTTGGATTTGATTTTGTGAACTTAAATCTGATTGTCAAGCTCCTGCAGGTAACGCACATAACTCCGGCCCACAAGAACAGATTAATGTATGAGACTATGAGTCTCTGAGCAAGTGAGCATATTTCCAAATGTTCTAATTTCATGAATCATAAATCTTCATGGAATTTCTCCTCTGGGATTTTAATTCCTCAGTCCTGAAGATACAGAATCAAAACGCTAAGGGTGTTTCTATGTGCACATGATTAGATTTCTTTGTTTCAAATTATTGTGTGTATGTTAATCTGTTTATGTGTTCCCTACATCAGCCTGCGTTTTGTTGATTCTGGTTTGTGAAGGACTATATGTTTTAGTGATTTAGAATGTTCTTGGCGGTCTATAATCCATGCCTTTTTGACTGCATTGTATCTTGTATTGTCTGCACCGAAGTGCTGTCCTTGGAGATCTTCTGAAAAAGTAACTAGACTAGAAACTCAGCTTGATTGTGTCCCTAAAGGAAAAAAATGTAAATTGGCTTTATTTGTGATTGTAAGGTGTGTAATTTATGTAGATTTGCAGTGTTTGGCATGATACAGCTATTCCCTTTGAGGAAGTTATTCACGGGTTTGAAGCTTGGATGGCTCAGCATCACCTGTGGGGAAACAAGCAGGGTGGGTGTCTTAGAAGAGCTGCATTTGTAACTTGGTGAGTTAAGCTCTATGAGTACCTAATTACTTTACTAGGAAATATTCTTGGTAACAGAAAAAATGTTAATTTGATATTTTCTACTCTAATTATGCCAAAGCTTAATCGGATTTTATCCTGCCTGCTTGCTACCACCAGACTCAAACTCTATTATTTAATTTTGAAAACATTGAAGGCTGTTCTGGACATGTCATCAAGTTGATTGCCTTTTGTACTCACAAAAAGGTGCACTCTAATGTTACCTGTTTAGATGCTACAGAAATGGACCATTAGAACCTTACATTTTCTGTCATGCATTCCATGCATCAAACCAGATAGATATCATATTCATGTAATACAACTCATTGAATTTGTTGACATGCAGTGTACTATTAGTTGAAATATGGGCCCACGTGTAACCCTAAAATTCTTAAGAAGTACACGTTCAAGCAGTTATGACATACGGAGATTTGTGTACTGACATATCTCCATTTTACGTGTGATAGTGGGAATTGGGATTTGAAGACAAAACTCCCTCAACAATGCAAAGTATCAAGGATGAGTCTCCCCCCATATTTCATGGAATGGATCAATTTGAAGGACATCTATCTAAACTTCTACAAAAGGAGGGTGAGCACTTGAGCATTTGAGTGTTTGTTGGTTTTAGGAATACGGAGTATTATATATTTTCCTTAGCGGCTGCCCTCTTTATTGGTACTAGTGTTGCAATGCATTTTGGATCCAATTGCATTGGACTCTAACAAAATCTCTCTCTCTCTCTCTCTCTCTCTCTCTCTCTCACACACACACACACACACACAGACGGACTCCTCTGAATGAATTAAGTACCTTTGTCGCATACTTGACACTTGAGCAATACTTTAATAGTATGAATGGGTCATATCTTTGGTTGGACATTTATCTAGGTGATATACTGGTAATTCAAGTTGACAATGGATGCATTTTTTTCCCGGAAAGGAACTATGCACATTACTATACTGGTAATTCAAGTTGACAGTGGATGCATTTTTTTCCCGGAAAGGAATTATGCACGTTACTTGTATATTGTGTCCCCCTATAAACACCTTTTAGCTTGGGCAATATGACAACTATATTAGTGGAATTTGAATATTTCGCCTTGTCCCCGTATCCTTGACATGAGAATTAAGTGGATTCGACACCTCAACTCATGCTTGCGCGGAACATCTATGCACAAGAGGCGAAGACCATGTGACATAGCTCTCTCTCTCTCTCTCTCTCTCTCTCTCTCTGCAAATTGACATTTTCGCTTGTGCTTTTGGAATACTAGGCCACAGGAATGATTACGATGATGACGGAACTTCAGATACCTCTGGTTGGAAGTCACCATCTGGGAATCGACGACACGAAGAACATAACTAGGGTGCTGCAGCACATGCTTATTGATGGTGCACTTCTGCAGGTCACTGCAAGGAGAAAACCCGATTCTCCTGAAAATGTGGAGTTTCTTTTCAAGAACCGTATTAGGTAACAGTTGCTTCCGGCCAGCCATGTTATCGACCATGGCAGCTGCAAAAGTATGTTACTTTCTCTTCCTTATGCGATGATAGAGAGGCAATTAGTCTTACAGTATGAATTCTTGTGTTTGTGAAAAATGCCGCGGGAGAACAAATCAAATTTCCTTTGTATTTGTGAGTTAGACTATGTTAAAAACAATTCAATTTTAGAAAATTGATGACATTTTTTTTTTCATTTTGTATATTTTTTTGCTTTTTCATTTTTTACATTACACTTTAATTACTTCTTAGTTCTTACTATATGATAAAACTTTAAAAGTTCAATAATAGAAAAGTGTGAGGAAAAGTCAATAAAATGCTTTCTGAATCCATGTTCTAAGCCAAACCAATTGGGTCTTAGCATGCTTTGACGACCGTTTATAAAAAATTCCTATCCAAAATTATTTTAGATGAAACATTTATTTATTTTTCCGCCGACTATGGGATCTAGGTCATACTCTCATTGTGTGTGAGCGCTTCATTTTTTTTACTGCCAAAGAATCGGTTTAGTCAAACAAGACGAATATAACTATTTAAATCACATGGTTTGAGAATTTAATGTGACCAGATTAGGTTTGACCCAAATTAGTTTATTTATTTAGTAAGTGATGATGAAACAAATAGGAGTACTATAGAAATGATTTTGGTCAGTGATATATCTTTTTATTGGTAGTGAATGGCTACTGAATGCTAGTATTTGGAGTATGTGATTTCTCGAATTAATGTTGAAAAGTGGAATCAGTAAAATAAAAAAAACAGTTCCAACTTAAAAAATATAATAAAGGATAAAAATAGTTCAAAAAAAATATTTATTTATGATAGTTTTGTCTTTTGTGATTTTTAAAGGTTTTATATTCATTTTTTGTTTTTATATTCTTCTCGTGGATACGAATGAAGGAAAAAAAAGAAAAAAAAAAAAAGAAGAAGAAAAATCAAAATTTAGAAAATTAAAAAATGAGCAAAAGAAACTAATATATTGAGTTCAAACTTGGGTTTATCTTAGTGAAACATAATGAAGCAATAGGCATTTCTAATCTAAAATATAAACAAAGTAATAGGTTCCGTTTGTTTCACGATTCTAATAGTGAATGAAATTGCTCCAAATTAATAGTGATTGGATTAACCATACCACTCCCTTGTGATATTGAATATCTCATGTTTTGTGAAATTATATATTCGAAACACATTTAATCCTGATCATATTTTTTTGTTCTACATATTTAAATGCACATAACCACACTAACGATATACCATAAATTTTTGTCATCCGTTTTGTATATATTCAATTAGATACTCATATAGGCTAGGCAATCGAACCCGCCCCGCCCCGCCCCGAATGGGGCGGGTTTTCTATAATATTTTCGGGTTCCGGGTCGGGGTCGGGTAAAAAAAAAATTTTGAACCCCGGCCGGGTTCGGGTTCGGGGTAATAGTGCCCCGCCCCTAAATTACCCGACCCCGACCCGGCGTACTTATATATATATATATATATGTATTTATTTATATATGTATATATATACTTATATACATATTATTTCATTTTTTTAGCATTAATCCAAAAAATAATGTCTCTTTACTGTCAAGTAGCCTAATTAAATTTAAAAAAGAAATAAAAATTGATATTTATTGGTGTTTAGTGGATTTTTTAAAAAGTTTTCTTCAAATATTTATATTAAATTCTACACATAAAAAAATGGAATGAAGTATCTAAAATATTGATTGCAATTAAAAGTTTAAATTTGACCGTGATACCAAAAGACATAAAAATAATTTCAAAAGTTTTATTTTCTAGATAATTTTTATTCTTATTTAGCATTTTTTTTTTTACCTTTTTTACTTATACTTTAATTTTTTAAATTTTTACGGGGCGGGTAAATCCGTTCCCTGATCGGGGCGGGAACAGGGGTACCCCAAAAAAACCCGGTCGGGGTCGGGGCGGGGCCGGGGGCGGGTAATGATTTTCGGGTCGGGGTAGGCAAAAACCCGCCCCGCCCCGTTGCCATTCCTATACTCATATCTTGTTAAACAAATTGAGCCTTATAAAAATACATGCATCGGTAAACCTAATACGAGAGAAATTCTTGGACGGCCCAGATTTATTCCCTCTCTCTCTCATTCGACCATTCTTTCCTCTTGTTCTATCTCTAAACTGGACCGTCCAAGATACGTTTTGACGGCTGAAATCGCCGACGAAATATCATGTGTGCGGTACTGCCCGACACTGAAACACTTGTCCTACCCTTATTCTATCTCTAAAATCTGGACCGTTCAAAATACGTTTTGACGGCTGAAATCGCTGACGAAATATCACGTGTGCGGTACTGCCCGACACCGAAACACTTGTCCTAATAGGGAGATAAATAATCATTTGGACAAAAGTGGCCCACACAAAGCACCAATCAAATTCTATCTCTATATATATATTTCACTTGGTAGCCGTTAGTACTTCCTTTTGGTCCTTTGCAATTTGCATGCCCCCATCGCACCCACCCACCCACCCACCATTTCATTTGGTTTTTTTTTGGCCTTTTCCACTCATCAATTTCCTCACAACACATAAAAATTTGGCGGTAACGTTTGGTGGGAAAGGGAAGAAAAAAATAAAAATCCACGTGTCACAATCGCCACGGCCCAATTGTCATCATTCCTAATTTAGACCGTCCGATCAAGATTTCCATCGCACGATTCTGTAACGCGCTGGGTAATGACGTTCAAGCCCTTTGCGCCGGAGTATATATATTGTGAACCCTTCCCTCTGCTATTCCGCCCTAGTAGTCTTCTCTTCTCTTTTCTTTTCTTATAAACAGCGGAAGAAGACTTACGGAGAGAGAGAGTCTAGAGAGAGAACGAGAGAGAAAATCTCCACAAGAAAAGCAGAATCTCTCTCGCCTCCCCACAATCAAGCCACAAGACTCGAGCCTTTCGCCAAGCGTAAGCATTCATTCGTCATCGACGACTTTCTAGGGTTTCGCATCGCATTCGTTTCTGATCAACCGACGAGACATGGAAATCAAGAGGTCAGTCACCGGTGCGAACGTAATTAGTGTTTTCTATCTGATTTAGGGTTTACGTTACGTAGATAGGGGAAAAAATTAGAGATTTGTCGGTAGGAATAGAGGTAGAGAGAGAGAGAGAGATACATATTGGTGGTTTCTTGTCATGCGATTGTCGCGGTCGGTCGCGTTGTCCGAGTGGAGGAAGAATCAGCGATTGAGTAGTTTGAGGACGCGGAAGAAGCACAAGAGGCTCGATGCCATATGCGAAAAGACTTATAATGAAAACCGTAATGTCGTGGAGAGTGAAAAGAATGATGATTTGGAGCTTCGGAGGAGTAGTAGGGTGCGGAAGGCGCCCGAAGTGCTGGATGCCTCGCCCCCGCCTGTGAAGAAGAGGCGGAGGTTTGACAAGAGGAGTGGGAGCGATTCGGTTGGGAGGGGGAAGGGGAAAGATTGGGTAAAGGGTGAGCCGACTTGTTCGACTTCCCGGGATGTGGAGGAAGAACCCGGTAGGTGGGGATCTAGGTTGAGATCTAGGGGTAAGAAAGTAACTTTCCGGGTGAGGGAGAAGCGGTATCCTTCGCTGAGAGGTAAAAGGCAGCTTTTTGAGGATTTGGATGGCTTTAATGAAGAAATCGAGGTGGAGGATAGAGAGTTTGGTGACGAGGAGGAGGAATTGGAAGGTGGTATGTCGACAGTTGTTAGGTCGAAGAGGCCGGGTAGAATCAAAGCTTCCAATGTACCGAGGAATGCAGAGTTGGTGATTGAGTTGCGTTTAGACAAAGAGCATGGCAAGGAGAGGAATGAGGTGGAGGCAGAGAAGGGCAAGAATGAGGTGGAGGAACGTCAAGAGATAAAGGAAGCGGAGGGGTTAGAGGACAATGCTGAGAAGGATCAATTGCACTTGAATGATGGAGATGGACGTGAAAGCGAGCCCAAAGATGATGACTGTGGCACTACACAGCCTGATGGGAAAGAGGAGAGTGAAGTTCCAATAGGTTTACAACAAGGAGATTGCATTGCCAATGTCAATGTAGAACCATTGGAACATGATATGGAGGTGGAACAGCCAGAGTTTGTGGAGGAGGGAGAAAATCAAAGGGTCTCGGTACAAGTTGGTGGAGTTCTTACGGACCAAGTGGAGGACGAAGGATGTCAACAGAAACCTTTGGAAGGTGAGCATGCCACAAAGGTTGATAAGATGGATTGTGCTTCGAGTGGTGTGCCAAGAAAGACTTGCATAAGAGTTGGGAGAAGATGTGGCTTGTGTGGGACAGGGACTGGTGGGAAACCTCCGAAGAAATTAGTGCAGGATGGTGCTGGGAGTGATCATGAGGCATACGGCGGGTCTTCAGCATCCGAGGAACCCAACTATGACATGTGGGATGGATTTGGTGATGAACCTGGCTGGCTTGGACGCCTCTTGGGTCCAATAAATGATCGTTATGGTATTGCTGGAATCTGGGTTCACCAACATTGTGCCGTATGGAGTCCAGAGGTGTGATTTTTTTGCCAACTGCCCTTTCAGTTTATTAATTTCCCATTACTCGCATGTGATTCTACTGATTGTAAGAATTTCATCCTTCGTTAAAGAATGTGCATGCATTGGTTATCAGTTATCGCCTATTGTTGGCAATGTAGTACATCCCTCTTTCTTTTATCTTTTGTTTGAAATAAGGGTTTCATGCATTTGCCCGTGTAGCAAACAGATGGTCTGTTTCTTTAGCTGAATTGAGATTATGTCTTCACTAAGTTCAAGTGCAAGCTTTTATATTTAGGGGACCTTGTATATTCCATTGACTCCACATTTTAATTGTATGCTTAGTGTGCTATTTGCATGCCATGCATACATATTGCAAAATCTAATAATCATCTTATAATTGTATCTGCGATGGGGCTATGTCGGATGGATGTTATCCTCTTGACACCAAGGTGATGGCACTGTTGGCGGCATGAATCTCCTCTGTTGTTAATGTATGATCATGTGTCATAAAGCATTGGAGTTCTCAATCAACGATTTTATGCAGGGGCTGATACAAGAAATTCTACTCTTGGAGGACCTGAGTTCATTAATAACCGGGTGGGATAAATGCTTACCATTTAGTAGGGCATGGATTTAATTTTGTGGGTGTCGTCAATAATAAACTCGTGGATAAGAGTTTCTAAAGGAATTTTAAATTCTCGCTAGATTGTGGGCCAATACCCTCTAGCATGGCATGACTTTCGCTGAGTATTGACTACCATCGTCAGTAGAGTTATCATCAGCATTGAAATTGTCTTGTAAATTTGTAACGACCAAGGTGTCAGGCTTTTGCCCTTAGTAGCACGGAGCGGGAGCGGGAGCGTGGGAGCGGAGGCACCTAGAAGCTCCTAAGGTTGGGAGCGCCTAAGAAACGTATATAGATTTCATATAAATACGTATATAAAGTATCTTTGAATACTTAACCATTGAAGGAAAAGTGATTACTTATGAGAATTTTCATGATCTTAAACGGTATTTATAGGAAGTTAGATATTTTCAATTTGCCAAACTTTTTGAGTGATAAGATTTTCATATTTTTATTTCCACAATGGCATACCTCCCTTAAGAATAAGAGAATAGTTGCCTTAACCACCCAATAAGCTCCCATGTTAGTTGGGAGCGAGCTCCCGTCAAGCTCCCATCTTGGGAGCGCCGATTCGCGCTCCCGTCTTGGGAGCGCACCCATTTTAGAAGAATCCTGCTAGTAAGCTTTTGCCCATTTCAAAAATTGAAATTTTGAGTTCCCCGATTCCATGTGATATTGAGATTCATTTCTTTGATGGGCCCCTGCCGACCATTTATCTTTCCAAGGGAAGGCCCCATAGAAAGATGACACATTGGACCTCCATTCCCTTTTTCTCTCCTCCGTAACTGGTCCTCTGCTACTCCATTTCCCTTGAGGCCATAGAGCAAAGACAGCGACAGTAAGAGCTATTCGAACTCCCAGTCCTAAAGAAACCTCCAAAGCCCAATATCTCAAAAGTACTTCGGTTCATGGGAATCCCACGGTAGTTAGTCGCCAATTCTTCCCTGTCCACCAGTGGCCAAAAAAATAGCCAGAAAAGCATTTCAAACTATGAGCACACAACCTATGCCTCGGAAACTTCCCTCCATTCCCACTCCACCAGGAACCCAATTTTGTTTCAGAAACTCGTCTACACCAGCCAAATCCTCAACTCCCCTCCCATGATAACTAGTCCCAATGAAACCTAATCTGCCTAGCTACCATTGTTTTTAACAACCACTACTTTCCTTCTAAAGTTGTCCCTCTAGTAAGATTTTCATTTAATAGTGGACGGTCTTTATTATGTCATTTTAGCCAAGATTGGAAGTTTGCTTGACCAATTTTTGGTAGCATCCGTGACTGTAGAGTATTTGCTGAGTTATTCATAGCTGGAAATATGTTACGCTCCAAACCATGTTAGCCTGTTGTAATGTGAGAGTTGTGACAGGATTAAATATGTTGGAAGGGTAACGGTTGTAATTTCGGGACTAACTTGTCAAAATGAGTTTGGCTGGTTGCTTGAATACCCAATTGCAACTCCTTTTCGGCTAGCTCAACAATTTCCCCTGTTTAGGGAAGTTCTTGAAGACCACTTCTCGGAAAGGCCCTCAACTATCTCTAGACCTGATTTATATGATATCGTCATAGTTTTTCCCAAAGCACTATTATGGTCTATAACTTTGTTTCTCATCGGTTTTCATGATCCAAAGATATGCTACTGAATTATTTTTCTGATGTTAAAAGTATACCCATCTATTTCATCAAACGGTTTGAAAAATCATGTAGAAGGATACAGTAGCACTGGAGATGTTTTACGTCTTTATGGAGGTATACAATAATGGATTCTACTCTATTTGGTGTATGTCAATTGGTGATTGTGATTAGGAGTTGGATGTGTAATCGAAAAGTTTTGTTTAATTGACCTAGAGATAGATTCATTGATGTTGGTTGGGATAGGGCATTTTAGTTGAATTCTGTTGATTTAGTTGGAAATTAATCTTTTTGGATGGAATATATGGGATTTGATGCTGGAGTTGTAGAATGGAGTGGGGTTTCATGGTTCGTAAAGTTCTCGGAGCCTGGAGGGAGTGCACATGCTTCAAGTCTCATACACATCCATTGATTCCTTTTCTGAGCTGTGTATTTGCTGTCCTACTTTCTGGCTGCTGGAGCTCATCACTTCCAGAGGAACTTAAACAGTCTCATTCTACATTGCTCAATGCTCATACCATGTCAAACTCTTGGTTGTGCATGATGCTGGCGGTAGCTGTCGTGGTTGCCCTGTACCTCAAGAGCTCCTTAGCCCATGTGGGGAAGAGAGTCGCGATTTTTTTGTATTTTTAATGGAAGAAGGCTTTATTTGGAATTCCATCTTTTTATGCAGTTAGAAGTTACTCCTGTTTTCCATCCTAAATTTTTGCGAGTTTGTAATTTGTGTACTTAGCCAACCCCAAGTGATTGGGACATAAGGCTCGGCTTGGTTTGGTTTGGTTTGTAATTTGTGTACTTCTTTTGTATTTAGATTGTTACGTTATTTGCTTGGTGGACTGCTGAAAATTAATTGTCTGACGATATTCGTCTCAAATCCTGAAAACTTATTTGAGTTGGTTACATTTGATCGAAGTAGTGCCTGTTTCATCATGGTTTACTGATGTTGTGTGCTCATAAGATTATCAGGCTCAACATGATACCATCTCAAGTCTTGCTATATGATGGACCTTGTTGTTAGGAAGTAAGCTACAATCTTAACTGCTCACTTTTGGCACTTTTTTGGTATACTTGTCGCACATACATTGACCTTGTAGTATATTTCCTTATCGAGTTTACCACAGGAATTTCATATTAATTTTATCTGGTTTGACTTAGTTTGATATTCATTCTGATTGAATGTGATTCGATTGTTTGTGTTTTTCAGGTTTATTTTGCTGGATTGGGATGCTTAAAAAATGTTAGGGCAGCCCTTTGCAGGGGAAGAGTATTAAAATGCACCCGCTGTGGGAGGTCAGGAGCAACAATTGGATGCCGCGTTGATCGTTGTCCAAAAACCTACCACTTGGTTGGTTACTGACACCTCTTTATTATATAGGTCTTCCCCCCTTCTTTTGGCAGTCAGCTGACTCATCTCTTGTATTGGGGACTTTGGACTTAAACTTTCTCAAATGTATAGTTTTTGATTGGG
The DNA here is from genome assembly GCA_014282245.1 of Rhododendron simsii. Taxonomy (NCBI): domain Eukaryota; kingdom Viridiplantae; phylum Streptophyta; class Magnoliopsida; order Ericales; family Ericaceae; genus Rhododendron; species Rhododendron simsii. The sequence goes on from CM024956.1 coordinate 2,428,330, forward strand.
ATACAAGGCTCGGTTTGGTTACAGTTTTTGATGTTGTTATTTTCTGGCTTATGTCCTCTTTGCAGCCTTGTGCACGAGCTAATGGTTGCATTTTTGACCATCGAAAGTTTCTCATTGCCTGCACAGACCATCGGTACATCTTCCAACCTCAGGGAAGTCAGTACTTTCACAGGTTAAAGAAAATGAAAGCCAAGAAGATTAAGATGGAAATGAGGAAGCTGTCAAATGATGCTCGGCGGAAGGATGTTGAAGCAGAAGAAAGATGGTTAGAGAATTGCGGTGAGGATGAAGAATTTTTGAAACGTGAAAGCAAGAGGCTACATCGAGATCTGCTAAGAATTGCACCTGTCTACATTGGTGGCTCAAATCCTGAAAATGATATACAGTTTCAGGGTTGGGAATCTGTTGCTGGGCTTCAAGATGTCATCCAATGCATGAAGGAGGTTGTCATTTTACCATTGTTATATCCCAAGTTCTTTAGTAATATGGGGCTTACACCTCCTAGGGGTGTTCTTTTGCATGGTCATCCTGGAACGGGTAAAACGTTATTAGTTCGCGCATTAATTGGTTCTTGTGCTCGCGGCGATAGACGGATAGCTTATTTTGCTCGCAAAGGAGCAGATTGTCTAGGAAAATATGTGGGTGATGCTGAGCGCCAGCTGAGACTTTTGTTTCAGGTTGCTGAGAAATCTCAGCCATCCATTATATTTTTCGATGAGATTGATGGGTTGGCACCTTGCCGTACAAGGCAGCAAGATCAGACACACAATTCTGTTGTTTCCACATTGCTTGCTCTATTGGATGGTTTGAAATCACGCGGTTCGGTTGTAGTAATAGGTGCAACAAATCGCCCTGATGCTGTTGATCCAGCTTTAAGACGGCCTGGTAGGTTTGATAGGGAAATTTATTTTCCACTGCCATCAGTCAAGGACAGGGCATCTATTCTATCGCTTCACACGCGAAGGTGGCCCAAGCCAGTCACTGGATCATTGCTTAATTGGATTGCCAGAAAAACTGTAGGCTTTGCTGGTGCTGATTTGCAGGCCCTTTGTACTCAAGCAGCCATTATTGCTCTCAGGAGGAACTGCCCCTTGCAAGAACTATTCTCTGCTGCTGAAAAGAAAGATCCTCACAGTAAAAATCCTCCTCTTCCCAAATTTTCTGTGGAGGAGAGGGATTGGTTGGAGGCTCTTTCATGTGCACCACCTCCATGCTCTCAAAGGGGAGCAGCAATGGCAGCAAATGATGTGGCATCCTCGCCTCTCCACAGCCATCTGATCTCTTGTCTGCTGCAACCACTGTCGAAATTGCTTGTTTCCCTTTATCTTGACGAACGTCTCATGTTGCCGCCTCCTCTTCATAAAGCTGCTGGCCTGGTCAAAAGCGTATTTGTTTCTGCTTTGGATAAGAAGAAAGTGACAAGTGATTATTGGTGGGTCCATGTCCAAGACTTGCTTCAAGAAGCAGATGTTATGAGGGAGATTGAGGTTAACCTTTCACATGGTGGCATTTTAGTTCGACAGGCTGGCGATTCCAATTTTGATGCTTGGGATGAGGATACTAATGGTGGCAGTTGGAAGTTAAAACATCTGAAAGGGAGGCAAATCAGTGGTCGCCCTAGTTTGTCAGGAAATATGTCTGATGAATCAGGAAAGAAGTTAGGATTCCGGATGCTGATTTCTGGGAGCCCCAGATCTGGCCAGAGGTATCTGGCTTCCTGCCTTCTTCACTGCTTTGCTGGGAATATGGAGATCCAAAAAGTTGATTTGGCTACCATTTCCCAAGAGGGACATGGAGATGTTATGCTAGGAGTAACTCGAATATTAAGTATGTTCGTTTCTTCATCTTGTCTTCTGGCTGTTGGACTTTGAATAATCTAAAGTTTAAATCTTCAAAACCCATCTTCATGGCCGTTATATCTTTTATTTCCTATTACTTCAGGTTCCTCCTGTTAGGTGATTTTGTTTTTTGGATATCAACATAAATGGAGGGTCTCTTTGTGAAGGATAGTTGGTGTTTTCCATTCTTTGTTCCCCTAAACCTTAGGTTAAACCCTATGTTTCTTGGCACACAAGCACTTAATATGAATACCTCATTCATCTCAAAGCTATATTACGGTGGGAACATGTTAAGGTGGTATCTAAGTTCTGGTGATAAATGCTGTAAATAGAAAAAGGCACACATATGAGCAAATGTAGTGGCTGTACTAAAAAGCTTAACCTATTAGGCTATTTGAGAATGCCCCAACAACTTAAAAACTCTCACTAATTTATTGGCCTTACTGTAATTACTTGTTACTCTGAATGATTATCTGAAGTTCCTTTTAATTCCATAGCCAAATGCTCCATCTTGGATTGCCGTGTGTTTCCTTCACTCTTGAGTGCTTCCAGTTGTTTTATTAGTTCTCGTCTGCATGTTTTGATCTAAGCAATAGGAACATACGCTGTCGTTCCTGGGTGCCTGTATTGAAAGAAGGGTGGGGTGGTGGGGTGGCGGAACAATTTCCAGCTCCACTATACGAGGGGTTGTGTTGTGAATCTCTCTAATTGGCATTGCAAGACTATAAACTAGTTGTATTTTTTTACTTTTCATTTGTTCTCTTAGAAGAAATAGGATTAGTTACTAAGTTTTGTCCTACCTCTGAGTTCCTTGTTTTTCGGCTTCCTTAGGTAATCATTGCCTTTTGAGTTGTATTCTTTTATTAGTGAACTTGACAAGGGTACATCAAGGTCGGGGGAAAGGGGAGAGGAATCCAACCAAAGTTGGATAAAAAGGGCAAAGCCCAACAGCCAGAGGGCATGGCGCCCAAACACCTTTGAGTTGCATTCTTGGCCATTCTAAACATGTCTCCATGTCTTTTCAAAGGGATGGTAGTATTGCATACATCTTCTTTTGACTCCTTACATACCAAAATTACCTTTTATCGTAATGAGTTCTCGTATCATTACTTGTATATTAAGCGTCCATTTGTATATACAGCATTCTTAAAGAGATTTTGTTCTTCATAAAGCACTTTTTAGTTTTGGTTAATCCATTTGTTCAAGGTTAATGATTAAATTTTATTGGTTTAGGACAAAATTTGTTTAAACAATATTCATGATATTATAAACAATATCATGATATTATGGGGATTATGATTTCACGATGTCTTTATGAGGATTTTAATGTTTTCTCCTGAATTCCTGCAGTGAGATGTGCTAGTGTAGGCTCCTGCATGATATACCTGCCGAGAATTGATTTATGGGCCATAGAGAATGTCGACAAAAAGGAGAATGACTCCTCTTCAGACTCTGAATCATCTGGGGAAATGTCTTTTGTAAAACATAGTCAAGTTCAAGTTGGCAAAAAGGAAAACCAATCCTGTGAGAAGAAGGTATGTGAATCATCAGTGGTGGCGGCAGTCTCTCAAGATGCTTCCCTGAAAACATCTCGAATCTGGAGCTCATTTGTTGAGCAGGTGGATTCAATATGTGTGTCTACATCTTTGATGATTCTGGTAAAGGCTACCGATCTTAATTTTTTACCCTTCTTCATTTCCTTTAATTTAAGTTAAAAAATTTGTGACATGGTATAGACTATAGAACTTGTCCAAAAGGAAAAGGCTCTCATATATGAAGAGTTCTATGGTACCGTCTTAACACCATTTTAGCCTGTAAAATGAGTTTATATTCTTCATATGAGAATTTTGTCTTGTCCGCAGACACCTCATGCAATTTAAAAGCTATATGCTCTGTATGTTAACTAGATTGCTAGTTTGACAGACAGTTCCTGTTGATATAGCAATGAATGATACTATTGAAGCAGGAATTCTGATATTCATGCTCATAGGTTTTATCATTCACTCATTGCTCCTTTAAAAGGCATTGATGGCCTTCCTGCTGGTGCCATGGCCTTTGAAGTTTATCATCTTTCTTTTTTTCCTGCTAGGTAACTATTCCTGTTATCTTATTATTTTATAGCTAATTTTCTTTCTGTACAGGCTACTTCAGAAGTGTCATTTCCAGTTCTCCCTCTGAGAATAAGGCAGTTCTTCAAGAGTGAGGTATTGGATTGCAGTCCGTCAACTGCTTCAGAGGAGACCATCCCCCGTTTCTCCATTCACCTTGATGGGAATTTCAACCGTGATATTGTAATCGACACATCTGCTGTTGAGTTATCAAAGACGATAATTCATCAATTTGTTCAGTTGATGCATCATAGAACTCATGTTGTTGCCAGTTCATGCATTGATAACAGCTCTGACACCGTTAATGGAGATGCAAATGAAGTGTGTCATAATATGGATCCTGGACCCTCAAATGAAAATGAGAGGGAACAATTTCCACAGAGTTCGGCTATGAAGGTTTTTAGTCCACTGAACAGTAGACCTGCGAAAGGGAAATCAAGTGTGTTGTTGGCAATCTCTACATTCGGATACCAAATTCTAAGGTATCCCCATTTTGCAGAACTTTGTTGGGTGACATCAAAGTTAAAGGAAGGTCCTTCTGCTGATATAAATGGGCCTTGGAAGGGCTGGCCCTTCAATTCTTGTTTTGTTCGTCCAAGCAAGTCATTAGAGAATGTGGTTGTTGAGTGTAGCTCAAGTAATAATAAAGACACGGAAAAATCCAGTTTAGTTAGAGGCCTGATAGCTGTTGGTTTATCAGCCTACAGAGGTGTGTACACTTCACTTAGAGAAGTTTCCTTCGAGGTTCGGAAGGTTTTGGAGGTTCTAGCTGGAGAGATTAATCTTAAACTTCAAGCTGGGAAGGATAGACATCAATTTATTCGTCTTTTATCCCAAATGGCCTATCTTGAAGACGTGGTTAATAGCTGGGCATATTCATTACAGAGGTACTGTTGCTGTTATTCTTTGGAAGTGTTTGGTTTACTGGAATGGAATGGTCATCTCCTTGGAATCCTCATTCTGGTGTTTTGTAAAAATGACAGTTTGTACATTCAGAATCATAATTCACCAATTTAGGGGATGGCGATTTCATTGGAAGGTCTCCATTCCTATTCAACATCCCTCCAGGGAACCAAACACTACCTCAGCATGCTTTTGATTCAATTTCATTTTTCTTCTTGTCTAACAAGAGTTTCCTGCATTTCAGTTTGGATGCGGATGCTCATACAGCAGTGCCAACCCCCAAGGGAAGTATTTTGGGATCTCAAGATGATATCAAGAGAGGTGAGGAAAGCATACCGCAAAATGACGTGTGCGAGCAAGATGTTTCTGTTAAAAGTTGTCATGAAGTTGAAGTGCTGGAAAGAAGTCTCCTAAGATTTGACTTGAACAAAACAGCAGAGGAAGTCGATCCAACTTCGGAGGGAGGAGTTGTTTCAGAAGGGTCTCCAATGGACCATTCTGCCCCTGATGTACATTTTCCAAGTTCAGCTGACACTGCTGTTCTGTTGGGTGGTAAACTATTGAATGAACAGAATGGCATTACTTCTGAACCAAATCCCGGTAATCATTCGTCTGTTCGTGGAGATTCTGAATCCTTGAGACTTTCTAATGGATTTGCATATCCAGATTCTGGCATTGGTTTGGGTGATGATAATTGCTCTGGTGAACAAGGTGGTATTAAGCCCATTAGCTCCAAAGAAGCTGAAAATCAGCATAATGATTCAACAATGGAGAATGGTATTGAAAATGGCAAGGTGAGCTCTGATGATGAACACAACACAGATGCTAATTTCCCTCCAATTTGTAAGGGCTCTGGTATTGTGTGCTTCTATCGTTGTTGCTCCAAATGCCTTTTAAAAATTCACGACATGGTGCGGAAGATTCTCACTCATGAATGGGGATCGAAAGAGAGTGGCTTAACAGTAGAGGATGTCCATGACGTGGTTTCATCCGTATCTGTGAATCTCCATTTAGCAGTAAGGAAATTGTGCATTGCCGAAAATTTGTCTGCTTTATTTGACGAAAAACTGAGGCGCAAGACTATTGGAAAACTGTTTGATGATCAAGAAACAGATGCCGCCTGTGAGTGTAAAGGTTCCGAGGACGGAACAATGGTGCAGATGGAATGTAGGTGTCATTCAAGTGGCAAGAATGGTGACACTTCCAAAAGAGTAAATTCCTCTCTGAATGCTATAAAAGGTTTCGATTTGGAATTCATTTGCAGAAATGGTGTGCTTTCCCCAGCGGAAACTGACAAGAACGTTTCCTTTCACTGTAAATTCGAAACTTTATGCCTTTGTTCATTTATAGAGTGCATAGCAATGACCAAGCGGCCTTCAGATTGGTGTGATGATGTTGTCACATCAAGATTTTGATCGGCTTTGCCTTGGCAATTTTGATGCCGCTGCGGAATTTAGGTGTGGTATGTGCTTGCCCCCAAGAGATGTAAAAAAAAAACCCCCAAATTTTGTCATCCTGAGTTCATTCTATTGAGTTTTTCTCCATGAGAAACAAGCGAAGGCAGTGCTGTTCTTTGAATTTCTCATCACGCATAGGCGCCTTCCAAATTTTGGCTTTGTACATAGAAGTTCTGGAAATGCAAGTGGCCTTTTTAAGTTACTGTATTTCTTCTGCAGACTTCATTTGATCTATCTTGTAACTTTCCATGTTAAATGTTTATCACGGAATCCGAGTCTATGATGCTTCAAGATCTCTCAATTGAAGGATTACGAGTATGGCAATATATTGCGAGGATTTTTTGTAAAAAATTATTTGGTGTTCTTGTCATGTGGTATCTTTTAACTCTTTTCGCAATCACATATTCACAAGGGATCTACAAGTGTATGAATTAGGGGTGAGCATGGTCCGGATTGGTTCGGTTTCATACTAAACTAAGAACCAAACCAATACTTACGGATTATGAATTTGGAGAACCAAACCAACCCACAAAAGGCATAAAACCAAACCAATCCAAACCATTTAAATACGGTTCGGTTTCGGTTTTAAACCACGGTTTGCTTTGAACTAAGTTATTGTTTTCAAAAAATATTTAAAGTACTTAACATTATGAAGATAAATTAAAAAAATACATATATTTAAACCAATTCCATTCAAATTATTAAAACACACTAATATTAACCAACCAATTAAGAGTAGGAAACCAAAAATGGCCTCCAGTCTTAAACTAAGAAAATAAAATGCTAGTAAATCACTTAAATGAACCAACTAAGAATACCAACTAACTAAACATCTTAAGATAGTTTCTAAAACTATCTAAAACTAATTTCTAAAAGGCCAAAAATAATTTCTAAAACTATTGAATTGAAATGAGGTAGCAAAAGGGCAATAGTTGCAACATGGTAGAAATCAACTTGTGATATCACTCTACATCAAGGTTCATATTATTATCTTGGCAGTGAATGAAAATTAAATATTGCAGTGAATTTAATAGAATCAATAAATTAATAAAGTAATTGACTAAAAGCTCCCATATTTATTGGGTGAATCATAATTAATTTATATATATATGTGTGTGTGTGTGTGTGTGTGTGTGTGTGTGTTATACGGTTCGGATCAGTTTGGAACCATAACCGTATACTTGAATCCATAAACCAAACCATATTATAACACAGTTTCTAATTTTTTTAAACCATGACCAAACCATACTACTAAAAATCCAAACCAAACCCTCCGGTTTGGATTGGTTTGGACTGGATTTGCGGTTTGACGGATTTTTTGCTCACCCCTAGTATGAATCTTACGTAGATGTGTGAAAATTATTACTTGCTCCTGGAGCACCACCCTTCAGGGACGTTCTCCACTTTAAATTTATGTGAGCTCCACTCCAAGTGTCTTGATAAAAGCTCGTAAAGTGACATGTGGCGGTGGATAGACATGTGGCGGTGATTATCCAATTCTCCTATGGCACCGGCACGTGGTGCTCTTGGGGACACCGCCACGTCATGGTGTAAGGATCTTCTCCACCATTTGTTCGTGTGAGAAGGCCTCTGGAGCACCGCGACATGAGCAAATGAATAATTCACCCAAGAGCACTTGCATGTTTGGACACTTTTTACACGTATCGAGGCTAACATGGGGAAGCATTTTCTTCCTGTCTTTATGTAGTATAATTATATATATATATATATATATATATATATGGGGAACTGATTTTCGCGCTCCAAGATTTACTGCAGACGCTCTACCTTTTTGTTTTTATACTGTGATGTTGCTTGTAACATCAGTGTATATTTTGTTTTTACGCAGTGTAAAAACAAAAAGGTAGAGCGCCTGCAGTAAATCTTGGAGCGCGAATATCAATTCCCCCTCTCTCTCTCTCTATATATATATACACACACACATACATATGTTATTCTTTGTGTTTTGTGACTCAGGTTATTGATATGTATGCGCCGTTCTCCCTCTCCACTCAATTTTCCTCTCTGTTCTGGTTCACGAACCGGTTACTTGCTGACGAGAAACCCTTTTTTGTTTTTTTGTTCCAAAATCCAAGGCACCTCTAGCCCCTAGCTGTCACATAATGCCAAGAAACTTCAATTATGAAAGTGACCCATTTTTCTGTTGCTTCAAATCCATCATGTACTATCTTATAAAATTCTAAAAATACAAAATAATTTATTTTCTCATATAAAGAAAGAATCATCACATGGGCAGTTTGCTGGCATGATCTACCCATACCCCTCCCTCCCATGTTCCCTTAGTTGTTACTCCATTAAATGCATTCACCTTACACTTCAAATATCTCTCAAATATCTCTCTCTCTCTCTCTCGCTCTCGCTCTCCCTCTCTCTCTTGTAGGACAAATCATCAACCAATCATCTTGCTTGTTCTTATCCCCACATGATATTGAATGTGTAGCAATCTAGAATCACATGGTGTCCAGCCCTCTATATGGTTCCCTAAGCCGACCCATGAACAACTTGTTCTTCCCTATATACATAGAAAAACCCAAGAACCCCATGTGGGTCTTCTTTAACCTTTTTGTCATGAGGGTGATCAGAAAGTTGGGAAGCTATGGATCAGCATATTGATCATTATAACCCCCCTGAATCCTCCTCTTCTGATACCAAACCTGAGGACCTCTTGGAGGAAAGTTGGTTCTTTGGGAATCCACTTGATAGGAATACAAAGAAGGCTATATTGAGGTGTTACTCTTATCCTTGTCCTTCTTCCTCAAGCTACAGCCAAGAAATGCTGGCCGGGAACTCATCTGGTGGCGATGATCACTCTTTATCACTGAAGAAAGTCTCCTTCGAAGGTGGCTTTGATCATCCGCCACCGTCGCCACCACCTTGTACGGTGGCGAGGGAAGAAGAAGTAAGGAAAGAGAAAGCCATCATGAGTAAGTCTATTCCGGGATTGCGGGAGCAGAATCTGCTCCGGGCACCGTCTCTGCCGCCTGGTATAGGGAGGGAAGAAGATGTTGAAAGTGATTTTGCTTTGAGCAAATTGATTAGGCAAGCATCTCTCAATTCTCCCGATGTGTTGTCGCCTGGGCGCAATTCAAAGGTAATATAATCTTCAACTTTTTTACACGCGCGGAAGCCTAACTGAATTCGTTGTTAGGACCTGTTTTATAAAATTGTGTTTCAAGCTATCAAATCTTTCTTGAACTTGTATTGCAGGTCATGAAGCAAACTTCTGTTGTTTCAAGGCACCGACAGCGAAAAAATCCAGAACCAGCAGGAAGCATCGACATGGAGGCTTGCAATGATATGAGGCGTCTGTGCCTTGATCAAAACAGGATCAGGAGGAAAAGTGGGGGTGATCTTGAATCCAAAGAAGTGATAAGATTCAAGGAGTTGGGTTTCAATTTTGACAAAAGGGATTCAAACCCAAGTGAAGATGGGAGCTCTGCACCTCCAATTCCGACCTGGGTTGACAGCAAGAGCTCATCAGCAGAAGATATGAAGGCACAGATCAAGTTCTGGGCTAGAGCTGTGGCTGCTAACGTCCGCTGAGATTATCAAATAATTCAGGATTTCAGGCTCCGTTTGGTGGTTTGTTTCGATGTAAAATATTTTTCCAGAAAACAAACTTCAAATTTTTATTTTTCGGTGTTTGGTTAGCAAATGAAAAATATTTTCAGAGAGAGAGAGAGAGAGAGAGGGAGAGAGATGTGTGAATAAGGGAATTAAACGTGGTCAACGATCCAAGAAACTTAGCAGTGAGAATTGCAATAGAAGGCAATGAGTTCATTTCATTTTCATCCAATTAATAGAAAATGTTTTACATGTAAAATGTTTTCCTCATTTTTTATACAATCAAACACCAGAAAATAGGTAAAACATTTTACGCCCAAATAAATAGAGCCTCAATGTATATACTGATTGAATTCAAGGATTTGGAGAACTAGTCTTTCAAGTATGAAGGAATTACGACAGGAAATTTTCTCTGGAGATATGTATGAGAAGTTGACTAATGACACTTGTTATTTATTGTAGTTGTTATCCATTCACTCATTGTACTAGTAATTAAGACAGTTCTTGAGTTTTATTCTACTGCCTTGATCCGAAATCTTGATTTAATTTGCATCCTTTGGTGCAGTGTTAAATACTGTATGATAAAGTGAATTTAGTTTTGTTTCAAGGTTACATGATCCATATTCTTTCTGAGGTTTTCCCCCTAAAAAATACTAATTCAATGAATTAAGTCCTAAATTTATCTCCATGAATTTGGCGCAATCCATCTTCAATACTCAATAGACATATGTTCTCACCGGAACAACTAAATTCTAAGAGGAAATCTAACCATCACTCATAATTTTTCCTAGCATGTTAACGAGGGATTTTAAGCCTTGGGGGTGGATGTAAAATGAATTTGGTAAAATGTTTTTTTGCTGATTGTGGGTTTCAACTAGGTCTCTACTATCTTTGTTATGATTGGTTCTTATGTCCCGGCGTTTCATCGGCCTCCTTCAGTAGTAGGTGTCTAGGTTTAGATAGTTATGGTTCACTCTTGTATTTTGTGAGTAAATCTGTATTTGCCTTAGGGCTCAACATGTTATATGGATTGGATCAATTAAAAAAAAAAAAGAGCGAAATGAATTGGGAGTCGTGAACACAAGGGAGTGTTTAGTTGGATAAAGAAAGGAAAATAAATACTTGCTATATAAAATATGAAGTACACCAATAGGTAATAAAAACAATAGTCCTTTTTTCAATTGCTAAGTTTTAAAAATTGGAGGAAATAACAATGTTGTTTTACTGGTTTGATATTATCATTTAGGCTATTAGGTTACATACCTCTCATTTTTCGATACAGATTAGATGAGATGTAATTAATTTTACAAAGACAAAGTTACTGTCAAATTTGATGTGAAACCAATTGTAATACCCGTTCTAGATATATAGTATTTTAAACTCATATTTTAATTGAATTATGTGTTTATGGGGTTATCTCATATTTGATGGGTATTTAACTAAATGCTATTGGTCGGTTGCATAAGTGGAGGGGCGGTGTGGTTACACCATATATATAGTTTCCTTGAGCCTATATCAAAGTATTTAGGATATTTTTGGGAATATTTTCCTTCCATTGTTTCTATCATTCAACGTAGAGAGAGAGAGAGAGAGAGAGAGAGAGAGAGAGAGAGAGAGAGAGAATCGGATGAGAAGAAGAAGAAGAGAAAGGGGAAAACTTCTATGAGTGATCTTGCTTGCTTGAATTGAAGATTTAACTAGGTAACTCATGCTCCTTATGCTTGGGTTCATGTTCTTTTATGTTGAATTTCATGTTTTGGAGGCCGAATTCGTACCTAGAATAGTTGGGTTTGAGTATGTGTTGGAGTTCTTAGAGAAATCAAGAACCTAGACTTGAATCTCATGAGTTTGATGCTTAGAACATGAATTGATTCTTGTATTTGATAGTTCTTGTGAAGCCTTTGTTATATATGAGTTTGAGCATGCTTTGGTGTGGTTTTGATGAATTTTAGATGTAATTTGAGTAGAGGAAAAGATTGAAAGTCGAAGAAGAACAAGCTGAATTTTCGTTGAAAACCCAGGTGATACCAGTACCAAGTTTGGGGTGGTACCGGTACCCAAATATTTGGATTTTGGATTTGCCCAACTGGTATCGATACCAATCAGACATATGAACTTCGAACAACATAACTTTTTCATCTGGACTCCATTCTGGGCAAAGTTTATATCAAAATTGATGTACTGAAAGCTTACTTTTTAATGGTGGTGGTTTCATGACCTAATTCTAATCCTAAAAGAAGTTATGGTCAGAATACGGTGGAATAGTTATTGGATTCTTTACCGATTTTAGGGTTATATTATGATTGAGTGCTATGCGTGGTTGGGGACACTTATGGGTTTTTAAGGTGACATGTTTATGCTTGGTGGGCATCTTTTAATACTTGGTTAGCTTTACAACTTGGTATTAGATATCTGTTTGTATGTTTTATGAGATGGTAGGTGACTTTGTTAACATTTTGACATGTGTTAGCATGGTAGGAATGTTATAGGGTGTTATCATATATTTGCTTAGACATTCCAAGGGATACGTATGCTAATATGAGTGTAACGAGCCGGTCCAATTGGATGTGTCGAAACCGTAAGTTTGGCATACTCCAGTCGAATTAAAGGTGAGTGTGTCTGATATGGTTCTCCTTGATATAATATTGTTGTGGCAATGAGTGTATATCTTATTAATCGTAGTTAGTTTTCAATATGGTTATCTTTAATGAGATATTGATGTAGTGGTGAGTGTATATCATGCTATTATTGTTTAGCTTTTGATATGTTGAGAATGTTTGCGTGTGAGGCACACCATGTCGTAAGCCATATTGCTTATTTAATGATGGTTGGGAGCATGGTGTGTGAGACACGAGATTCGGTTGTTATGTGCGTGTTTGATGAATATGCATGCTGATGGGTGTTGATTGACCCTTAGAAGGTTAGCGTGTGAGGCATACCATGTCGTATGCCATGCCGACTAATTGTCGGTGGATGGGAGCATGATATGTGGGACACCTCTTCTTGGGTACATGGAATGTAGTAGATGTGCCACTGCATGTGATGTAATTACGTTCATGTTGTTGTGCATTGAATATTACTGCTCTGTTTGGGTGGACATGTTGGCTATAACTATTGTATACATTTGAGTATTTCAGTTACATTGGTGAGTTCACATTCTTGTTGATGTTCCTTCAGGTATCGTGGTATTATGTTGAACACTTCTATATCTCACACACTCTGATTTTCCTTTTTGGATTGCCAAATAGCAGATGGCTTAGAGTGGGTCCACTACCGGTCAATGTGTTAGGGTGTATTTGGATTAGTTTTGAGTGTTGTTGATGAACGAGCTGGTTTGTAGATAGTGATTTTGTATTTTTTTTTTTGTATATGTTGTAACTAAGGGATTTTAAATGTTTAAGTTATATGAGTTTCATATAAGTTGTTTGGTTGTTGAGATTTTGTAATAGTAAGATGTAATTCGCTTAGGTTATGCGAGGTTGTGATTAGGTAGTCGATACGTTGACACTTTTAATTTTTAAGGTGATAAGTCTTTCGTTGGGTGTTTATTCTATTTGTTGTTGTGTGTGGTTTGGTCTTGTGTGGAATGCTACGTGGTCGTGCTGACTCGGACCCACTTTGGGTGTCGTTTGCGAGGCGGGGCTGTTTACATCCTAAAATATGTCACCCACTAAGAAAAATACACATGGCACTAAATAGTGTATTATCCAATCAAAACATGTCATGATTAAGCCTGAGATACAGAGGATCGAAGGGTTTAATGATGATGTTATTTTAGTACTATACAGTATCGTTTAGATTGGAAATGACCACGTTTGATCATTAAATGATAGGCATTAAGATGATAATTAGGCACAACTGCTGATTAGCTCTTAAAACCATCGAACGGTATCATTAGGGTCCCACCGTCTCATCAAAAGAAATCGGTTATGTTTACAGTGAATCATCTGAGTAAACTGTTTCGAAGCACTAATCCATGTTGCAAAAAACAGGAACCCACTACCCAGAAATTAATCACGATCAGCATCAACAAACATGGAAGGAGAAGAGTTTTCTAAGAAGACCAAGTCAAGCAACCGTTCGAAGGCCTCTGCAACCGTTTTTGGAGGGAATGACGTTTCGAATCAAATTTGAATGAAGACGTGGACATCAAAAGAAAACGTGAAGAATACAGGTTAAAGACAAACTTATTGTCTATAAATAGAAGAGACAATTGAAGAGAAAGGGTCCCCGGACAAAAATTCATCATCTGACAATCCATACAAAGTGGTTGCTCAGAGATCTAAAGTAGTTTAGGATTTAGAGTAATTTAGTTAGTTTAATATTTTTGCAGGTTTGAAAACTTATTTGAATGTAAACTTACTTTTGATTAAATTCAAGTTATCTTATATCTTTCTGTCTTTTTCTTGCCAAAGAGTAGTCGAGTATGGGTTTGCTTTCGATTCAATTCAAGTGTACCTATATTCTTGTATTATTCTTGTCAAAATATTAAGAGTAATTGTATAAAAACTTGCTTTTGATTAAATTCAAGCTTGTTTATGTTCAATTATCTTTTCTGATAGGAGAGCGTCAATCTATTATTGATTGATACCTTTAAAAAATTCTCTTAATTGAGGTAATCAAACGGATAACACAATTGCCTGATTAAATTAGCTATTTTGAGTTAATCTGAAAAGGATAAATTCTATTTTTTCTGGTACGTCCGCACACAATCATTTTGCCAAATATTAAACTAATTTAGCCCAAATAGGGGAGTGACATCGATTTTCTCATTTGTTAACAAAAAAAAAACTCCAAATGAATTGATTGAATTTTAACAAAAGAACTTGCTATGGTAAGAGTGTTCACAATAACATAATTAAAAATAAAAAATTTTTAAATTAGCAATATTGGTCCAAAATTTGGTTCAGAATGATATAATTAAATTTAACAACCTCTTAATTAATAACAAAATATTTGCATTTGAATATTCAAAATTTGCAATCTTTTCTCTTTGGATAACCAAATTTAATGGGAACCACACACATTCTCTGTCCTTTCTATCTCTTCCTCTTTCCACCTATTACTATCAATGGACGCACTTACATTTATTCCTAATTCTTTTCACCTCTCTCTACTAAAAATGTGTTTTCGATTATGCACCATTGTGAAACTTCACATTGTTAATCTTAACAATTCCTTAAATATATAATTAAAAGATGAGATAATAAGTTTTAATCATCCAACTTTAATTACGAATTTTAGTTCGACAATCACTTAATTAAACAGGCTAGGGGGGAATGACCATTAAAGAAATACACATATATTAACCCTAGAACCACCAACTTCTCTCTCTATGCGATTTGAAGCCCTAGGTTCCACCCTGCCGCCGTCCCCTCTATCTGTCTCTCCTACCCTCTCCTCCTCCAGATCGTGCCCTTCTCGTTGTCCTCTGATTTTGATGAGTCTCCGCCCTCCCCGGCGTGGGAGGGTGAGGTGTCCTTTCGTCTTCTGTCAGTAGTTCGTTGGCTTTGCTGGTTTGCCTAGCGGCGTGGGAGTCTCATCGGTCGTAATGATCCAGGGTGATGGCGATGTCTAGATCTGTTGGTCGTTGGTGTTGGGTGGTGGTGCGGTGGTGGAAGGGGTGTATTTGTAGGTTTTTTTCCTTTTGATCTTTGTTTTGCATGTGTATTCATTCTTTAAAAATTGATCGGTGAAGACAAAGTTGTCAATACCGTACCGGCCAGCGTACCGTTTTCACTACTGGAATGGTACGTACCGGTACCGGGCTGTATTCCGGTACCGTTCCGGATTTACCGCAATTAATATTATATATATATTTAATATATTTCTACCATTTTTTAAAATTTTAAGTGTAAAACATAAACAAAATGTAAAAAAAAAAAAAAAAAATTGTATTTACGTACCGGCCGGAACACCGGAATATGTCCGGAACAGACCGGTACAGGCCGGTACACCCGGTACAGGCCGGAATAGACCGGTATTCCAACCGGAACGGATCTGACCATTTTGCGTTCCGTTTACGCTCCGGTACGGTACGTACCGGCCGGTACCGGCCGGTACGGAACGGATTTGATAACTTTGGGTGAAGATGGCGGTGCTGACTGGTGGTGGTTACTTTCCGGTGGTGATAAGGTGGATGTGGCCCTCATGGTTGGGATGCTCTGGTTGTTTTGTGTGCCGAAGTTCGATCGGCTGCCTCTTTGAGTTCTCAGTCGGGCGCAGGGCCAGCAGTTTCGTCCTTCTGGTTTATGGCTGTTGCTGGTTTTCGCCGGAGTGTTTCGTGTTTCTATTTGGGGCTGTCTGGGGTTTGCAGTGACTGGTGGTGTATGCCCCCCTCTCCCTTGATTGCTTCGCCTGTCTTTGCCATAGGCCGGGTTCCGTCGCCGGTCTTTACATCTGGGAGATGCCAACTCGGCTCAATGACGAAGTTGGTTTTTCAGTGGTTTGTGCGGTGGGGGTGATTGAAGTGGTTAGGGTTTGGGGGTTGGTTAGAGTGGGCTGGTCCTTAGTTGGACCGGACTAGGGTGTCTGGGCTTTATTCTGTCTTATTTGGGTGTTGGGTTCAAGCTGTTCTATTTTATTTGTTTTGGACTCTTATACACCTTTGGGTGTTTGGGCTGTGCCCTTTTTGTTTAATTTCCTTTTCATTTTTTTTTGTTTTTAATAAAATTTCATCTTTTATCCAGAAAAAAGAATAAAAATTACGAAGCCTCCTATAGTAACATCATGAAATTCTACTATTTTCCAAGTTAATATCTGAGGTTTAAATGCAAAGAAGATATCCATCTATCCTCTACTCAATGGATGAAGACGACTTCGAGGAGAGAGAAACACTGAAAACAGGGAGTAATCAGCAAAAACCTCTCTCTCCCCAATGTTGCAGTACCCGCTACTCTCTTCCCACTTCAACTTCCCCTCCCCTCTCTCTCATCCCCACAACCCATCTCTATCTTCCTTCCCTCTCACCACTCTCCCTTCTTCCGTCTCAGCCCGCCTCCGCTCCCCACCCCAACAACCATGGCTCGCCCTCGCCCAAGTCCCCGAGACTCTCACCGAACCCACCACCGCCGCCGCCGCAGATGAGGGACCCATAGAACTCCCACCGTCGTCCACCTCCATTTTCGCCACCACCGATGACCCTTCGCCCCTTCAACTGGCCACCAGTATTCTTCTCACCGGCGCCATCTCCATTTTCCTCTTCCGCTCTCTCCGCCGCCGCGCAAAGCGTGCCAAAGAACTGGTAATGCATACAAATCTTCATTGGTACCTCCATTCGAAAAAGATTGTCCGCCAAATGGTAGCTTAAAAGATTTTATTTTTTTCAAAAACAATTCAAACTTTTTATTATAAATTAAAAAAACTCATTAATATCTAATCCAGTAAGAAATTTTTTCGAGAAAAATTCAAACTTTTTTCGATAAATTTAAAAAACTCATTAACATCTAATTATCTAGTAACGGCAAAAAGTTTGACTTTTTTTTTTTAATAAAGATGTATTACTTTCGCGAGGGTGACACTTTTCAATGGAAGTCCTCTAATAATCCTTGCATGTTTTTCGAAAAATTATGCAGGAAAAGTTTACCATAAAATGGAGCTTTGAGTTTTATTTTTTCTTTTAAAAGAGAAAAAGACTTTTAGTTCAACTATTTGGTGTTCTAATGAAAGTCATTGAGATAGAATTTATGTAATCCAAACCATTTATTTGTTCAATTGCTAGTTTTTCATTGTTTGTGTAAAAAATCAAGTTGTTCAGTCTCAATAAGTACCACCCCCACCCCCCATATACCTCCGCCCCTAATTTACTTTTTAGTTCTCGTTTACGGATGGGACAATCTTTTTGGATGGAGGCAGTACTGTATGCTTTTATGTGTTGTTAAGGCTTAAGGATTTAGTTAGGATTTTGATAAGCTGGGTTGTGGAGGAGTTAGAGAACTTAGGTAATGCATCCTGGTTAGTGTTAATATGTATTCCCAAGGCTTAACTTTGATTTTGATGAATTGGGTGTATCCTCAAGGCTTAACTTTGATTTTGATGAACTGGGATTTGGTGGGATGAGAAATTTAGGAAATCCACACTAATCTGTACTCTTTGATGTGTTTGTGTATTGTTAAGCTTAATTGGGACTATGATGAACTGGGTTTTGGTGGGATTGGAAAATAGGGTATGCATACTAATATGTACGTATTATTTATGCTTATTTTGATTTGCTGAAATGGATTTTGGTGGGTTTAGAAATTTAGGTCTTCTGGGGCGAAGTTGTCGTTGAAGGAGGAGGCAATGGAGAGTTTGAAAGCAATGACGCCTGCACCGGCTGATGTCAAGGGTCCTCCATCACCTGTTCAAACATTTTTGGGTGGAATATCAGCTGGTGTGATCGCACTTATTCTTTACAAGTTCACCATCACGGTTGAGGGCGGTCTTAATCGGCAGACACTTTCGGATAGTTACTCGGTTCGTTTGTCAAATTTCTCTTTGTTTGTGAATTGCATCCACTGCATTTGTTTCATCAGCATTTCTGTTGTTTGTAGGCAATTGAAACTGTACACCAATTGAGAATATGTTCCTACTTTTTATGTAGAATTTACTAATTAATTTAGTTATGGGCGCGTTGAGCCAGAGTGAAGTCTGACAATTCATAGATTAGATGACTGAGAACCTGAGAAATAAAAGATAAAAAGAGAGAACTTTTCGTATGTTGAGCAAGTAGCAACTCTCACTAGTCACTATAGGGAACTTTTAACAAGAAGTTGGATGATGTTGCCAATTTCATGTTCCGCTGAAGTTTGGTTTGAAAGGTTTCCGAGCTTTCTTTGTCTATGGGATTTATGTATGCTTTAGATGATTAACCCACCTCTGCATTTCAGTTGGCACTGCTGCTAATCACCCTCTTCTTTTTGGAAGACAAGAAAGTTTTGCCTGAACATTTCTGGGCATCTGTTTCTAAAATGACCCGATAACAAGTTTGGAAAGCAAACTTATAATCCTTTTACAATTCCCATCCGTTCAAACCTAATTTAAGACACTAGAATTGCCGTTCTAAATTTTAGAGGCAAGGTGCAGTTTGTGCCTTTGATAGTGATCATCTCTACTAGGTGCCAAGCCATTTTGGTTCATGATTTCCTAGTAGAACTTGAGTTTTAGTTAGATTCCTTATGTGACACCATTAAATATTCCGGTTGGTCACTGTTGTGGGGAAGAGAGGCTGGGAGCTGCTGATCTCTGTGTTTGGATTTTAGTTCCGGTGGAGCTTTGGACTCTCAGTGGATTTCTTCAAATATATAACATTTCCTCGCTTTCTGAGAACTTTAATGGAATCAAAAATGACAACCACCTTCCGGTTTTCTGTAGCTGAATGATGTGTCTTTTTGGAACAGATGAAGTTTGTGAAATTTCATCCTTGTTTCTTTTCTCTTTCCACGAATCATTTAGAAATGATAGTGATATACATTCTGCAGTATAAGCTTGACTAAAAGATGTCAGTAGGATTCTGTCAATCTATTCTTCAAATTAGAAAATCGTTCTCCCAATCTCGATCTGGTATATTCAACTAAAGTGAAAGCTAACATAATATCTTTCTGAAGGGTGAATAGTTCACAGAACAGGCAGAATCTTGGAATTAAGCAGAATTATTGTAAATACTCAGTTAACTGACCTGTATTTCTAGGAATAGGATCACATACTATCAGGTTGATTTAGCTTTGAAAGGAGCCATTACATGTGTATTTATATGGCACTTTTTCTTCACAACATTTGCGCCGCAAGACAAACGGGACAATTTATTTATTTGTACGTGTGTGACTAAATATTTGTGAGGCATCAATATGAACAGGAAAAATCCTCAACTAAACCTTTTTTTTTCTGCTATTTACATGTTCTAGCATCCTTTTTATATTTGATAAACAGCTTGAAAACAGTGCAGTATCTATCGGCGTCTAGTAATGGTACTTTTTTGTTTTTTGTGTGTTGTATTTTCCAGGTTCGCCAGATCACTATAACCATAAGGTATCTCCCTCAACTCAACTACTTAGCAAACTATTTCAATTTTTTGTAATGATATGGGAGCTTTTCGCATATTTACCTGCAGGACCATTATAAATGGATTGTGCTACCTTGCAACATTTGTTTTCGGCATCAACTCTCTAGGTTTGTTCGTATACTCGGCCCAACTTGCGTTAAACTCGCTCATGGGAGATTCCTCAAGTGAAGGAACTGGAACTAAAGATGAAGCACAAAAAAGATCGAATCTGGTGGAGAAGAGTCCCACAGAGAGCTCAGAAATTAGCAAGGAGGATCAAGGTTCAGATAGCACACAATGATGGAACAGAAAACAAAACCCGAACTGAAGGAACAGGTTCCTGTTCCTCTGACCAACTTGTAGAACACATTTATTCAAATCATATTTAGCAGTTTTATAGTCATGTTTTTGCCCTGATTATATTGCAATCCCAGCTCTATGCAATTCTTCGTGTATCGCTGTATAAGATGGCTGGGTTCGTACCCGCTGACCTTGATTCCTGGATAACATGATTGGGAAAAATGAGAGAGCACCGTTCTTAAAGCATGATAGGTAAATATCGTGTGGGAAAGGCCTGAAGATGCCCCACTCTCCCAGAATTATAGGTTGAGTTGAATTTTAAATTTTTGGTTGGCTACTGTGGCTAAATCCAGAAGAAACATGTTAGCATAAACCAGGGGGAAAAAGGAGTCAAATGTTCGAAAAGAATGGGACTGTTATTGCAAATACATGTTGCTTCTAACTATCTAGAAGCATTTCATTTCTCCACATTTTCTGGGTAACAATGGTGAAATATGTATACGGGACGGCCATTAAAGAGTTTTCTTGTATGCTCTTAGAATGCCCAGAAGGCAAAACCATTGTGATTTAAGTGAACCCCCCGCACGCGCGCCCCAACACACACACCACAGAACAAGACCACACGAACACAACCTATGAAGAAGTTTGTCGATTGAGTTTCGACATCGGTTTTGACATTATTGAACCAGGTTTGGTATGGGGTTTTTTTCACTCAAATCCAACTAATTAAATCAGCTCTCTCAATCCTTCAAGAGCAACATGGCATTTTAGGCTTTGAGTCCATTCTCATGATTCTGCTGTTTGCAAACAATTGATACATCACAAACAGAAACTGCAAAAAGTAATGTTAGATTCTGCTGTTTTCAATCTCGACAGCTGTCCTAAAGTCAACATAACTAACAAGAAAAGCTTGAGGGTCAGGTACTTCGTGCCATTAGAGAAAATACATGTGGGTATCTCTCTTGCTTTATTCTTGTGGTTGTAGGCTCTGGCTCGTTGTTCTCCACCTGAGAAGGTTCTGCTTCGACTCCCCTATGGTCTCCCATGGTGCTCAAAAGCTCTACCCACAGCAGTTACTTCCTGACCAATAGCTCTACCCACAGCAGTCACTTCCTGACTAATCTTCTTCAAAAGGTCACGCCCTTCCACCGCCGGTTTATACGGAAGCAGCGGAGTTGTATTCCAGTCTAGGTTATACAACATCACCACCATAACCACAGAGCAAACAAACATGGGAATCGGACCAAAAACCCACAGCAACAAAGTGATGGCAAAGTACAGGGCACGCATTCCAACCGACCAGCAATTACTCCCTGACACCACCGCCTTCCGGACGTGAGCCATCGGAACATCCGTGTTTGGCATGGTTATGAGGAAACTCGAATGAACGTAGCATCTGGCACTTTGCAAAAAAGCAGCAAAAGCCACCAGGAAGCAGATGAGCAGACTTATGTGTTTGAAGGCAATGATTGATTGGCTTGTGTCTCCATAGACGAGGGTGCTTGTGAAGGTGCTTGTGCCTATGAACCATGTCCCGATTAGAGAGCTTACAACCATGGAGATTGAGGAGAGGGAAAATGCTGCTGAAATGTTGTTGTTGATCACTGTCAAAGCTTGGCTTCTGTCCTTGCATTCAACCTGCAAATAACCCCATTAGAGATCTGAATCTGGTTAAGGGTGTGTTTGTTAAAACTTCTTTTCTTTTGGCTTAGAAAAGGACTCAGAGATACGGTAATAAGAAGAACCATACATAAAAAGTACTCCAAAAACTACTATAACAAACAAACTACTCTACAACCATTACCAAAACAAAAACTATTGTACAACTAGACGAATGCCTTGTCAACCATTATCAAATGGGAAAGCGAAATCGGTTTCTGTTGTTAAAACCTTAATTTCTACAAAAGCTGATTGAAAAAATCAGGTCTTAGAAGGTAATAAAATTGATGTCTTTCAAGATCAGCGTTTGAACAGTTTTTATTAGAATCTGTTTCTTTGCTTAAAAGCAGAAGCTTTGACAAACACCCTGACACGATTTCCGTTGGGCCAAAACCTTAAATCACCTCAGGAGCTATGACAAACACCCCTGAGCCGATTTCGATAAACATTTTGATCACTAGAAGGGGAAGAAGAGGGGTAGAAGGGGAAGAAGAGAGCGGGAGAAGGTGAAATGACCTGCATCATTTTGTCAACCCAAGCTCCCCTATAAAAGTTGTCGCGGCCCATGGACGTGGTGTCAGGACGTCTGAAGTGTCTGTGTAGAAGCAAGAAATGATAGCCAAACATGATCAGTAACCCACTTGGGACTAGTATTACATCCAAGTATTCCTTCTTCCATGTCCAACCCATTCTCTCTCTCCTTCTCTCCCTCCCTCCCTCTCTCTCTCTCTCTCTCTCTCTCTCTCTTAGAATTCTTACACAACTATGACTGCTTGTTCGCTTGATGTAAGGTAAAATATTTTTTTCAAATGAATTCTTCCCTCATCTTGAGACTAGATCTGGAAACGCGCCATTTTAAATCGACTAGTGGGTTGTTGAAGTTTGATATAAAAAAGTTAATGAGCTTAAAAATATAGTATTAAGGTTGGTCTGCCTATGCCTCGAGTCTGTATTAGGTAAGTTTAGCTGAGCAAATCACATGCCTTACTCAAGTAGCCGTTAGAAATCGTAAACAATACAAGTTTATCCGGTAGATTATGTTGTTTAAGCTTCGTTTGAAAACTAACTGAGTGGTTAAGCTACGGAAAAAGTCTTAAAAAAGAAGTGATCCAAATGATATTAACCGGACCGCCGCTTACATGGGATGGGACAACTGATTTGGGATTTGGCCAATCAGATCAGTCGTTGACTTGCAGATTCCAAGATGAGAGAACTAAAATTTAATCTCGGGCTGCTTTCTTTCAAGTTTAAGGAGCCTAATCGAGTTTGAAAGCAATGACGCCTGCAGCAGCTGATGTCAAGGGTACTTATTGGGTGGAATATCAGCTGGTGTGAGCACTTATTCTTCACAAGCGTCATGGTCGAGAGCAGTCTTAATCAGCAGCAGACACTTTCGGATAGTTTTTTCGGTTCGTTCATCAAACTTCCCTTTGTTTATGAATTGCATTATTTTTTTTTAATTTTTGATGGTGCATTATATGCTGCATTTCTCATGTGGACTTATCAGAAATGAAGTTGTGAATACACTCCAGTATTTACCAACTAATTTTGTGTATGTGTGCATTGAGCTAGATCTAGTGAAGTCATAGAATTCATAGATTAGATGACTAATAAGACCCTGAAATAAAACAAACTAAAAAAGAAGACTTTTTGTATGTTGAGAGTGAGCAGCATTTCTCACCATAGGAAACTCTTGACAAGAAGTTGGAGGTTCACTCAGAGAGTGATGAGCCTTAACAAACATCGATCATTCAGGGAATGTTCTCCCCTCCGCTTCTCCTCTTCTCACCTGTATTCTCTCTTCAACATTTGGGGTTTTGTCAAATTTTGATACGAAATTTTCATTCATGGCAGCGACCACGCCTAAAAACGTCAAATCTGTGCCACCAATTAACTCGCGTTAGATCACATAGACGAGGGCCGTGTCTCCCTCTCCCATTGCCTTCCAATTCACTTGACTCTTTGTGGTTTCTGGGTCAGAATTGGAGGAGAAGGAGGCGGTGGCGGCAGTGGTAGAGCCAATTTGAAGGATTAAAGGAAGAGATAAATAAAAGGGAAAAAGGATATTTTCCTCCTCTTCTTTTTTCCACATGCTCAAGGTTGGTGCGTGGATTAAAAATTCCGTTAATATGGATGCAAAACATGACGGCATGGGTGTATCCGCACAAGTACACTAAGCACAGGGATTTTTGTGCTCACTTGAGAACCATAGGTTTGAATTTAACCGGAATTAATGTAAATAATCACAAGTAAAATGACCAGTATTTCTAGGAGTGGGATCGCATACTATCAGGTGGATGTAGCTTACAAAGAGCCATTACATGGAAATAGCAGTAGCGAACTGCGCAAAGGTAGCCACAGTATCGAATGATACATTGTAGAAACCAGGTGTCGCGATCGTGAATTTTTTTAAAATTATTTTTGGTGCCGAAATACTTGAAGTGGCCGTAGCGGTCGTGTAGCATGAAGCCAGCCAAAAATCAGATAAAAAGAATAATCAAACAGTACGTAACAAGAATTGGCCAAAACGGTGTGTATTTTTTATTACACCGGTACAGCGTGGTGTAGCAATATCGGAGGACAGAAAAATCACTACGTAGTGGCTTACACAAACACAAATAGATTACTTGTCCGGTTTGTATTGCATTGCAAATACTGTGAAGGAAAAGAAAATTCTAGCATTCCTTGTATTTTTGTGGTCGTAGGTTCTGGCTCATTTTTCTCCATCTGAGAAGCTTCTCTGGCTCATTTTTCTCCATCTGGGAAGCTTCTGCTTTGACTCCCCTATGGTCTCCCATGGTGCTCGAAAGCTCTACCCACAGCAGTCATTTCTTGACCTATGGCTCTACCCACAGCAGTCATTTCCTGACCAATCTTCTTCAAAATCTCAGGCTGTTCCCCCGGTTGAAACGCGAGCAGTGGTGTTGAATTCCAGTCCAGGTTATACAACATCACCACTGTAACCAAGCAGGAAGCAAACATCGGTATCGGACCAAAAACCCACATCAACAGAGGGGTGGCAAAGTACAGGGCGCGCATGCCGACAGACCAGAAATTACTCGCGGACACCACTGCCTGCTGAATGTAAGTAATCGGAATATCCGCGTTTGGCATGGTTATGAGGAAAATCGAATGGACGTAACACCTAGCACTCTGCACAAAAGAAGCAAAAGCCACTATAAAGCAGATGAGCAGGCTTATGTGTTTGATGGCAATGACTGTTTGGCTTGTGTTTCCGTAGATGAGGTTGCTTGTGAAGGTGGTTTCCGACGAGCTTCCGATCCATGCCCCGATCAGAGAGCTAAGAACTAAGGAGATTGAGGAGAGGTTAAATGCTGCTGAAATGTTGCTGTTGATCACTGTTAAAGCTTGGCTTCTGTCCTTGCTTTCAACCTGCAAACAAATAGTAACCCATTAGAGATTGAGGTCTCTTGTGAAGAGGGTGTTAGCAAACAAGTTTTTAACTGATTTGGATAAGTAATAATATAACTGATTTTTGTAAGCAGTTTTGACCAGAATCGGTTTCTTTGCTCAAGAAATGTAGAAGTTGACAAACACACTGACAATTTTTGAACCGTCGAAATCAAGAATCAATAAGAGAAACACCCCGAAGCCAATTCTGACAAGATTTTGATCAATAGAAGGGGAAGAAGTGAAAGGGACGTGCCAAGAGGCGTTCGGCCCGATGGCATCAGGGGTCACTTAGGTGTCAAGAAAAAGAGGTCGGAGTTCAATTCATTTTTCAAGTGCTAATCTAACTATTCTAACAAAACTGACCCTCGCTAATAAAATAAAGAGAATTGAAGAGGGGATTGGAGTAGGTGAAGTGACCTGCATCATTTTTTCAATCCAAGCTCCTCTGCAATGGTTGTCATGGCCCATGGTAGTGGTGTGGGGTAGTCTGAGGTGTCTGTGAAGAAGGAAGAGATGATAGCAAAACATGATCAGTAACCCAGTTGGGACTAGAACTATATCTAAGTGCTCCTTCTTCCATGTTAAACCCATTCTCTCTCTCTCTCTCTCTCTCTCAATTAACAACTATGACTGTTTGTTTGCTTGATCTATAAGTAGTGGGCTGTTCCTATTTGATTTAAAAGTTCTGACGACCTCAAAGATGTAATTAAGGTTGATTCGTTTATAAGTGTAGCACGTATCAAATA
Organism: Rhododendron simsii; assembly: GCA_014282245.1. NCBI lineage: Eukaryota > Viridiplantae > Streptophyta > Magnoliopsida > Ericales > Ericaceae > Rhododendron > Rhododendron simsii. The sequence continues at coordinate 2,454,358 of CM024956.1, forward strand.
ATTTTTTATTTGACAACCACTTGGTTTCAGGCCGCGAGGAAGAAATTTTTTATGATTCCTTTAGTTCCGGCATGGATGGTCTGACTTTGACCGGACCAGAGAGGAAAAGAGTCACAAGGTGCACCTAAGACCCTAAATTGGCCTAGACACCTCTAACCGTCGAACCAAATTCGAAAAAAAAAACTAGTCTTCTTTAGCTGTGCAAATCACAATCCAAATTCGTGTAGCAGTTGGTTTTTTAAGCAATTCACATTACACAAGTTAATCAAGTGGAATAGATGGGCTGTTTAAGCTTATTTTAAAGACGTGACAAGTTTAAAAAATACATTCATGCTTTATGTTAATCCTAAAGTAGAGATGAGTGATTAGCTAGCCTTCCACACAAGTTTTTCCACATGATTTCAACATTGGCGACGGACATACTGGACCAATGTTTGGGATTTGGCCAATGAGGGCAGTCATTCTCTCGGAAGATAAAGATGAGAAAAGCTAAAGTTCAATCATGTACGGAGAGTTAGGTAGGTAAGCATTGGGCTGCTTTCAAGTTTTTGAAATGGGACCCGGTAGAGCAGTGCAGATCTGGCAGTTCATCTCGGCAATCGACGACTCGAATCTTAACTGAACAATGGACCGTGGACAGTTTAGATTTGTATGCACTCAGATTTGATCCAAGCCGTCCGTACTGAGATGAACAGTCAAATCGGCATCTGGCCATTCTGTAAGGGCCCGAGATCTTTCGTATCCAATTTTTGGTGTACTTGTGTACTTAGTGAATTGCACCTGCGTGATCTTGTTTAAAGATTCTCCTTTTTGAAGAATCTGACACGATTTATAAATCAGTTGATGCATGGTACGCCAAAAATTGGATACAAACTACATAGAACATTGAGCACGTTTAAAGAGCCCTAATAAATGAGTTAGTTGATGGCACCACTCAACCATTTAGATTCATTAAATTGATTATTGTTTTTTTGTTGGGAGTGGGAAGAAATATATTAATAATAATAATAACAAGATTACAATCCACCGTGTGCAGCTAAATCATGTAAGAGCTAGTCCACTTGTTGCCAAAATGGCATTGTCAAAGCTATTTTTAGCGCAATATAGTGTTGGGGGGGAAAATTAGCAATGCTACTACACCGGTTTGCTGCCATGGTGACAAAATCTCAAAACTAGACTATTTGAATTACACTAGTATCATTTTTGGATGCAAATAGAATGGCTTGAATAATGTGATAATTTTGGCAATGGCCAAAGTCGATGCCAAATTTGGCAACAAATAACGACAGTGCTAGAATATTGCTAGCATTGAATTTGGCGCAGGCGTGGAGATCACTGTTCTTCATGTCCAATTTTGACTTTGACGTAGAATTTGGCACAAGGACGGACTTGCTTTGCTCTAACGAAAGATTAGTCCCGGGGGCTATTGTTTTAATTTAAAGAAGTCATTTTCAGAAGAAGATTCATTGCTAGTAGACTACTAGACTCAATTTGGAATAACAAGTCTTTTCATTTGCGTAAATTCCCCCAGCTATAGTCTGGCTCTGGGTTCACATCTCACAGAGTTGCAATGCTTTCCTGTGTTTCCAGCTATAGTCTGGCTCTGGGTTATTCCGTGTTCGAATATCACCGCCTTTTTCTTTTCCTCGTGTTGTTTTGCCACTGCCCATTGCAAGATGTTCCAATTCTAGCCTAAGTCCAAATCAATTTCAGGTTTAGTTTTACTGTCTATTTAATTTTGATCGAAGAATTTCTTTAAGTTCTACGAAGTCTTCCTAATTTTTAGTAGTTAATTATCTTTATTTTCAATTTTTTTTGATCCGAATCACAATTTCATTAAAAGCCAAAAAAGGCAAATTTCAACGAATCCATCCGAAAACAGAGAAGGGCAAACGAACAACAAGCTATCACAAAAAAAAAACTATGAAACCAGGTGACAAAGGGGCATCCGCAAAACCGACTTAAACTAGAGGATAGACCTTAGCACGTCTCACCGCCTCAATGGGTCGGGTCACGAGGGGCCCTCAATTTATCCACTAGTTGCCCCGGCCTGAAGTACGAGTCTGATCAGAGACAAACTAATCCAAACCGATGGAAACAGGGAAAAACTACAAACAAGGAAATAAACACAGCCACCATGGAAAACTACCACTGGTGCACGCCGGCCAAGCCTCGACCGCGAACAGACCACCAGTCGCCAAAAAATGGAGGCACCGACTGGATCCCGAATCAGAGTAGTGGAGACACCTCTCCGGCAAGCCCCCGCTTGCACGAGCAGGCTCCGGGCTCGGAAGGACGAAGAAGAAATCCGCCTGGGCTAGCAACTTCGATAGAACCGGCCCACGGCGCCGATGGTAGTGAATCTACCTTGCTCAGTTAATCTCCAAAGCTGAAAAAAGAACCTAGGCTCCAAGGCCAAGCCCCGGCCATTATCCACCACACCGCCACCACACCAGAGTGAAAGCCAGCGCCTTATTCACCCACCACCACTCCCACCGGATCTGGGGAAACCCAAATCGGGAACAAATCCAAATGGGAAACCGTTGGAGGAAATGCCGGTCAAAGCCGGAACAGAAAAAAGAAAAAAAGACCCCGGCCATTCCAAACCCCATTATTCAGATCCCAAACCCCGGAAATTGCCACCTCCACCGCCTGCCACCACTGCTGCCACGCCAAAACAGATCCAAGACAGATGGGGGAGGCTGTACACCAGTCGAGCTAGAGGACCACCGGCCCCCAACCCATCACCGACCCACCACCACCACGCCATCCCAACTGAGAGTGGGACAATAACAGATCGGAGCAGAGAGAAAGGAGAAAGAACGAGAGAAAGGAAAGAGGGAGGGGAGGAGAGGAGGGGGGAGGTGGCGGAGGCGGGAAACCCCCCCCCCCCCCCCCCCCCCCCCCCCCCGAACCTAGCCACAATCTGAGTTCTCTAGAGACAGAGAGAGATCTTTATTTTCATTATGTTCTAGTCTTGAAAATGTAAGTTTTGTTTCCCCTATGCGTTGTTCCAAGAGTGTCCTATATAATGTTTTATGAATGAATTGAGTGGAGCGTGTTAATAAAATATAGCTTGTTTCACCTATGCGTTGTTCCAAGAGTGATGAACAATTCATGCGCCCTGGATTTGCGTTAATCATAGCACTCTCATCAGAATTCCATAAATAACAAAGATGAAAGCTTACCGCGGGAGTTGATCCAGGACGTTTGACAGTAGCCGTACCGCTCAAGTTCTTCCTTTTGCGAACAAAAGGAAAAGAAGACCAAAGTAACAGTGATTACTGATCTCGTCACATATCCGAAGCCAGGGGTTGAGAAGCCATGACAGAGTCAAACATGGAGAGAATGATCGAGTTCGGCGTGAAAGCCAACATTTTTGCAGCGAGAGTTGTAGGAATGACGCTCTTGATTGGGAAAGCTACCTCGCAAAAACTCTCTTTCTTCGCCACTCAAATACATCATCCATGGAAGAGATGCAGCAAGGTAGTGGGGTTAACTAAATTGTTGTGCTTGTGGGGCTTACCTCATGGCCGGTTCAGAGGATATCTGCTAGGGCCGGTTCGGAGGATATCTGCTGTTAACTGACATGAGAAAGGAATGTATGTACATCACTAATCCGCATAAAAAGATGAAGAACAGAAAAGTGAAAACCATAGAGAAAATCAGAATAAGGGGAAAAAAGAACAGAAACTACAGCTAAAAGACTCACCAAAACTAGAGAAGAAAACAGACGGAGAGCCACCGACGGAGAAGCCAGCCGAATCACCACACCGTGGCATGCCTTTGTCCACCACAGTAAGCGGTGATTGCTGCTGGCGTAGATGGATTAATGGTTGTTTGGGTTAGGATTCCAAAAGAGAACTTATTTTCATCTATCATTTCGTGCTATAGAGTTGTTCGTAAGTTTCGAAACATGTAGTTTTGACTTTTGAGGTGACCGATACCAAAACGAAAAAACAAGAAATTCCATTGTTCAAAATTGAAACCGATCAAACCGTTACTGGACCAACCAAAACTCATTCATTTTCCAGTCTTTTTGATCCGTTATCACCCCTAATTACTAGGCAAGATAGCTGAAAATGTCATGTTTTAGACAAGTGGAATTTGCATACAAATTTCCATGCAGAATCATGTCCAAACACCACCATTTGGCTTAATTCATTACTTCCAGCAAGTCCAATTTTCCGGGGGCCTATTGTTCCTTAGCTGCCTATCCGTGCATTGCCAAGATGAAATTTGAATCATCCATTGCCGAACATATGGACAGCTCGGGGAGAACGCCCATCCGAGTTAGCTTGATGGGAAACCACTCAAATTTTTTTCATTAGAAATTTCCAAGGAACATAGACGAAATAAAACTTTTAAGTTTACTAACCTCTTTTAACTTCTGAAACTATCAACTAAAAGAGAACAAACATGCACTATGCATTGCAACATTAAAATCTACCCATAAAGATGTTCCTAAGAAATATCTACTCGTACAACCACCCAAAGAGTAAAATTACTTTCTACCCCCTCGGCTCAGAACCCAACCCCAGCCGCGCCGACTCCGAACGTGGCTCGGCGGTGAGGCTCAAGCCGCTCAATCTTCCTATTCTTCCAAAAACAGGTCTCCGGGGCCAACTTAGCCGCCGCTGTCCTCACCGGCTCCGAGTTGCACCGCGTCAGCACGAACGGCTCGTACGCCACCGCGTTCACCAGCTTCTGCTCTATCAACGCCGTCATCGACATCGCCGTGGCAGGCCCCGCAGTCGAGTCAATGCTGACCCTCCTCCTGGGCCCGTCGCAGCTGTCTGTTCTCTTGACCTTTCTTCTCTCCGGTTGCCACCTGATAAAATCCCCACTGCAAACCCACGTCTCCTTTGAAACCTCCATTGATAGCTTCGGCTCACACATCATCAGTAGTAAACACTCCGGCAACAATGAGCTTCTCTCTCCTCTGTTTTCTTGTTCTTTCTTCACCTCTCCTTCTCTCTCTGGATTCCCATTTCCTTCTCTTTCTCTGGCTTCTGATTCTATCAGGGTTTCTTCTGACTGGGTCCCTTCCTCACTCTCTTCTTCCAATTGGGTCTCTTTCTCTCCCATTGACAATTCCTCTGTTTCTTCAATCTTTTCAGCCTCTTCTTCTTCGAAAAACATCTCCTGAAGTCCTAAGAACAAGTTCTCATCCGGAGACCTGATTTCTTCACTCTGAACCTCCCTAGACTGACAATCTTCAACTGGGTTTTCCACATTTTCTTCATTTCCTAATGTCTGCAAATCTGAAAAAGCTTCAAAAACAGAGCAGCTCACCTCATTTTCCTCTGCCAACGATGAAACCTTAACCTCTTGAACTACTACTGGCTCTAATTCATCATTTTCGTCATACCCTTTTTCAATTTCCTCACTAATTTCCAAATTCTCTTCTGGGTTTTCTCCTTCTTGCACCTCCATTACCAAATGTACCCCTCCTTCTGGGCTTTCTCTCTCTTCTGCTTCTTCTTGTACCTCCACAGCTGAATCTTGTACCTCTCCTTCTGGGTTCTCTCTCTCTTCAGCTTCTTCTTGTCCCTCCATAACCAAATCATGTGCTTTTGCTTCTGGGTTTTCTTCCTTTTCCTCTTCAGCAGAAACCAATGTCCGAAAAGCTTCAACCTTTTTATCCCCCGTTGATCTTTCTCCATCTGGACCACCCACTACTTCATCTCCTTCATCCTCGTCCTCCTCTTCTTCTTCTTCTACGTCTTCAGCACTACGTATAGGTGACTCAAAGAACCGATTAACAAGAGCCGAAACCCTAATAGGATCAGATCTGCACCTCATCAACAAAAGAGCATTCTTTGGGGGCACACAAATACTCACTCTCCTTCCCTCTTCTATCTCCACACCACACTCCTCACTCACTCCACACCTCCCATCCTCAATCTCTCTCTCTCCTCCCACTGCTTCTCTCTCCTCACCCTCTCCACCCACCACCAACTCTATCTCCCTCCCCTGCACCCCCACCAACCACCTCCCGAACACCGCCACGCACGAAGAATCCCCACCATTCCCTCTCCCTTCTTTTACTCTCTCTCCTGTGCCGCCCGTCGAGAAGCACGATGGGCGGCACGGAAACAAGCAGCTGAATTCAGCCCCAAACCCTCTCAAAGCTTCACAAATCGTTAAAGGGAGATGAACCCACTTCTGATTAGGGTTCACATTCCCTTCGGTTTTGCGAAAACTCACTTCCCCGGTTTTAATACTCTGCTTCTTGCTCCCCTGTTTTTTCTTGGTTTTGACTCGGACTTGGCCGATGCAGGTGACTTTGGGAGAGGAAGGCTCGGGGTTATCGAAGGCGGAGCGGGGTTTTTTCCCTGCGGTGGGGAACATGGGGGATTGCGCACCTCTGAGGCTTCTGTTGGTTTTGAGGCGGCGGCTGAGGGATGGTGGGAGAGACATAGGGGTGGCGGTGTCGCGTGGGTGGTGGTTGGGGCTGAGGATTGATTTCGATGTGATTTTCATTGTGGTGCTTTGGCCATCAAGCAGCTGGAAAAATGGAGGTGTAGATAAAGCGGCAGAAAATGCCGAGGGAGTTTACTGTATGATTGATAAAGTTAGCTGTGATTTGCTTGGAGTCTTGGACTGTGGGTTGTGGTAGTGGTTGTGGACTGGGGAGAGATACGGATATGTGGATGGAGAGATATACGGAGCTATACGGATATGTGGATGGGGAGAGATACGGATATGTGGAGAGAGAGAGAGAGAGAGAGAGAGAGTGTGTGTGTGTGTGTGTGTGTGTGTGTGTGTGTGATATGATGGTTGAGTGAGGGAGGATGAGATGAGAATATTGCCGTTTGTCTTTAGGCAAAAGTAACAACTATGCTTGTGGGGTTCAGTGGAGTATTAAGCCAAAGGTCTATCCACCATCCAAACGCGCCGTAAACGAAATAACAGGTGAGCTTATCAATTGCGAAGAGGTTGTGTATATCTGCTACGTTATCTATGCTTTGTTACTTATGGGTTTCAGGCGGTGAATGTTCCGCGCATTCAAGCCGTCCATTTTGATTTTGGATGGTTCAGATTTGAAGAGAGAAAGATGTGAGAAAGTGATGAAGTGAGAGGAGAGGAGAGAGAGGAGGTTTCAATCAGTGCCGTCCAATACACTTTTGAATTACCCGAAAGAACCGAGCAGACACCACGTCGACACAGCCACATCCGATACCCAAAAATTTCTCTTGATTGAGATAGTGACTGAGCCTCTCACTAGTCAGCAATTGCCTAGGTAAGTCGGTAAGTGAAATTACCGTCTTTTTTTTTTTTTTGCTCGGCAGTGAAATTACCATTTGACCTTCATAAAAAAAAAAAAAAAACTTGGTTGTAAACTGATAAAGACTATTATCCGAAGACAATGAACAAAAATCTAATACAAAAATGAGATTGCCCTCCGTTATACACCAATTGCAAATTTCAAAGGGCAAACTGAACTAGAGAATAGTGAGTTTTTTTAATAACAGGATGTTTGGATAAACTTTCGCTTAACTTGACTAATCTTCATTCCTGTGAACTTTAACAACTATGCAAAGATCGAGTAGTCTGATGATTTTGATTTTGATTTTGACTCTTTTGGTTGGTGTGAGAGTTAAATTGCAAGCCTTTTAATAACAGGATGTTTGGATAAACTTTCGCGTAATTTGACTAATCTTCATTCCTATGAACTTTACTATGCAAAGATCGAGTAGTCCGATGATTTCGATTTTGATTTTGACTTTTTTGGTTGGTGTGAGAGTTAAATTGCAAGCCTTAACAGTTAACCTCTTAATATAATGCTATCAATCGACCAACTCTTGAGAGATTAACTAGAGAATTGTGATTTCCAAATTCTAATCCCATAAATAAATACCAACCCCTAACCATTGCAGGGAACATGTCCCCCACCCTAATGTCCCATTTTTAGTTCCCAAAACAGACATGCCCTCGATCGTTTTGCAAGAAAATCCCCCAAAATATTCGTGTGCTCATTTGTTTAGTTGATCAACGGGTGGATTTAGGAGGGTGCGTGGAGGGATTTATTCTTCAAATTATAAGAGCCCGTAACATATAAAGCTTTAGGAAAAATCTACAATTACACCCAATTTGCACGCACAAACACTCACATGTGGACGTTCATTAGTGTGTGCGGGCTCCACTTATCTATATAATTATTTGTGCATTTGTGTCCGCAAAGTGTATGTAATAATGTGATTGTAAAATGATAAAATAAAAAATCTAAATATTGGAGCATAGAAGTTTGCTCCTCCGAAGTTCAAAATCATAGCTAATTTGAAAATAGCGAGGTGAAGGATAGATGAAATGAAAAATGGAAAATGAGACTCTAGACCATCGGCTTAACGTCCCGAAAGTGTCCGTCACCCTCAAAACACCGCTACCGGTCCACCACCATGGTCATCATCTCGTATAGAAGGCATTATCGTGGTCTCGTATGATGTTTTGAATCGTTCATTTTGTAAGTAAATTTGAGATAATAGTGGCAACTTCGTTATTAAAACAGAAAGGCAAAGTAAAAATTAAGGGAGTGGAGAGATTATTATTCACGGAGAGGGCGTGATTCTCTTATTTCATGGAGTCATGGAATTTCGTCTGTTCGTTTCGACTTTAGGCGGTCCAAATTTTAAATGAAACTTACTAAAATTCAGATCGTTCAAAGCATTTTTAAACGGTCCGAATTCACCTCCGTTAAAGATTTATTCTCTGAGCTCGGTGAATAAATTTTTCTCGAAGATGAAATGGTGTAGGTGTCACAACAAAAGGGGTCCATACGGACGAGTTGAGAGACACAGAATCCAGTCCAGCCACAGGAGGGATTCACGTGACGAGAGTTTTGACAAACCATGCAAATGAAAGTAATGATTTTTTGTTCAGATGTCTAATGAGATAAAAATGGGTATCGCCAAGTGGCATAATTGTAGGACAAGTCCAAAGGGCATCAAGCGTCACACCAATTACACGCGTTTCTGGCAAGAATCGAACCATCACAGGAAGTGTCACCGAGCTACGAGGACATTCATAAATGAAAGTAATGATGAAAGGGGATGCTAGGTATAAAGAAATTTTATCCAAAAATGACCCGAAATACACTATTTTTTACCGATCATAAACAACTTGGTCTTTTAAGAGCGAGTCACAAATAATGCATTCCGAATCATTTTCAGATAAAATTTCTCTGCACATAGCATTTTTGAATGATGAATAACGAGAGGGGGTCAGTGCAGACGAAGAGCTTCGCTGGCCTGGCCTGCTACTGTTTACTACTGTGCTACACGCACTCCGTAGGAAAGCTGCGCAAAACTGAGCGCGTGATCAGAGGTTACGTTCCATTGTCGTCAAGCGCAAACCAAAATACACAAATACACAAATTATAAAAAAAAGAAAGAAGTACAAGAGGGGTGATCAAACCAAAAAAAAAGTACAAAACGTATGACAAATGTGATAGTGAGACCACGTTCCAAAGTACATGAGTGATCTTGATTGTATCAATAAGTCTCCTTCCGCTAAGGTTCTTAGCGGGCAGGTTCAGGCCAGTTTCGTCAGCGACCAGTTGTATTCAGTTTGGATTATTTATGGGTCCTTCTTGAATTTACAATAATGATCGGAACTATTCGCTTTTTATAACTTGTCGAGAATATTGACAACGCCATAACAAGTTAATCGAATATCGTTTGATATGATTTTGAAATGCATTTATTTTTGAATAATTGTGTCAAATGGGTTGTAATCCAGTGCTGCATACTTTTTTCACCCAAATTTAATGTATTTTAAAATCATATCAAATGATATCCGATCAACGTGATTTTTGGCGTCGTCAATGTTCTCGACGAGTTTTAAAAAGTGAACTGTTTCGATCATTTTTGTGAGCCCATAAAGGCCCTGCAAATGGTCCAAACTAGACCGAATTGGTTGGAGTCCCACTGGTCTGAACCCTTATCCAGTTCTTAGTGCTACGTGTAGAACAAAGAAACACAACAATCTCTGACCGCTCATTGTTATAATTAATGGTCAAAATTCACTTAAACTCTTCGACCGTCCAAACACATCTAGACGGCCAGAATTAGTTATACAACCTAAACAACGATTGTGCATGTAACATTTTGGTTTTTTTAAGTACTTATTTTTTTTATTTTATGATCATTCTCTCGTAATAAAATCACATTTAATTTAAAAAATAAATACTATAAGCTACCACTGGTAACTTTTTTTTTTTTTTTTGAAACTTACTACTAGTAACTTGAACTAAGCATCTTGGACAACGTAGTTAAGCTCCAATAAATAACTGGGCCAGTTGTCCATGGTGTGTTACTGTTACAACAAAACAGCCCTCGTTATCTACTCTGATATGCAGCAAAATTAAAATTTAAAAGCATACTAAACCATGCAGGCCTACGAGTTAGCCAGTATGAATTTTATAACTCCAACGGAGACCAATAAATGAGAGATTTGACTGATCAAAATTGGAGGGAAACTTAATCCAATCAGTTGGACCGAGTGGATTTGTGATACTGATGGGGAACAATATTGATTAACTCCTTGGGAAACATTGTAGTGCGTTGTGTAGTGCGGTATCGTAACCGTTCAAAAGTGTTTTTAATAGTTCAAATTCAAAATAAACTTTTTGAGGAAAGAGTTGATGAGATCGACGACTGTATGCCGCCGTACATGCGCACTACACAGGAATTCACTACAACACTTCCAAATGTAAAAGTGTTTTTAATGATTCAGATTAAAAATAAATATTGTTGTGGTTTCATTCGCACAAAGATCAACAAACCATTTAACATACCATCATGCTTTTGGTGTACTTTAAGGAGATGGACACACATGGATCAATGGCTGAGGTTTTGGTTTTAATAATGTCTTGTAAGTGGTCAAGGTTTGCTTCAAGAAATGGGCTTTGACCACTCATTTACACAAACCACAAGAAAACAGGACAAGAGAAAAGTGAAAAACCATTAAAAAAAAGGGACCAAAAGCAGAGCAAAATGGCCAAACTAGTATTTACTGAAACCACTTTTTTCAATAAGCTGAGGCTAATAAGCTACTCCATAGAACTAAAGCTGAACCTCAAGCTAGAGTTGTCTGAGGAAAGGTCAGATTGGACTTTTTCTGGCTTTTAATTACTCTTAATTAAAAGGGGTTCTATATAAGTTAGGTGGGTGGGCGAGCCCGACTACGGAAAAAATTTTGCGTGTGGGGTGAGTACTGCATAGCCGTGCCCATATGATGCCCGAACAATCTATCTGAACCGTTTAAAAGTGTGTTAAACGATTCAAATTGAAACTCTCTCTCTCTCTTCTCACCCCACCACTCTCTCTCCTCTTTCTCTCTCCAAATCCGAGCCGTCCAAAACCGAGATGCAAGACCCGGATGCATATATTGCTCGGGCACCACGTTGTACTCGCTCGGCACCCAAAAATTTCTCCTATACTATGGGTATAGTATTTGGTGTACACCAAATGTATTGTGAAACTTTTTTTTTTTTTTTTGCTCGGCCTATTGTGAAACTTATTTTGGGATCAAACTAATAATCTAACAGGATCAAAAAAAAACTAATAATCTAACAATCAGAGCCGAACAATTTTTTAAGAACACTGTTTTAAGAGTTTCTGGGAAAAAAAAAACTCATTCGAATACCGGTAAATGCTTTATCAAAACATTCAAATATCCGTAAATGCACTATCGATTCGTTCAAATTTAGGGATGAAAAAGATCAATCCCTCACCAATTTCCAATTGAGCTGATTTTTTGAAATAACTCCTGAAAACATGTTTTAAACAAACTGAACGGCTCCGATCATTTGTGTAGTACACTAACAATGTACCCTAAGTTTTTTTTTTTTTTGGGTGAGTGAGGAGTTATCTACCTCCCCAATCTACCATAGGATCAGGTGGTACACGCAATAGCTCCAAATAGTGTGGGGGTCTATAACCACTTACTGGGCCTCTCAGCTTGGGCCACATGCATTTCTTACACATCATTCTGCAGCTTTCCTAGCACCATGTGAGGCTAATCTTTTACTTAACCTTTAAAATCCCCTAGGAATCGAAATGTGTTATAGTAGTACAATTTTTTTGGAGATGTACTTATTAATTCAACAACTTATCTATCTCAAGTGTTCGATTTATTTGGTTTCAAATGCATATTATTCAGTGATCTTTATAAGTAGGGTGAGATAGAGCATGCTTAGAGAATATGAGTCGTGCCTTGATTATTCTTTTTCTGGCCATTTTCACCCAAGCATAAGCTCGTAGCCCCAACGCCAAACACCCCTTTCTACCAGCTGGCTATAAAAGGAATCAATGTACTGGAGCTCTACTTGTTAAAGTCTCATTCGACATCCTCTCATTAGACAAACAAAGCCAATCCCCAATACGTTTTTAAACTTGTTAACTTATCCAGCCCGACTCAAATTAAACTCGATATCTTATACGTATTCATTTGTGCGGAAAAATCGAGCCACTTGAACTCAGCCCAGAACAGAATGACGAAACTTGTTCATAATCAAGATGGTAGACTTTATTACTTGAACGTATTTTACTTTAAAGCTTAACCTCCGGAAGTAGTAGTTGGGTAGATGAGCTCAACAAAAGTAGGTCAGCCTCACTATCCAATGACTTCTTCACCTTCTAAACGAAAGAAAAAGATTGAAATTGAAGTCAACGAAAAATCCAAGACAGACACCGAACAAGTCAAATTACCTACTCTCATCCTTGCGGTAGATTTAGACCGGAATCACTGGTGACGGTGCTTGTGGCAGCACCACTTGTCACAGCAACATTGGCTGGTGGCAAGACAACTGAAGTCCCCGCATCACCAGAACTGAGAACCTCAGTAGTTTTTGGTGGCAGAACGTTAGCCTCAGTAGATACATTCACATTACCAAGAGAAGTAGGGGGAACCACCACGGGTACAGCATCTGAAATTCCCTCTGCTTTTTGCTGCTGTTTTTGCATCCTTGGTTCAATAGGAGGATAAACCCTCAAACTGTTGGATGTAGGGGGATCCGCACCAGTCTTGTGCTGGTTTGCGGGTCCCAGTTCGTTTTTGACAAGAAGTTGCTGCAACCTGTGATCAGTTTCTGGCCGACGGCAAACCTTTCTCAAAGGCACAATTTCCTGACGCAACAGTCAGAAACAAACACATTGGTCGACATGAGTTGCATACAATACACCTATGTTCCATGGGTGCAAAATAGAAAGAATGAAACTGCATGCGACTGAGAGTACTGTTTTACTAGTGCAGTAATTTGAAAAAGGAGAAAATATGTGATTTTTAACTTTTTACAATCAAAGTTGTCAAAAGCAGGAATTATTTCCCACAGATACCTGCAATGAATGAGAAAGTGCTGTTCCAGGCAATACATAGTGACTCAAAGAAGGCTCTTCAGTGAGACAATATTTAGGTGTATACCTCAGATTGGTCATGATCATAACGCACCAGGAACCTGCAGCGGCAACCTCTTACGTCGTGCCTCCGCCTCTGTGCATCGAGAACGTGAGCATCAAAGTAAAGAGCTTGCTCTTTGCCTTCCTGAAATTTTTTATAAAGACATCAAGTAGCAATTGTCAAGATCTGATAAATTTGTCTTCTTAACAAAACATTGAGCAATATACTCATTCTAGGGCATTATTACACGAATATCCATACCTGAAAACAGAGTGTTAGATCCCCAGGAAGGACTGCAACACATTCTGATGATTCACATGGAAGAGACCGTTGTCTGACATGCTTTCGGACATTAATCCATTCATCCTCCTCCGCCCCGAAACCAGCAAACCGAACAAGCACATCCTAAATTAGTCCAGAGTTTATGAGTCAAGGAAGAAGTCGCTCCAAAGACCAAGACTAGTCACAAAACCAACTGGAGTTTTCAACCTTTACAGCATGTTCAAGGAACAAGACTTTAAGTCCAAGAAAAGGTTGCACTTTCTTGAAGGTTTCACCACAGAGTTCAGTTACAAAGTCTATATTCCATATCCTACGAACCCGTTTGAAGACCTTTCCTCTCCATTAATTGTGCATTATATGTATAATCGGGTGGAACCAGATGATACTTCATGAAGAGTCTAAAGAATTCCAAAATGGACAAGAAGCTTATACTTGTACAGACTATGTGATACTTGCACAGACTATATTATGCATCTCTAGGAATAAATCCTAAAGATGGGTGAACTAACTCAGGCAGGAATTAAGGATAACAATCATGAAGACTAAAAAATTCCAAACAATGAGTTCAAGGATAATATTTCTGCCTTCTAACAAATAATCAAGCAATGAAGGAGAAAAGATTCAAGAATTACCGCATCACCCATCTCAAGAGATCTATGAGATATAAACATTGTGACATCATACCTGAGGAAGAGCAAGAAATAACTATTATATTCTTACATAGATGTTACTTATCTGAGAGGATGTGGGCAAACATCACATAATTAGCACCCAGAAGTTCGAAACCTGAAATGCCAACAATACTGACCATGCACCATCCCTTGCAGATTTAGCTTCAAACTCCATCTGTGTATGATCTGAAACTGTCCTTCCTAAACTTGGAACTGTAGATGACCTCAATAAGAACAACACAATTGAAGTAGGATGATATGAAGAAGAGAACTGTCAAACATGAAGTTACGACAATGAAACCATACAAAGAAAATAAGAAAGTCTGAAATTTAGACCCATAAAGTCGGTAAGAGCAAAGAGGCTGGCAGATACAAGAAGTAAGTCGATTGTACATTGGGGAGACTGCCTTGCACCAATGAGCAAGTCAGACATAGTTATTACCATCAAGAGTAATTCCTTATTCCTTATTCTGTGATATAGAAAATACTACAACAGTAAAGACGGCTATGAATGACTTGTAATTTTGTTTCTCAAACATAACACTGATCACTAGAATCAGTCAAAATCTAGGACCTTGTTCGTTCAGGGGTCTCAAATCCCCTGCGCACGGTCTCCAATAAATTTTCTCTATCTATCTCTCTCCACTCATTACTCTTAGAAAGCCTTCCTCAAAACCCAAACTGAACAGGGCCTACATGACTAAGGCCTGTTCCATGCAACATTTCAGTCAAATCAACTAATGTTCACGACTCACTTGCATATAACTGTACTGCAGTACCCCAGCAACAACTACATACTTCAAGTTAATAGAGAATGAGAGAAGAGAAGGAAACATGACAGGCCTAGAAAAAGAGTAAGAGATGGAAAAAGAAAAAACTAAAACAAAATAAAAACATGTGTTTTCCCTTTTTGACAATCAATGTCTCGAACAATTCCTAGTGGTGAAGTTTTGCAAGTAGGTTGATAAAGACGGAACTTCATATACATCCTCAACTCAAAATATGTTAATGCCAATTACCAGAGGTCAGATAATATATCTATTTCCCCAGCGTGCTTGATTGAAAGACATTTAATCACCAAGTATGAAGGAATAATGTGCGTTCTCATCATCTCAGCCCATGTCCTCCACAATCTCTCTCTTAGTTTGGCACCTTCATCCACAATCGATCCCTTCTACAAAGAAAATACTGAATAACCCTAGTCACATAAATTTCTCCCATTTATGTCAATCGTCAACCGATGCTTACGACCTTCCACAATTTCATTCATATCTTATAACATCTGTTTCCAAGTAAGTGGTCCACATACTCCTTAGGTCACCCTTGTTTATGATAACAAACTGAGAAATTCTCAATCAAGTACGACACCCTACTTTTAGTGATCTTACACTTCCATATTTTGTTCTATCCTACTTCATTAAAAACTTCAGACTCGAAAGTATCATTTCATGTGTTGTAATACTAGAGTTGATACCATCGATTAAGACTGGGGCATAGGAATGGCAACGGGGCGGGGCGGGGCGGGTTTTTGCATACCCCGACCCCGACCCGAAAATCATTACCCGCCCCCGGCCCCGCCCCGACCCCGATCGGGTTTTTTTGGGGTACCCCCGTTCCCGCCCCGATCGGGGAACGGGTTTACCCGCCCCGCCCCGCCCTGCCCCGTAAAAATTTAAAAAATTAAAGTATAAGTAAAAAAAGGTTTAAAAAAAAGCTAAATAAGAATAAAAATTATCTAGAAAATAAAACTTTTGAAATTATTTTTATGTCTTTTGGTATCACGGTCAAATTTAAACTTCTAATTGCAATCAATATTTTAGATACGTCATTCCATTTTTTTATGTGTAGAATTTAATATAAATATTTGAAGAAAACTTTTTAAAAAATCCACTAAACACCAATAAATATCAATTTTTATTTCTTTTTAAAATTTAATTAGACTACTTGACAGTAAAGAGACATTGTTTTTTAGATTAATGCTAAAAAAATGAAATAACATGTATATAAGTATATATATACATACATAAATAAAAACATATATATAAGTACGCCGGGTCGGGGTCGGGTAATTTCGGGTCGGGGTCGGGGCGGATTTAGGGGCGGGGCACTATTACCCCAAACCCTACCCGAACCCGGCCAGGGTTCAATTTTTTTTACCCGACCCCGACCCGAAACCCGAAAATATTATAGAAAACCCGCCCCGTTCGGGGAGGGCGGGGCGGGTTCGGGGCGGGGCGGGTTGGATTGCCTAGCCTACTGGGGCATACTATATTGAATGTGATAGTGAAGTTTAAAACCAAGCACGAGGTAAACTAAACAGAGTGGATGACCAAACTCAGTCAAGTAAACCACATGGTAAACTAAACAGCACGAGGTGGAAATTTAAAATCACTTGCACTAGAAATCAATGAGAAAAGTGCTTTACAATGCTCCTTCAATTCACAATTGAAACCATAAAGCATTTCACCTCCAACCTTTAGACCACTAAATGTCACTCCAATACAGGAAAGAAAATGAACATTTGAGCTAACTTTTTGCTCTATTATCTCGACAGAATAAAGAATAAACCCACAAGAAAGGGGATGCTTTGGATTTTTCAAGAGTACAAGGGTCACTTGAGAAGAGGCTGTGTAATTCATTTTTCCTTCAGAAAGCCTCCAGCAAACTACGAAGAGAACTGAAGATGGAAGATTCTAAGAACTTTGGCTAAAAGTAATAACACCATACAGTATTGCTTCATACAAGTACAATAGTATCTTGACTATTTTCTCCAGAACATTTACTAATTCAAACTACAATATCTATACAAATTTCAAAATGACGTGTACAAATTGAGGCTGCCACAGATATAGCATATGTGCTAATGTGCATATATTATAATCATATGGAACAGTGCATAGCTATAACATAACATAAAACGTGAAATATTCGACTCAGTGCCACTTTGGCACAGAGAGTCATTAGAGGTATGATACTCTAGGGCCCTAGGCATCAAAATACAAGATACGTATTTGCATAGGCTATTGAGGCCCCAAAGTAGAATTCCCTAAGCAAAAAAAGAATCCAAAATACAAACTAGAGGCAAAATTGCTCAGGAAATATAAAGGAGATCTATGACCACCAGATACATGTGCTAAGGAACCTTAGTCTTTGAATGGTTTTAATCCTACCTGAAGGAGCGTTCGTCGATTGAGGGGTTTGAGGAACACTTCTCACTGCAGTTGAATCAGTGCGAGGCATAGGTGTAACACCTAATTTCTCAGGACCCTTAACTGTTTTTGCCCTGACAGCATACCGCCTATTCTGGAACCAATTCCACACCTTAAAAAAAACTATTTGAATTAGGAAGATATATTCTTTGTGTGGATCATCAAGAAGCAGTCAAGGGAAAGTGTTTTACTTGTTTCATTTGAACTTCAACTTTTCCCAACCGCTCCGCCGAACCACTAAAACCAAAGACAGCAATGGCATGAACAGAATTTTGTGTTGCAAGGAGAGCAAGCAGTTTCCAAGTATTGAATTCTCAGATTAATGGATGTTAACTACATACCTGAACTTCTTAGCAAGAGCTTCAAGAACTTCACGTGTTGGCATCTGATTAAGGTGTTCTTGCAGTATAGCTTCCATCTCTACAACCTAGTAGACCAATAAAATTACATCGTTGAGGTTGTTGAAATTTATCATACACCTCCCAAAAGATGCTATCATAGTCAGTGCCATGAATAAAGGTATGTTCTGCTGTATTGTTCAAATGCATCTGAAATGAAGAAACAAAAACAAAGGACCTAAAGCCCGATATGTTCGACCCTGAAACAAATTCGAGCTAGTTCGTTTGCAGAGGCACGTATTCTAGAAATTAATTATACGAGATAGAACCATTCATGAAAGAAGGCAATAGTTTAATCGCAAGCGAATGGCCACATCATATAAATAAAAGAGACATCTCCAATCTGCATCCTATTTCTGTATTACTACCTCCGTACCATAGTGTTTGTCCAGTTCTCAAAACGGGACTTTAAAATAATACAATTTTTGAAGAAAAAATTCAAACTTTTTTCATAAATTAAAAGAACTCATTGATATCTAGTAGTCTTGATAAATTTTGCATGGGAACTTGTGGAAAGTGGGGGAAGAGAAGGGAAAATAATTAATAAGGAAAATGTGATGGGAAAAAACGGGGGGAAATTTCACTGTGCTTAGAACCCTATTTCGCCATTTTCTCCTCTTCTCTCTCAAACAAAACAAGGGAAGGAAAAAATTTTAAACTTTCCCTTCCTTTCCCCATGTTCTTAAACTATCGAGGAAGTTGTGTCGAGATAAGGACACATAGCAGTTTTCTACCAAATTCCAATCTGTCAAGAATATGACGGTCAATTAAAGACACTTGGCAAAGGTTGAAGAAAGGGAAAAGGAAGTCTGGATCAAGACAAAGGCAGTTGAGTCGAGAATGTTGGAAAAGAAGACATTTGGACAAGTAACTACCTTATCCAGACGGGAAGCTTCAGACAAATAACTACCCTATTCAAACTCTATCTAGTTCCCTTCCTGGTCTGGGTTAGGGTTCCAAACCTGCCCTATCCCTTAAAGCCCCAGAGCTCGAGGTCTACTTATACCTAGATACATACAGCTTGCCTTATCACCATAGAGCATCTCCAATGGGAGATGTCAAAGTTGAGGTGGACAAGTTAACGGTCATTTTTGGCATCAACTTTCAATCCAACCCATCTGCCTTTACTCATGCCAAAGCTAACGTGATTTTGACATCTCTCACTCCCATGCCAATTTTGACATCTACCTCTCCACAAGCCAAATTTCAAAAACTACCTTTGGAAGTTAAAAAAAAACTGTCCTTTTGAAGATTTGTTTTCTTTTTTTTTTTCTTTTTAAGTTTGAGCCCTGTTTTTTTGACACAAGAGGATTGGAGAGGGAGAGCTTGATGTCAGATTGGAAATGTCAAAATGCCACATAAGCCTTCAAAAAATATTTGACATGACCAATTTGACATCTCCTGTTGGAGATGCTCTAAGAGGGACAAGTTTGAATTTGAAGACAAAGTGGCAGGCCTATAAATATCAGACTTAAAGAGTCAGAAATACCCCGATCAATCCCCAAAAGGCTTCTACTTTTTTACAGTTTTTACTTTCCTTGTACCTTTATTTTCCGGTCATTTACTTCTTTCACTTACAACTAGGTCTGTAGTTCAAGTTCTGTCGGTTGTACCCCATTTGGAGAGTAATAAAAGTTCTTTGTTATTCTTCATCCTTGGCTTGTTTCCAGAAAAGTCCCGAAAAACGGCAAGCAACCAAACTCCACTTACTAACACCCACATTCCAGTACCCATTCCAGTACTTCAAAATCAAACTCTGTCGATACTCGACGACCGAGTGAAATTTAAGATAAACAGTTCCAAACAAAGCGTAAGTTATAAACAAACTATGAAAGATAAAAGGAATGCCCAGTAAACAGGTTTAAATCTCAGAATCACAGCAATTAGAGAAGATATTGGCGCAAAAAGTCAGATATAGCAAAACATTGAAATCAAGCGACCGTTTTGATATGTTCCATATTGGTGACAAGACAGGAGAAGGGAGAAAGAGAGAATATGAACCTCAGATTGGCTGAAGCGGAAGGCCGGGCTTCCGTTACTCGGCGGTCTCCCCATCCTCTAATGATAGTCTCGTCTCCAACAGCCGGTGAAAGAAGAGAGAGAGAGAGAGAGAGAGAGAGATTTTGGGCACCTGGGCTTCGGCTTGCGCGGATCGGGAAAACTATTTGTCGTGGATGGCTATAAATAAATGAATAACTTGGAGTGCCAATTTATAACCAACTGGCGCAGTTGGTCAGGACGAGGTCAAGAGTTCGAGTAAAAAAAAATGGAACTACCTTTCATAACTTGCAAAATTTTAATAAAAATTCTACAATCACATTTAAATGTACATTCTTTCACAAAATATAAGAGTTCCACACGCACATTCTTTCACAAAATATATGGGTTCCGCACACATTGTACACGCAGTGTGTAGGATCCGTGTGTATTGTGTGCAGTGTATGGGACCCTTGTGTTTTATGAGAGAGTGTGTATTTGGATGTGGTTGTAACATCTCTCAAATTTTAAACATGAGTGTCACCGCACATGTCTACTGCACGAGTGTGAGGCTCACTCTAGGTCCTAAAAAAAATACCTATAAATTTTAAAATGATTTTTCATGAAATCTTGTAAGAAAACAGCTTTAACGGATATCAGTAAATATTTTTTTCTAAATTATCTTGCCCCTATACTAATCGATATTCCCGTTAAAGTTGATTTCTGCAGAGTCTCATAAAAAATTATATATTAAAATTTATAAATATTTTTTTATATTATTTTGGGATCCGAAATAGGCCTCACACGCATGCGATAAGCATGTGCCGTAAACCTAAACTTTCTGGTCTAAAAATGCCATAAAAAATTAGATTAAATTTATGAATATTTTTTTTATATTATTTTGGGATCCGGAATAGGTCCCACATGCATGCAACAGACATGTGCAGTAAACCTAAACTTTTTGGTCTAAAAATGCCATGAGTGCAGTTGTCGTTCTTAAACGTGTTTTCAATAACCAGGCATCTATGCCTAGGCAACTGTGCCAATTTGCACGCACCTCGGATAATCCTAGGACTATAGACACAACATTCACTAGCAGGAGACTTTCTCACATACTGTAGATAAAAAGGTATGCTGGACATCCGTTTTACACTGATCAGACGCCCCCCCCAAAAAAAAAAAAGATTCAATGGCATTTCTTTACTCCGTCATGTTACAAGAGTATTACAGTACAATCACCTAACGAATTCAATCTAAATGCAAATTCATACATTCAATGAAATAAATCCAAATTCAACTAAATATCAAATCGAGAGAAGCAAAAAGAGAGTTGCACAAGGGTGTGTCCTCGTATCCGTTCTTCCTTTTTCATATTGTGATTCTGACAAGCTCAATTCTTGTTTCAATCACGATAACTATTTGAGTGAGTTTTCATTAAGCATTTGGTATGGTTTTAGGCTGCTTCCAAAGCGTTTACTGCAGCTTCTGAAAGCAAAATGAAGCTAAGATACAGCCGCAGTACCGTTGTTGGAACTTGAAGTTTCTATCTCCTTAGGTTTCTTTTTTTGTTTACGTTTCTTCTGTTTTTCCTTCAGTCTGGCGAAATCTTTGTTGCTTTTCTCCCATTCTTTCTTGTTTCTCTGATAAAGCAGCATCGCAGCACGGGCATCTTCTATCTGAAACCAAAGGAATCGGTAACACATTCTATTAGCATTAGGTCTCAACGAGGGCTAAGCAAAATGCAAAAGTGATATTACGCAAAATTCAATACAAGAAAAAGAAACAAATACAGAAGAGCATCAGGAAACCGATGGGCAGGATTAGATTAACCCAAAACCGGGCACCTCAAGGGGGGCTTTTGACCCGAAGAAATTAACTAAAAATACACCAGCTAGAAAGAGAAGAACTAACAGGGCAATGCTCCCCATTTTGTATCTTCACACCGAGAAACTCAGCTGAAAGATGTCGAAGTGCTTTACTCCGGCCTTCCTTACTGCAAGAACAACATAAGAGTTCATAGCTAAATGCTGAGTCAACAAACCGAAACACAGGGTTTACAATGATCGAGCAAACGGGAGAAAACTCACTTCAGAAAGGGTTGATATTCGGAGGTATCTCGCAGATCCTTCTTTGAATGAGTTAATAGCAATGCCTATACAGAAAATCCAATCCAAACTCTCAGGCAACTGTTATTATATATGAAAAAACTGGGAAACTAGGTACGTTAACCTTAAGATCGTTGCGCAAGGCATGGCCAACAAGAATCCTTCCCTTGATCAACTCCGCAACCTTTTTCTGAACAACGCGGAACTCTTTTGCTGCAGATAATGTCGTAGACATGCGTAAGATGTCATACAACTGTTGCTGAAATTTTGCACACTACTTCATACTCAGTTTGTTCATTACCAAAACAGATTTGTCACCTTTACAATGAATGATTGAACAGCCTACTTGAGAACAGAATTTAGAAGTTTGAAATAAATGACCTCCAAGCGATTACATTTTTTCTCCCTTTCCCATTGAGAGGGACGGAGGTGTGGAGCAAATATATACTATATACAAATATAAGTTCAACCTTTCCTCAGGTGCTGAGGTCGGATGCCGCTGATTTTTGTTCGGAAGTCAACAACACGATCAACTGGTCGAACATACTCATCATATATGACATTTCCCCACTTATTAACCTGCCATAAACTGAATTATATGACATGAGGATAAAATGTATAGGTAACGATAAACCCAAAATCATACAAACAAAAACATGGTTCAAAATAACCAATGGCGGAAGATAAGCAATTCTCATAATGTCATTTGTACTAGCAATCAGGGTCTATCATTTGACTTCATAAGTGTGGTAGAAAATTGAATCATAATGGTTATAAGTTTTATGCACTATCTACCTCGAAACCCAGCACAATACAAATATGAACTAGTAGCCAATTGAAACATTTCTGCAAATTGAACTACTTCATCTTGTGCTAAAAAGACGACAGCAACTTGCACATCACATGGTTCTTGGAGAAGTACGAAACTAAAACCTCATCATGCAAATATTCGTACAAAATTTTGAAAAAGCATCCCATTCTGAGAAATTTCATGCCACGTAACCAAAACCTGGCAACATTCATGTTATTTAACGACTCGATGGCCTCGGTCTCAAACTAAACACAGAGGACCTTGATGATCAAGTAGCTCTTATCAGAAGAGCTCATCCAGATACCACACCATGCAAATCTAACTTCCTTGAGGTTATATGATTTCAAAATGCAAAATGGTAGGTAATCTTTTAAGCTAAGCTAACAACACATAGAGGACTACAACCATGTAACATTATGATACCTTGATGATCATGTAGCTCTTATCAGAAGAGTTTATCCAGATACCACACCATGCAAATCTAACTTCCTTGAGGTTATATGATTTCAAAATGCAAAATGGTAGGTAATCTTTTAAGCTAAGCTAACGACACATAGAGGACTACAACCATGTAACATTATGATACTTATCATTATCATATACAAGAAGACCCATCAGAAATCAATTTGTGACTCTTCCCGGTGCAATAAATGACAATTATATGTGCCTCTTACTACATATTGATGTGATGTGGATCATGTGATAAGATCAACGATGGAACTTGTCTGGTTTTTGAATTTGTCCAGACTCCAGTAACAAATTTAGATATTGCAGTTTGTTTTCTTTGTATCACCTTCATTAAATTGGAATAAAATACTGGAAAACAAATATATAAGGTCATTCTTCCAAACTCAATGCAACTCAACATACCTTCATCGCAGTTCAACATGAATTCAATTTCCCTTTTTTTTTTCCAATACGAGTCTTACTTTTTTATGAAAAGTACGAAACCCCCATCCTTGTAAGATGGTTAAAGGTGATCATATTGATCCTCAACGCACAAGTAAGAGACGTGAATAGAAGGCAAATAGTACTAATAATACCAGTGTAACTCGTCCAAGGGCGCTTTTATTTCCTAGAGGGCTCACACCAACCATTTCGCAATCCATTGCTATTGCATCTGTCACGCTGCAAATAGATGACGAGTTAGGAGCTTGACAAACACCAACACAAAATGTATAATAACAAAGATAAATGAAACTACAAACAAAACAAAACATAATATTTCCATTGTAGCAGCCTAGGAGGTCCAAATTGACTTGGCCATTATAAGAGCATAAGTTTTCATTTTCCTATCATTCCTTACCACCCCAAAGTCAAAAGAATCATGACATATTTGTCATTTGTTATCATTCCACTGCTGAGATCACCAATATTTAGAGTCCGAACTACAAACCATTTAGCTAGAATGAATACAAAAAGACATAAATTTTTGCATCTTTGCTTGTATTTCAATAACCAAGAAAACATTCCAGACGGGCAAAACTCATTACAATAAGCAAGAAACACAAGGAACTATTTGGATGATCTTAACAATGCGCAAGGCATAGGAGGAAGCAAACCTCCAAGTTCCAGGCTTTAACCACAACTACAAGGCTAATCCCTCGGGGTTTGAATTCCAGAAAGATGACCCACATGCTTCCATACCGACGCTTGCCAAACATGCAACCCGTCAACCTAGCACCTGTCTGGCCAGATTAGGAGGTGTACCACTAAATAAACCCAGGTTCACTGAAATGGTACTACTCCATAAACTAAGCAAGAAGCTTTAGCTAGAATCTTTATCATTTAACTGGTCATCAATACTTCAAAACTAGCAGACTTACAATCTAAGTCACTTTCCCTCTTCCAGCAATTTAGCAGTAACCAAAAAACAAAGGTGGAACTTTCCCCACAAGATCAGGAAAAAAATAAACTTTGTCAAATAGTCTCAGAATAAGTAAGCACAACATCTCAAACACAGAAATGCTGTTTTAAATACGTGCCTTTTTCTTTAGAATAAAACAAAGTAAAACCCACAAGTTCTCCATTTCAAATTTTGCTGAAAACTGCAAAAAGATTGAATTTTCAGCCCAAGAATGCGAAAAATCCAGACAACTAAAACACAGCCCAAGAATCCACCTGCGATCGGAGGACGTTGGAGTGAGAGGATTAGGCTGGGAATCATCGGACTCCGCATTAGACCTCTCCTTGCGCTTTCCTGTAACAGTAAATTAGTCGCAACAAAAAAAAAAAAAACAAAACAAAACAAACAAACAAATGCATTAAAGCTACTATAGTTCACATACAAAGTTCATGAAACAAAGCAATTTACTCACCCAATGCGCTTAGAAGGGTTTCTGCTTCTGATTTTGGTTTAGAGCTGTGACAGTTCAGTTTCTGCAGAGCAGGTAATTGAATGATTAGAGAAAGTCAGAGAGAGAGAGAAAGAGAGAGACAGAGTGGAGGTATGTAGAGTGAGAAGCAATTGGAGGGAAGAAAGTGTACTTGGCGAAGCTGGGCCCAGTTGGGGTTTAGCTGCGGCTTGTTTTTAGGGTTCTTCACCTCACTTCCCATCTTCTTCTTCCTCTCGTCGGCTGTTTTTTTCTTTCTCAAGTTTCGTTTCTCTGGTTTTATTGACAAAGATACTACGGGTGTGTTTTACGGTGTTTTTGTTGTAATTTGGTAAAAGCACTAGTACTAAACTTTAGTAGTGCAAACGAGCCGAGCCGAGCCGAGCCAAGCGGAATTTTATCGAATTCTTGAGCTCTGCTCAATCGTAAATGAGACGATGCATGTGAATTTACTTAACGAGCCGAATCAAGTTTTATCGAATACTCGATCTCGAACTTTGCTTGTTCGTATAGCCGGAGGAGTGCAAACGAACTGAGTTTTATCGAATACTCGATCTCGAGCTTTGCTCCTTCATAAATGAGACGAGCCAGGTGAATTTACTTAATGAGCCTTATTAAACGAGTTGATCTTTTGCGATCCGAGCCGAGCTTTTGCATATTGAACTCGACTCATTTACTAAACAAACCTAAAATTTGAGCTGGAGCTCGGTTCAATTGTTAAACAAGCCTTAATGAGCTGAGCCACGAGCAGCACAGTTCATTTACCGCTCTAAGAAAAATTAAGGAGTATTGTTTGGAAGTTGTGGAAAGGAAGATAAAAGAGGGTAAGTTTAAAATTTTTCCGAAAAAATGGCAATGCCTCGAGACCATCAAATAATTTTTCTTGTCTACCTTTTTATTTATTTTTTACTTTTGGTTAAATTCCTTTTACCTTTACACACCAGAAGTTCCAAAAACACACTTTGTTTTTCTTTTCGTTTTTTTATTTAACTTGTACATATGTAGAAACAAAAACTAATACACTGTCCTGGGAATTTGATCCCCATAATATCGCCAAAAACACACCTTATCGAAAATTTATTAGGTGGTCTTGGACACCGTCACATAATGCTCCAACAACCCACACAATATAAATTCCACAAAAATGTGTTTGAGCAAGAGTGCTGAGACGCCACTTTATGGTGCCTCAACACCACCCAGTCTACTTGGAAGACGGAGAAACTAATTTTTGTTATTTTCCTTTGCTTGATAGTAATAAAGAATATGATTATTGGTAAGTAGCATCACTCTTTGTTAAATTTAAAACCTGTAAAAGTTCTTGAAATTTCATTGTGTTTTTGTTTATAAAATCATGACCCAAAAACTGAGAAAGAAAAATGTCATACACCAAAAAGTGGCTGGATGAAAAACATAAGAAGGTTGAATTATAATCCTAAAAAAAAAAACACTCAAAAGAATATAAACTAGTAAATAAAAAGAATAACTACGATTAATAATTTTTTATTTAATCATATTGACTATGTCAATCTCGCATGTATACTCTTAATGTAAGGTGAGATTTCTCATCAATTGGTGATACCGTCACGTGATATCATTGTTATACATATTTACTCCATATGTAACTCCAATTTCCTATCCATTTTCTTCTCAAATAACTTTTTCTTACTATAAGGCCTGGAGATAAGATGAAAATGGAATTCTTTTCGTGCAAAATTGCATCTCTTGGCCCTTGCTAAAAAGATAGGGATAATAGGCTTCACCCAGCAATTATATCGATTAGTATCAACAAAAACACTACTCCATTTTTCTATCTAGTCTTAAAACAAGTCCACAAAACATATCGTATCCATACAATAGATGCATTGAACACCACAGCTAGAGTGTGGTTGGTTCGTTACTCTCCCTTTAAGCGAAAAGTCCTGAGTTCGAGTTCTCGTAGAAAAGTGTTCAGCTCTTTTTGTAACTACTAAACGTTAATCCCTGATATTCTATTGTCTGCCACAAAATACTATAGATGCATATACGTAGATAAAATTTATAAATAAATAAAATAAAATAAAAAAAGAACAGAAGAGGGAATCTAGGAGAATTTGGGAATCGTGGTGTAATGGGTGTGGGAATAACCTTCAAATTTGACAAAAACAGCTCATAATTCCTTTATTGCGGGAGAGGAAGAATATGGACCAAAACTGTTCATGTAAGGCAAATCATAACAAGTTGGACAAAAGGTGGATAACTTGATTATTAGGCTTTGTCCTTTGCAAGAAAGGTGGGCTAATGCATAAAAAGCCCTTTACCGATGCCTTCTGCATGCTCGAATTGTGAGCTCTTTTACTTCTTTGGTTGGTTAATTTTATGGAGGTTATGCTAGCTTACAAGTAACCCCATAGCATAGAGAGAGAGAGAGAGAGAGAGAGAGAGAAGGAAATGAAAAATAGTTTAGGTGTCATGTTCATCTATTTTAAGTGTGAAGTGGGTCTTTCCTATATGTATAATAAATTTAATCCACATATTTGAAATCTGAATATTTTTTGAAATCATTTTGGCCGCATTTGATTCGCGGATTGAAAATGATGGGATTAACAGTCCTGGGATTATTTGTCCTCGATTAATTTTATCCCTAATTTCACCCAATCCCATGTTTAATTCGCATGGGATTAATTATGGGATAAGGAATAGTATTTTTTTTTTTAAAAATTCAAAAACATTTTTTGTAAAAATAAACTTTTGAAAAAGAAACATTTTTAAAACAAATAATTTTGTGAAACATTTTTATTACAAAACAATTTGGAAAAAAATTTTGAACTAATTTTTGAAACAAAAATTCTTTAAAAAGTTGAAAATCAATTTTCTGAAAGAAAAAAAAACTAGTTTTTGAAACTTTTTTTTTGAAGAAAAGATTTTTTGAAAGCATTTTTCAAACAAAATAGTTTTTGAAATCATTTTTTGAGAAAAGAAAGTTTTAAAATACATTTTTTGTATTTTTTTAACAAAAATAATTTCTGAAAACATGAAAGTTTTGAAATAGTTTTTTTTAAAAACGTTTTTGCAAAAAAATTTTGAAAAATAAGAAAGTTTTGAAAATATATATATTTTTTTAAAAAATTTCAAAACAATTTCTAAAATTAATATTTTTTTTAAAAAAGGTTTTTTTAAAACATTTTCTGAAATTAATATTTTTAAAATTTTTTTAAAATCATTTTCTGAAATTAATATTAAAGAAAATAATTCTGAAAATACTTTTTGAAATTAATCTCAATATCATCGATATATTTTTGAAAACAATTCCTTATTTGCTAATTCTTCTTAATTCCACCTCCCCTAGGATTATTTAGTACCCCATACAGGGATAAAATTAATCCTGGGATTAATAATCCAACAGTCATTTCGAGAACCAAACGTGAGATAACTCAGGATTAGGTACATTTAGTCCTATCCCAGATAGTTAATTCGTGAATCAAAGGAGGCCCTACACACATACAAGATCAGTCGGTGCTGGCTGACACGTACAGCTAACTTTCATATTCAGTTCAAATAATAAGGAACTTTTTCTTTAATCCTTTCAAGTAGTAGCTCTTAACTAGTGCATGCACGTACCTAAAGGCACGGCTCGAATTTGGTATTCAACAAATTATTCAGTTTTGTCTCTCTAACCTCTCGAAAGCCAAGACCCCATTCGCAAAATTCGAACTACACAACAACCCATGCTATACATCGATCCTAAGTTGTATTGGGGTTAACATGCATGAACTCTTTTCACGACGCCCACATAATGCATAATTGAACTTGAAAAAAAATTCATATATTAAATGAATGTTGCTGGCCACCTCGCCAACCAAGCCGACTAATAGTTAAATATATTTTAAACATAGTTTATCTAATCAACTACATAAATAATCGTAGTAGTAGCACACATCAATTCAAAACACCCTTTAAAAATGTATAAAAGTTGTAGTACAAATACTTCAAACATAAGCAAATATGTCATGGGAATACTAACAAGTAGTAAAACGAAACAGATCGAGATGTTGGTCATTGGTTGTAATGCCTCCTTTCCCATTTCCTTTTTTGTTTTCGAAACCATGTCCTTTTGGAGAGTAATGTGAATCCAGATACATATCAGGCCATTCTCAACACAACCCATGATTTTAGTTTTTTACTTTTTATCAAACGGAAACTTATTTTCATTCATGAAAAGCCTAACACACTTGCAAAAGAATTATGTCTAAAATACCACCCAAGAAGCAGGACATAAGAGCATCCGCAATGTAATAATCAAAAATAAATAATCAAAACTTGTCATGTCAGCTTTTGATTATTCATTTAGAGGGTTGCTAAAGTTAGCAATGTGAAGTCACACATTGTTATTTTTGATTATTCAAATGCCCAAATTTGATTATTGGTTAGGAAGTTGCTAACTTTGATTATTACAATGTGAGCACTTTTTTAAGCACACATTGCTAACTTTAGCAATCTTTTGATTTTGATTATTACATTGTGGATGCTCTAAGCAAATATCACCAAACTAAGAGATTCAATTCGTTTTTGGTAGACAAAGAATAGAATGTGTATTTAGAATTTTTTTTAATCGGCGCAACAATATGAGTTAAGGTAACGAAAAGTCTCGAAGGGTAGTAAAAAATCCGGAAAGTCACTTTTTTACTTGTATATTTTGCAATTAGATCTGAGTTCAAGAAAAATTGATGGAGTATATAACAGTGAGGTATTGTACAATGTATACAAATGGATAGATCTAGTGTGAGTGATTTTTCCATGAACAACGTTGTCGTAGAGAGGGATTGAGTGAGGGAGTTAGAGAACTCGGGCACAAATCTCACAGATAACGCCGTTGCTAAATCTATGCACTCTGCCAAAGGTAAATCAACGTAGAGAGAGGTCGTGAAACTTACCTACTAAAAAAAAGGGTAAGGATATAATCTTTTCGTAAGAGTTATTAACCCTCTTTAATAACTTACGTGAAAAAGCTTTCCCACCATCAGTAGAGTACCTTCCAAGCTAAAAAGAAAATAAGACAAAACTCAAAATTAGTCAAACAGTGAGATAAATAGAGAGAATGTGAGATTCAACAAATAAGCCAAAAATGCTATAGATACCATAGTAGTTACTGTTTATTCAGAATTGTGGTCTGTGGCTGCGGTTGTGGAGGAGCCAACGTTGGTAAACACAGACGGGTAAATGAGAGAGGAATGCTCTGAGTAAATACTATGGTCAAAATAAATCCCTAATGAAACCAACACAACTCTACTCAAAATAGAACAACACAATCCCCATAAGAAAAGGTTGAACTTATTATATCAAAACTTGCATTGGGGTCTTTTTAAGTGAATCAAACCTTCTCTGCAGATTACTACAAAAGCACCCAAAAAATTACAGTTGGTAGGAATCAAATAGGAAATTATTTAGAAGAGAAATTGAGAAAAAAATCTATAAAGAAAAAAATCTAATTGAGAAAACAACTTACGATGAAGGACTTGTGGCTGTTGCGACAACGTTGGTTTGTGGTGTGGTACGATGGTGTTGGTGGCGATGGTTGTGGTAACTTCCAAAAGGTGTTGCATTTGAACTAGAGAGAGAGAGATAGGGAGGGAGAGACGTGGTGATGAGTTGTAGATATCAATTGGAAATGGAAAA
Source organism: Rhododendron simsii (assembly GCA_014282245.1). Taxonomy (NCBI): domain Eukaryota; kingdom Viridiplantae; phylum Streptophyta; class Magnoliopsida; order Ericales; family Ericaceae; genus Rhododendron; species Rhododendron simsii. The sequence goes on from CM024956.1 coordinate 2,485,197, forward strand.
ATCAATTAGAAAAGGAAATAGAGAAACATTTCGGAAACGTTTCAAAACGCTTGCATTATTGAACAGGGTCAATTGATTTACTCCAATTAGAAAAAGGGAACAAAATTAAGGAAAGAGATATATTTAAGGATTTTTAGGAAACGTGTAATTAGGATATAGATTGTAGGTTTATAATTAGGAAATATGCATTCGATCCGACGGATACAAAGTTAACAAAATGTACGATCGAACGGTTATAGAGGTAGCTCCATTTGTATGCATAGACATTTTCGATAAAAAAACCGCTCTATTTTATACAGTAATATATATTTTTAAATAAAACACCATCAAATATAAGTATATCGGTACGCTAATAAACAAAAAACTATTTTATAATATAGATTTTTAAATAAAACACCATCAAATATAAGTACATTGGTATGCTAGCAAACAAAAAATACCAACAGAATTATTTGCACGATATATGATTTACACATGAATATATAATTAGAATTCATAATAACAGTGGGTGCATTTTTTTTTATAAAAGAAATTATCTCCATCAGTGTAACACCTCCCGAACAAAAATCCTCACTTTATTCTTTCTGCCAAATACACTTTTGCTGATTTGTCTCCAATACAATACATTACATCCAGTATCCATTATCGAGTACCGGAGTACATAACCAAAACACATATCTCTCTCTCTCTCTCTCTCTCTCTCTCTCTCTCTCTCATCGGGATTTGTCATTATCCACTTGTACGTTGGGTGTGTCCATGATCACTTTGGAGTCTTGGACCCATGTGTTGTCAATCCAACACTGGCGTGGTTTAATATTCCCCATAGGTGGGCAGTGGGCATGCATTGAATTGGGAACCTCTTTTTGTGGTCTTTGAAAATGAGATCATTTGGAAGGGAATGAGGAATATACTATACCTATTTGAAAAATTCTTTTAATTAAAAGTTCCTTTTTCCCATTATTTTATTGAGAATTTGCGAGGCTAATAAGACTGCTAATTTTTCCACTCTTTTTTTTTAACGTCACTCCACTGCAAGTGCATTTTTAGTGCAAAAATACACTTGCAGAATAGTGACCTTAACAAAAAAGGGAGTGACAAAATTATTACCCATAATTACATAAATAATATAAACAATTCATAACGATATGATTAAATCCCCGTCTGTCTCTTCTGTAGTACTAGTGTTTTGCATATATTAACATAGTAGAAGTCTGCCAATTAAATTCCGTTGACCTAAAAAAAATGAAGTCTGCCAATTAGTACTAACTTTCCTTCACTGTATATGTTTTCTTTCTCTTCGTTTACAAGTTTATACGGTCTTGCTAACTTCTGTCCACTAGGCGGACGATAATAAGTACAGTAAATATAGTATATAATGATAAACAAGTTTGGAAATCAAAACACATTTCTAAACTAATCATTCACTGAGAAGTGGTGAGTTTTGAGTAACCCCGAAGGAAAAGCAAGTTTTATTAATTTGAAGCAAAAACAATATAACGATCCGCCTCAGTTGACCCACTAACCATTTGCCTAATCACGTAACTAAAAAGGTTAACTTTAAGTTATACAGTAGCTACTCGCATTTGTTTATATACCACATCAACTTTTATTTATTAGCCGATGTGGGATTGCCTAGTCTTGGGGTCTCACAATCTCCCCACATTGGCTACAACGTTCTTGTTGCACCACACAGTCCATCACTTCCACTCACCAAGCGATGTAGGACAAGTCCCCGCTTAAGCACGACAAGCACATCAAGCTTCTCTCATGTGGGACCTGCCCAAGCACGAAAAGCTCCTCACTTGTCGGCCCTCCCAAGCATGTCTTCTCGTAGGACCAGCCTTACACTTCCGGTTGGTGCAAACTCTGATACCAACTGTAACGACCCGCCCTAGCTAACCTGCTAACCATTGTCAGATTGCCTAGCTAGTCTCGAGGTCTCACAAGCAATACTTATAAATAGTTGCAGGAAAATTCTAAAATTAACGCAATGGCCTGACAATAATAAGTGTGTGAATGTGTATTAAAATGTGTAAAAAAATATACAAGAATACTTATTTTTCTTATCTTATTCAGTGTTTATTGTTAGCCCAAAAAAACCGTTGTTAATTTTTGAAATATAATATTTTGATTCGTTGTCTTTTACTAATCTTTAGTAATTTGGGTACACCATAAGATCAGAAACACTAAACATCCATACTCCATATTTTGAGAGGTTAGCATATTAATTCTGTTTTTAGGGTATTGATTTTACACTCTTTTTTTATTTATTTAATGTCTATGCTAATTTTTTGGGTCTTTATGCATGTAAATTTATGATATTATTCTATCATCATTTATGATTATGTCACAAATCCGTAAGAATAAATTCTACGCAGAGAGGGCAATTGCAAGTTATAAAATAGGAAGTAATTTTCAAGAAAAATATGGAAATTACAAAAATTAGTTTCTTGGTTTATTTCAAAGACTTAGGCAAAGCCACACAATCTTTCATTGTGATCGCAAGCGAAAGCGTGAACGTCATTTGAAAACATCCCATGCTACCAATGATCTCTCTAACGGGGATTGAAATAAAAGTGTAGGGGCAAAAAATTAAAGCGAGAGCAAAGAATCTTACCAGAACATACATGACCTAAGTTTTGACTTTTCGAGTAGGGCGGTAAATGAATCAAACCGTTTGTGAACTATTTGAGACTCGACTCGATGAAGGCGTGTTTGAGTTTGGTTCTTTCAATAAACACACCAAACTTGAGTCTCAATTTTAGATTCGTTTAATAAATAAATTGAAACTGAACATGGCAGTATTCAGCTTTATTAGACTAACGATCCAGGAGTATTTATATACATCTCAAAGGAATAGAATAATATAAAGATCGGCTTATTAACCTTTTCGGTCCATAAAGTATAGACTTCGTCTCGTTTTCATCCTTAATATTTTAAATTTTGTAACAACCAAATCTCCAAGTTTAATGCCGTGAGTCCCATCCGTCAAAGTGAGAGGCATTCTCGTCATTTCGCCCATCCCAAGTTCATGTTAGAGCAATCTAAGCAAGCTCAGTTCAAGCTTGTTAAATTTTCATTGTGTTCGACTTCGAATTTGCTAGAAGTTTAATACAAGAACTTGAAAATTTAAAGTTCAGCTCAATTCAACTCATTTGTAACCCTATTTTTGAGGTTGGAAACATTGGAATATTGGATGTAAAAAGTGGGAAGGCCAAAAAAAAGGTAATGATTTTCACACCCCTGTTTATAATTGGGACTCGGGGGGGCTGCTCTCCCCCTTGGGGAGAGCAGCGTGCTGCTGCCCCCTTTTTGGGGTCCATCCCGGTCTCGCTCCGATGATCCGAATCGTTCACTTTGTAGAGCTCGTCGAGTAGAACAACTATGCAAAAAATCAGCTTAATTGGATATCATTAAGTGCCTGATCGGAGCCTATATAACTCTTGGTCCATTGGGAATAATGGATTTGATCCAGTGTTTCGGATCCATTCTTTTCAAAGTAAAAAGGCTCCGATCAAGTACTTAATGATATCCAATTAAGCTGATTTTTTGCATAGTTATTCTACTCGACGAGCTCTACAAAGTGAACGATTCGAATCATCGGAGCGAGACCGGGATGGGCCCCAAAAAGGGGGCAGCAGCACACTGCTCTCCCCAAGGGGGAGAGCAGCCCCCCCGAGTCCTTATAATTGCACACCTTTTTTTGCAGTTTAGTGCAAAATGCACACAGAAATTTCCCCCTTTTTTGCAGTTTAGTGGAAAATGCACACAGAAATTTCAAAAATAGAAAAAAAATAGAATGCCATTATAAAAAAAACAAGAGCATGAAAATCAATTCCACAAATAAAATAGGATTTTAATAAAATAAAATAAAATAAAAATAAAATAGGATTTTAATTTTAGCACTTCAAAATTTACTGTCGGCACTCTAAAGTTTCAAAATCAATCCATGGCACTCCACTTGTTGGAGTGCAGTGGTCAGACCGCGTGCGTGGTAGATGTCAGGTGGCCTTACCAAAAGCATTTTCTAAATGCGTAGACAGTAATTTTTAGAGCGCGAAAATTAATATCAAAAAATAATAGTAGTAGGAATAAAAAGTTACACACGTTTCGGACAACGTAGTACTATCAAAGGGTATATCCGTTTATATCCCCAAACAAGAAATAGGCCCAGAAGCGTAGTCCGTAGTAGCCCATCTAAGCAAGGGTACATCCGAAATTTAACCACAAATCCAGGGTCATTACCTTAGAGCTATGTATTAACGGTTGAAATATAGAACCAAAGAAATACGTACAGGAAAACCACATGATTTCCCATTGAAATTCTCTCACCCTTTTCTCTCTCTACATTCCCCATAGATTTTCCCCTCTCTTTCTGTCTCTCTCTCATCCTCGTCTCTCGATCTTCTCGCACTGATCAAGACCCATATCGTAAGTTTTCCGTTCCAAATTTCTTGTACGCATAATTGATTTGACCACTTTCTTTTTTATTTTCTTTTTCCTTTGTCTTTGATTCTGCTATGTACATCTATGCGTTGATCGTGTACCCACATGCTCAGTTACGCATTAGCGTCTAGAAGAAACGTAAAGTTGGATTCTTTAAATGGATTACGATTTTTCTGCAATCGCAAATCGCTTCAGATTAAAAAAAAGTTAGGGTTTTTCTTTTTGGCTTTTGATTGTTGCAGGGTGCGCTGGATACGTTTATATTCGTTGGCAGTAAAGGGAAAGCTCGTGATTTCAGCCTCTGGGTTTTTATGGTAAAAAGGTACTTTTTTTGTTTTTCTTGTTCAGCACTTTTTTTTGTCTTGCTGGCCAGAAATTCATCCGATCACTTTGGACCCACATGGTAATTTTAACCTTAGTCACATAATCCTTACCCTCGTAATCTCGCTCTGCGGCTTTCAATCCTTGCTCTCGCGTACTTTAGTAGTCTACTATGTTTTTGATTGACGATTTTACGCTCCCACTCGCAATCGTGCCCGTGCCCGTGCATTATGCGACTTAGATTTTGCCCGAATTACATTGAAATATAATAGGATTGAAATTTTATTGTTCTTCTTGCCGTGCCGTGCGCTGTTTAAGGGGCGATGATCAATTTTTTGTAGTGCCTCTTTCTTGATATTCTTAGGAGTTAGGACATATTATTTGGAATCTGGTTTCTGCTTTAGGTTCAGCACCAATTGGATTTTGTTTGAGTTACTGGCTTACTGGAATGATAGTTTTTTTCTTTGATATGTTTTTTTGGGAAAAGGCTATTAGGCTCTCGTGTTTTTTTCGTCTTAATTTCAATGCAGACATAAGTATCTCAAAGGGGTTTGTATCATATTGGTTCTGTTGTTGAAGTTAAGTTTTATGCTTATTTGGCTGGAACCAAGCGTTTGATTTTAATCAGCTTTTGTTGCTGTTGATTTGCTAGCTGTTAATCACGTTATTTTGTATAAACTGGAAAAAAAAATAGAAAGAGAACATCCATACTCTCTTGTCCGTAAGGGATGAGCCCAAGGGTCCCTAGCTAAGGGACTGGAACAGACTCTGCATCCAGGGACAGGTGCCAAGCAACAGTAGAAAAGATTGCGAGGTACTTCGATAGCATCAAAAAACTTCCAGCTCCGCTTTGTCATCTAGCTCGGGCAGTTCCAAGATAAAAAGAGGGTCCAACGGCGAGACGACTCCCTGAGAGATCCCAACTGGGATCAACTAAAACTTGGCCAGATTCAGCCCAGATGCCTCCTCAAATGCAGGCAGATTCTAAGTTCCTACCACTAAGTTTGCATATGTTTTTGCACGTCGTGTGGGTTTCCTGTTAGTGGAATCACATTCTGGTAGATGGCGTGTAGTAAAAATATTGTGTGAGATGAGATATCTGCTACCTCAATGTGAAAATCTTAGAGGCTGGTTCATATCTCAAAATCTCTCTCTAATCCAACTGACATAATACTCATGCTCCTGCTCTTCCTGAAATTTCGATGTTCTTTTTTCTTTTCCTGTACCTTATGTTTCCCCATCAGTTTCTATGGATATCATTCCAGTGATAAATGGACAACACACATACAATATTGTGTTTTTTGTATAGGGGTCCAGCCATTCATAAATTTGTAATGAAGCATATGATGATAATATGACATAGTGTCAGTAGACCTTGCAATTAGCAATATCATGTGCCATGCAGTAGAGTTCACTGGGAGTATATAAGACACTATAGTTTTTCATTTGCCACTGATAAACTGACTTCTTTTTTTACACTATATTTCCACTTGAAGCAGTAACATTTTGAAGTTATTTGATTCGCCAAAATGGGACAAAGGAATATGATGTGCCCTAATCAGATGATCGATATGGAGCTGGATCAACAAGCGCAGTCCAATGTCCATCCTGACCCTTGTGTTCTGTTTGGAACTAGCATTCCAAATTTTCCACAGCCTAATGTTCACACAATGTTACCTGCTGCTGGGAATGCTGCTAACTTTGATATCCATCATTTACCCGACAACCATGAAACTGTGTTTTATGGGATGTCTCCGTACAATGGTTTTCAGCATCATCCTTCCAGAAATCTTGACTTGGGTGTCGCCACTGCATCTCATTACTTTAACCCATACATGACTCCGCCTGGGGCTAGAGTATTCCCTCTCTCAATAAATCAGGGGTCCCACATTCAATTGCCATCTTCCAGCAGCGGAATCGGAGTTCCTACAGATGACTATAGAAGGAATGATCACTTCATTGATGGTGGCTTTCCATTTAAGAGAAAAAATGACGAAGGGGTCCCACCAAGTTTCCAGTATTGTAACGCTTCAGCGGGCTCTAGTTCTGCAGTTGCACCTCTAAATCCAAGGCCTTTTGAACCTGGGGTTACACTGATGGATGTTGCACCTTTTCCACTCCCTGAATATAGAGGGAATGACGTACCTTCAGTTATGGAAGTCAGATCTCAAAGAAATGCGAGGAACATATCAGGTGCTAGTGGACCAGACTCTGTGTTGGCAAATAACCCTAACCATTTGATTCAAGCAAACTATCCGACTCAGGCATTTCCGACTGCCAGTTCTCCGTGGTTGGACCAACACTTCAACAGTAATGGTTGTGATGGAGGGACTTTTACCTGGAATCAGGCACCTGCTTTTACATATTTGCATGGTAACTTGTTTTGGGGTTTTATATAATTATGTTGTTGGTTTTGCTAACCCTGTCAGACAGCAGCGGATAATACACACGTAGTGCCAAAATTTTGGAATTTCGTTACTCGTTTAAAAGTGTTAATAAACATTCATGGATTGCTATACATTTCTTGTAGATAACGATGCACTTATTTCTCATTAGCCACTTGCCCAAGGGCGGTGGTTAGAATTTTCCTTGTGCTATTTAGTGGCTTAGCCCTCGTTTGTTTTTTTCATCCTCGGTGTGTTTTCCAAGAAGCTTTTTTTCTAAATGGTTATGGCGGCATCTTCCAGTATGTAAAAATTGAGGGAACTTGTTCCACCATCTCTCATCCTGTTAGTAGCATATGACTACTTTCCTTTCCTATTGCTGTTATTTTACTGTTTTCAATTCTTTTGAATGGTATAATATCAAATGCGTTAGGTTATTAATACTTGTTGTTTGCCATTCAAAAAGAAGGTTAAACGTATATTTTGATCCTGGGAACTCATAAGGTTTGGAACTAATTACGACTCTCTCTCTCTCAGAACCAGGTAACATGGGTGCGCAGGGATATCAAGAAACAAATAGCGGTGGAAGTTCCACAAATTTCCTGCATCCTCCCATGCACCAAGGTCATCCCAGTCTTTATCAACCTTCACAACCTATGCAAGGATTGAGAGGCCAGAGTGTCAATTTCCATTCCCAATTAGCAGCACCTTCTCATAGACCTTCGACAAATACTACTTCACATGCGAGTATGAATCCTTTCCAGGATTGCGTAGAGTTGGGGCCTAGATATGTGGCACCTGCTCCACCAACTGGGCTTAGGATACACCGGCCTCATCGTAGGGCATTGATGCCTGATGCAACCACGAGGCATCGTGACCTTCCTCACTTGAGGGTTCTGCATACAGATGTAATATTTTTTCTCTACGTTTCTGTGATGTCCCTTTGTTTTGGAGTTTAGTACTTTCTTTCTATCAGAATTAAAACATTGCGTTAGTGAGTTCCAGGACTGTTTGTTATTTACTATTTCTGTTTATAGTGGCTAACTGCTTTGGTTTATGTAAGTAGGAAGTTGCCATGCTAGAGATTCCTGGATATCATGAAGTGGGGCACCCGACTGATCATCACAGAGATATGCGCTTGGATATAGATCATATGTCGTATGAGGTAACTTACATTTTGCTTACCTTATCATGAAAGCTTAATGTATAGATACGTGTATTGTTACGATGATAGGAAAGAAATAGTGGGGAGCATCTAATAGAGAATTATCAATCTACGTATTGGTGCAGCTTATCAATGTTGTTCTAAACTCACATATGACAATTAATTTGATGGGGAAATTTTAAATTGTGTTCCAGGAGCTTCTTGCCTTGGGAGAACAAATTGGCCATGTAACCACTGGCTTGTCGGAAGAGACCATCTTGAGTCATCTGAAGACCAGGACGTATATGAATTTGGAAGAAGCAACTTGTACAGATGAGGAAACTGATTTCTGCGTTGTATGTCAGGTATTGATGTTACTCTGGCTTTATATTTTAGGAGGGGGATTTCTGCCTTGTATGTCAGGTATTGACATTACTCTGGCTTTATATTTTCATGAAGGATCCAAATATTAGAATATCCTCAATGCTCTGAATATATACATGATAACATGAATATAGGAGTGGTGAATGGGTATAATGTCCATATCTCACTCCATGTAATTGGTTAATACATTCCTTCTTGGGACAAATTTACCTCACTTCATACTGAAATTGGGAGCAACAGGCATCACCTGTCTTAGTTTCTTGTCTGGCTTTTGCATTTCTTGTTCCAAAATGAAGTTTGTGCTTGACATTCTGAGTTACCCGCATAAAAGTTCTTGCTGCATGCATTTCTTGTTCAACGTTGTTGTCGCTACTGGTTTTCTGACCCTTAATTTGAAGTAGTTTTTGTTTTTGAGGGAATATTTGATGGACAAGAATGAAGCAAGCATCTATCCTTCCCCTCTTGTATTAGAGCATCTCCAACCCAACTTCCAAAATGGAGATCAAATCTTGTCCAGTCATGCTCCATCTGGGTTCTCCAGTGAGGAAACCCAAATTTGATTCCTCTTGGAGACTTCCCTGAGGAGTGGATAACAATCTCTTTTATGGCAATACCCTCAAAACAGACCAATGCATTAAGTAGTTAGAGAAGTAACAAATATTTTGGAGGAAAAGTTTTGAGTTTTGGAGAGGGATGTGAAATAGTTTTTGAATAGTTGATAGAAAAGAGAATTGTAGTTGGAATATTTGTGTACACTTCTTAAATAAAAAATTTATTTGGTTGAAGTTTTTTCCCGTCATGCATAAATACCCTCTTTAGTGTTGATTTTTTTATGCTAGAGCAAAGGATGACAATGGGGAGAGGAGAGATATCTAGAGTCTATAGACCTCTTGCCCCAAAGTCCCTCACTTATAGGCCTCATGGAGGCTTCTAGGACACCCTAGAATAATTACTAGTTCACATGACTCATCATGATATTCTATTTCAGAGAGTTGAGAGATGTCCATTGGCTATTTACCCAAACTTGGGATGAATTTGATTTACTCTTATGACGACTGATGGAATCATGTAAATGTTTTGGATTTCTCAGACTGATTATAAGAACCAAGAGAAGGTTGGAACTCTGGATTGTGGACACGAGTATCACGTAGATTGCGTAAAAAGATGGCTGCTCATCAAGAACACCTGCCCCATCTGCAAAGCCGCAGCATTGGCCACGGAGAGAAAGGATTTACGCAGAGAGGGTCGATGATTCGAGGATCAATTCGAAATATTCTCCCTCTTGTTCTGTTCCTAATCTATTTGAACAAGTCGTATTCTGCTATATATTTTATCTGAACATATGGGGAATTGACAGAACAGTCAAACCTGTCCATAACATTATTCGTTGGCTCCATGTCTGTTTATGAAACTTTGTACAGACTTTTGCATTCGTCTCATCCCATGTGTCGCTGTGAATATATCGTTATGTATTCATTATGTACATTTTTGGATTGTTGAACATAAAGCTGTTCAATTGGAAAACTGATTAGTTTGTTTACGACGTATTCTGGCGTTGGTGGATGTTGATTTATTTGTACCTGAAAAATCCATTGTTTTGTTCTTTCATGTCTACGAATACATTGGCACCTGGTGGTTAGTGAAGGTTAATGTCTGTTTCCTTTATTCTGTCTAGGTTAATGTATGTTCACTTTATTTGTGGCCAGAAATTCTGTAATTATGCTCTGTTTGGTTGCCTATATGGCATAAGTGCGCATATGGACTAAGTTAAAGGTATCTACTATGTCAACAATTCTTTTACCACTTCTTGCCCACTTCTTTCGTCAAGGGTTTTCAAATCAACATGAGCAAAATTTGCTTTGTTCACTTCGAGTGTCCAGAACCCCTCTTTTAGCACAATTTTTAATAAAAAATCTCCACCTATTATTACTCCTCTCCCCTATCTATTTCTTCATTTATTACCCTAAAAATCTTTGCTCAAAACCTTTACCAAACAACCTCTTTGCGTCTACTGTCAATCACAGAAAGTAATAAGAAACCCCATCTGTATTTTTTTTTTTATTACACAGTGGATCCATTTGACTGCATGCTTGAGCATTTTGTAGCATTTCCTCCGTTTTTTTAAGTCAAGGGATAATCCTATCAGGTTATTTTTACTGGCCCTTCGCGGCTTTGCTACAAGGTTGGTTGGAAAGAACTCATGTAAAGTGTAATGATCAAGTTGGGAGGCTATATGAGGCTGGAGGGTATATTGACCTTTAGAGATATGCATCCCTAAAAAATCAATTTCTGGTTGAGCAAGAAGCATCTTTTTTAAAAGGGGGACACTACGTCTGTATTCAGCAAGTTAGCAAGAAAGCAATACAAGTCAGTGTGTATTATCAATATCCCAGTCTCTTACTCTTTCCTGTGTGTGTTCTCTTCGATCCTTACCTACTTCGTGTTTGTGGGTTAAACCAGTTGCATTTGAAGTTAAACCAATGAAGGCTATAGGCTTTTCACAATTATATTGCACATTGGCTTTGCAAGGAGAATGTTCGAACTTCGCCGTTTGTACCTTCTTAGAAAATCTCCAAAGAAGTGTAAATAATTTTTCATAGTCTTTCTCAACTTTCATTGAGGTATGTATCAGAGATTCAGAATAGTACCTTCTAGGAGACATAATTTGAGAAACAATTAAGTTATATTACACCTGATCAATCATCAAAGATCCAAAAACTTGTCCCCTAGACACTAAAAAGAAGGCACAACCAGAGACCATACTAACTACCGGAAATAACAATGAAAAGATACAGATGGAAAACAGCACAAGTAACATAAAACGGAGAATCTGCATGCTGCTTCTCTTTGTAGACACTAACTAATCACCAACAAAGCTCCACAATCACACACTCTGAAGCCGTGCAAAGAACGCATCATCCGAGAAAGAGAGAAATGAAGAACCCGATAGCTGTACTTTATATTCTAAGGAACAAAAAGTTTTTCTACCACCCTGTAAATTCTTTAGGATGTGTTCATATCATATATTTGAGGACGGGCTTATCACAAAATGAAAGAACTAAATAATCTAGCTTCTTCACTATACTCACATTTTTTCAATTCCCACAAGTCCCTGATCCAAACACAACCCTACTCCCTTGACTAGGCAGAGCAGCAACCAACGTTTTTCACAGCTGAGACATCATCCTTGTTTCCCACGTTAATGGTTTCCCCTTTAGGCAAGGCTGCAGGGTCATTCCCGATATCAAGTGCTTTCCTGCTGACAACGTGATGTATTTGTGTAAGCGCTTCAGTGAAGGCATTCTCAACATTCAGCGACTCAAGGGCGGACGTCTCCATAAAAAAAGTGTTCTCTCTCTCTGCGAAGGCCTTTGCATCTTCAGTTGACACAGCACGCAAATGACGCAAGTCTGCCTTGTTCCCTACGAGCATTATCACAATGTTGGAGTCCGTGTGATCGCGGAGCTCTTTTAACCATCTCTCAACATTCTCAAACGTAACATGGCGGGTGACGTCATAGACAAGCAATGCGCCAACAGCTCCACGATAGTATGCACTAGTGATTGCACGATACCTATGACCAATTAAATAAAAACAATGTTTATATTTAAGCACCAGATTAAGATATACTCCTATACACAGCAAAGACGTCATAAGATTTGGAGAGCAACTACCCATTTTCTTGAGTACCTAATCATAGCACCTGAGAGTAAAATTCATGTTGCAGAAGGAAGCTGTAAGATATGTTAAATAGAAATCTACACAGATAACCTCAAATTCAGATCACATATTACGCCCATATTTAAACACATATACAAGATAACTAATGCGTCCCTTGGAGATCTAGGGCAAAGGATGTACCGTGTATATCAAACATATTACTCGATCACAGAGAGACAAAAGTACTTTTGCAGCAACCAAAAGGAACTAGGAAAAGGTAAAGAAAATTGAAGGTTAGAGACTCAGGAAGACCTAGAATTTCTTGCTTAGCACAAAAAAAAAAAAAAAAAACCCTAGAATTTCAAAAAAGAAAAAAGAGAGACTCTGAACTGAGGAGTCATAACTACTTGTACCAAACAGATAAAGCAATCACAGTTACTATACCCTACATAGTTTATTCCTCATTTAGCCGTGAATATTACAATTTACCAAGAGTCCATGACCACACTACCACCTTCATGCTTTCATGATCATCATGTACTCAACTGCTTTGACAATCAATTAAGCCATAACCCCAAAACCTTTTTGACAAAATCTAAAGATCTTGGTTGTCTAGTACATGACAAAAAAAAAAAAAAAAATTTGAACACTCAACTTAAAATTAAAAAACACGAGAACCAAACAGGTCATTTAGCTGGAAAGATCCACCTGAATATGATTTGAGAGGTTTCTTCTTCTCTCCCTTGCTGACCCAATTTCTAGGGGTTTCATGACGACAATGATATTATCTCATGCAGAGGTACCTTCAAAATGTTTTGCAACATACCTCACAAAATCCTAATCCACTTAACCAAAACAAAACCCCAACTTTTGCCACTCCCTTAAGACATAACAAAAAGAAAAGCAGAACAAATAAAAGCCACCAAAATCACACCTTTCTTATTACCAACTATAGACAAACTAATCAATCTATTATACTCAAAAATCAACAAATAGGGAAGAATACCTCCCTTGGCCAATCCAATTTTATAACTCAAACCATGAAAAAAGCACACATTTACAATTTTTCTGAGCACTAACACAATCAATAAACTCTAACTCTCACCACTCCCAATCCACAAGACCCAAACATTTACACACAAAAAAAAACAGTAGAAACAAACAAAAGTCATCTAAAATCGCACATTTCCTATTAGGAAATTGATATTCGCACTCCCTTTTTTGATGCAGGCACTCCACTTTGTTCATGAAGTTACAAGTAACTTCGCATTGAAAGTGGAGCGCCTACATCGAAAAAGGGAGTGCGAATATCAATTCCCTTCCTATTATTCAAAGCAATTAAACAGAAACTCATCAATTTAAGCTAATAAAAATGAAGAAATAGGGCAAAGTACCTCCCTTGACAAATCTGGAAAACTGCACATTTCAAATTTTTACGAGCAGTAATTAAACCAATCAATAAACCCTAACTTTTGCCACACCCAACCTGACAACCCTATCAGTTACAAAACAGAGCAGCAGAAACAAAACAAGAGCCTCTAAAATCGCACATTTTCTATTTTCGAAAGCAAATAACCAGAAACTCGTCAATTTTTAGCTAATAAAAGACTTCAAATTAGAGAAACTAATGAATCTATGACAAAAAAACAATGAAGAACAAGGGCGAAATGCCTCTCTTCGGGGGTCCTATAGTAAGCAAGTCACTACAAGGGTGTAATGAGTCTTCTCAACCGTCTATCTCATCAATCAATGGTCCGGATTATAATAAGACTCTTCGCGGAAAGAATCATTTATTTACGCGAAGAGTCGTTTTTAATCTAGACCATTGAAAACACTTTTGGACTACTGAGATGAGTCACTACACCCCTGTAGTGACTTGCTCACTACAAGACCCCCGATTCCACCTCTTGGCCAACTCAAACTGTTAAAAACCGCACATTTCCAAGTTCTCTAAACATAATCCCCTCAATAAACCCTGAAACTTTCGCCACTCCAAATCCAAAAACCCTAACATCACAAAAAGAGCAGAAGAAACAAACAAAAGCCTCTAAAATCGCACAGTTCCTGCATTGAAATCAATTGAACAGAAGTCCATCAATTTAAGCTAATAAAAAACGAAGAATTAAACATAAACCAATCAATAAACCCTAACTTTCACCACTCCCAATCCAAAAACCCTAACATTTACAAAAAGAGCAGCAGAAACAAGCAAAAGCCAATAAAAATCGCACCTTTCCTATTATCCGAAGCAATTAAACAGAAACCCATCAATTTGAGCTAATAAAAAAAGAAGAATAAATCCTCACTTTCGCCACTTCCAATCCGAATTAACAAAAAGAGCAGCTGAAACAAACAAAAGCCAATAAAAATCGCACCTTTCCTATTTTCCAGACCAATTAAACAGAAACCCATCATTTGTAAGCTAATGGAAACCTAAGAATTAGAGGGAAAATACCTCTCTTGGCCAGCGGTGTCCCAAATCTGGGCCTTGACGACCTTGTCATCGACGCGGATACTCCGAGTAGCGAATTCAACGCCGATTGTGGACTTCGACTCGAGGCTGAACTCGTTCCTCGTAAACCTAGACAGCAGATTCGATTTTCCCACGCCCGAGTCACCGATCAGAACCACCTTGAATAAGTAATCGTAGTCGTCGTCTGCTCTGTACGACGCCATCTCTCTCTCTCTCTCTCTCTCTCTCTCTCTCTCTCTCCCCCTATATATTGAAGTTTATATGTGTTTCTTCTAATGTATTATTATTGGAAGAAGAAATCATACGAATGGTCCTGATATGGAAAGAATTATAGAGAGAGAAAGGAGGGTGGAGGGAGGGAAGGGCGGGGTTGAGAGATTTTAAGAGAGAGAGAAACCAGAGCTGTCAAAAACGACAGTTTCGTTTGGGTTGGCAATCAAACAGTCTCCTTTTTACCAATTGGTGTTAAACGGTACTTATCAGGTTGAAACTTGGAAGCGATCTTGGGTTAGATATGGTGTAAAGGCCGTGTTTGCGTAAGCATAACAGAGTTCAAATTCTATCCACTTTGGGCGGAAACCCCAAGCTTTCCACCGCCGCTATTTGTGAATTCTTTCGTGCGTTTATTAAAATGACCTATTCATCTTGTATAGTTCCATAGATAAATTAGTGTATATTCAAAAAAAAATTCAGTTTGATTGTATGAAAATTTGAATTTTGGTTTGTTTATAAAATAGATGGTGAATAAGCTAAGAGTTAAAATGTCTATGACCGTATATTTTATAAATCAATATCCAATTTTTGATATACCCATCAATATCCGATCAATTTGATTTTTTATGTGAATATATTGCTCTACAAGTCTTTACAAAATGAACAAATTTAAGGCCTACAGGCTACAAGAGATGGTGGAAAGAATTTAAACTGATATGGAGTTTGACGTTGAAACATGAGTCACATAAAGTGATACTTTAGATACATGCCGCCCAAAAAACGCGTTCGTTTGAGATATGCCAGCTCGCTCGAGACACGTTCGTTTCTGGCTTTCTGGTGTCGTAGCCGATTAGCCGATTGACTGATAACGATGAAGAGGAGGGAAATCCCAAAGTTCATTTTCATTAACAGACAGTCATTCGTCAACTTAAAACACCTTAACAAAAGTTTCACACATCATAATCAAATCTGGTTTTGTTAGAATTTCTGGATTGGTCAGTTTATTTGGGCCGACGCTGAATACTGGACTTTATAGATGTATATATAGAGAGAGAGATTATTCAGTGCTCTTGTGGCACTACCACGTGGTACCCCAATCCCCTTTCTCGCAACATTGGAATAGGACTTGTGTCGGCCCACATTAGATGTGCGACGGAAAAGGAGACTAGGTGCCCCGGGGCATTTGAATAACTTTTCTTGTACTATACCTATATAGCAGACCCAGCATCTTCGGAATATTTGAAGCGCCAAAGTTTATCAGAACCTTGGTTCGCATGGTTGGGTGGTGTATTTTACTTGACAACAGCAGTAATTATTCAAATGACAGAAAAACTCAAAACTTTCCTCACATTCCCAAAACACAGGATTCATCGTTGATTCGTTTTGTTAGAATCTGGATAGAATCCAACAGAATTCTGCATGTGCATTTGCAGGTACAAGAACAAGTCATTATCCCTGTCCTCCAAACGTCTGGAAGCTTTTACAACATATTCAAATTCTGGTCCATACATATGAGAAGCTGAGGCTGCTTTGTACGTTAAGAGTTCCAAATCACCTGTCATCATGAAGAGCAAAAGATAACATCAATCTGTTACAATTACGAATGAATATGTTGAATTAGTCCTCATCAAAGCAAAAAACCTAGGGCTATGTTTGGATAGATGTGAACTCACGGTCAATATCAAAATGGGAAGAAAAAAAGGGGAAAGTTTAACTAAAAGGTGACTTTGAAAAACACTCCAATTAAAGAGTTATTTCAAATCCACCATTATAGAGCTCCCAAACTCAAAGTCGAAATCCGTATGTAAACTAACAAATCTAAACTGTCCGTTCCTATTTACTCACAATGTTTCATGACTTCATTTGAAATCTACCTTTATCAAAAGGGAGCATCAAAAAGTGCATGAATCTCATGATAAGGAATACCTGCTTCAATTTCTGAACTAAGAATGGTCTCGCTAAAGTGACGTGTTAACCACCATCGGCATCGAAACCTCCAAGTCTTTCCAGATGTTCCGTCTGTGAATGTTTTGGACATCCTGTGGAAGCGACGAGAATGTGATTGCTTGTTTACACCTTCATTTCCATTCAAACACGTTGACATTTGATCTTCTTCACAACTATGAAGTTTCAGAAAGCAAGAGGCAAACTCTTTCCAAGTATTGCATTCTGCATAGGTAGCGTCCAAATGCAACGCTGTCATCTCTACCAGTTGTTGAGGGCTATAATCCCCTGCGAATATGGAAAAGGTAAGGCATGAATCTTGTAGACAACATACATCACATTCCCATATATGGAAATCATGTACATGAACAGCTTCAAGGAATAGGAAAGAAATCAGTCCAAGCTCCTAGCCTCCTATTTCTAAACTATTTTAATTTCTAACTCATGCAACACAATGTCTTAGATAGCTACGTAATTGATTGGATTTTGGAAAAACTCTTGAAAGGTGAAAAGTTTGATTCGCCTAGGTAACCTTTAAAAGGGTTGCTTGTTTCGGGGAATCGACAGCCCCTCCTATCTGTTCATACAGTGAAATGGCATCGCTGAGCGGTTGCTCCTACTATCGATGGATCAATATGGCCAAATGCGTGGTGAAATGCTGGAAATGGAACAACCTTGAAATGCTCTCCAAACACAGAATGGAAGAATCAAACTTGAAGAGCTCCAGAAGGGTTACTAGAGCGTTGGCTGGTTCTTCTCAAACTTCTTCCATTGTTAGCCATGATTAATAACCTATTGTGGAATATCAGAGGCTTAGGCAACATCAAATCAAGAAGCACGTTCCATAACTTCTCCATTCATTTTCCACTGCTGATCGTGAAACACCATGATTCTCTTGTACTTGTGCAATAATGGCCAAATAAATAAGAAGGGATCACCAAAAAACATAACAATTTAAAAAGGCGAAACCTACTGCCTCATAGTTAAATTCCTTGAACAATCACTTCTAAACACCAGTCAGCATCTTTCGAGAGAGGGTTCAGAACACTTGTCATAGATGGTTTCTAGTCAATGCGCAGTTCAGTGTGTAATTTGTATTGAAGATGAAATATCCTTCATTTGACGGAATTTATCAGCTGACAACACGTTGAAACTTAATGGCCGCAGTTGGAAAACAGAAAAGCAAAGACTAAACAAGTTCCAACATCGAGAGATATCAACAGTTGCTAGCAGGAACAGCATAATAATAACCAGACATAATACTTTGCACAGATTAGAACACATAAAGTTCCAGAAAGTTATTTGTACCATTTTGATGCATGCTGATGAGCTTTGCCACTGAGTGGCTACATGTGGGATCCTTCTTCAATATATCCTCAAAGCTGGTTGAAAGCTTGGCATTGTTGGCACCATCAAAATGCTCCAATAGGCTAGTTTTTGCTCTACACCAATGAGAAGAAAGAAGAAAGATAATAAGATATGGGTCCTTTACAGTCACAACCCCAAAAGAACCGGTGGCCAAGTATATAATGGCTCCAATAAAAATGACTAGTATTCCACACCCTTCATGCATCTACTATAGTCTTTTGGTATCAATAATACACACTGAATAAATAAGTACCTTGAAGTATAGTCATCTGGTCTCACAGTTCTTCCATAACTGTCTATTGTGCTGACAATGATTACATATCTAAGTCTATTTCTGTGGTTGATTGGAATAAAAAGATACAATTCCTACCCTCTATACCCCATTGTCACAGAATCCAACAAGCTATTGCTGCCAGGTTTAAGTGATTAGGAGAAATGGTCATCGTTGAAGAAAGAACATGGACCGAAGCAGTTGAAAAACTAAATGGAAGAACCAAACAAATACAAAGGCTTCAGTTCATTGGAAAAGGCAATATATTCAGTAGTTCATTCGAAAGAAGTTTGAACAGGACTACACTCACTCAGTTATTTTCAAGAATGATCAGCAAAAACCACTAAACCAGTACACAATTGTGAAAGCAGGAACAATTAATTGATCTCCCAGAACATACAAGTCATGTCAATATCATTTATAACCCAATTCCCAAAGTTGAGGAATACCGCCAAAAGCACGTGGATCTCTAACAGCCTAATGGTTTCCCACACACCTGCCTAGAATTCCACCAGTGCGCACGCGCGCACACACACAAAACCCATGAACCACTCAATGCTGGAGTCTCCAGTCTCTGATGCGTTTTGCCACCTATTCGTCAGTTATCAACAGCTACAATAATCTTTGGCTAGAACAAATCAGGAAGAAGATAGAACCTAGAGTATCTTTCAAGAGCAAACCTAGAGTATCTTTCAAGAGCAAGACGATATCATAACAAAAGAAGAGCATCAGTTTGACTTCCAACTGTGCCAGGAAGAACAAATTTGATTCCCTGCCGCACCAGCATCACTACTCCATCGTGCGCCACAGCCACCCAGTCACAGCTGTCATCTTGGGCATCAACACCACAATTGGAAAACCCAAGTCCAAGTCTCCAACATAGTGAGCACTAATATTATTCTCACAACTGCTGCAACCCCACTGGTAATTTGAGCTCCTCAAGCAGGGCATGCTTTCTTACATCTTCAAATAACTAATGTTATCTATCTCCTCTGGACATGTTTTCTATTTTATAGTTTCTGACCCAAATAGAAAAGGAGCCATTACCTTAGAGGGAGTGCTGCCTGCGAACTATGACCAAACTTCTCGAGCTCATTGACAGCCTCGTCAATGTGACCCACAAACAGTAGCATCTGGTCAGGCCACAAACTTGAGTTAAAAGTATTACAACTCCAATGACAAGTCACACTTGTCCCATATCGAAGTTCAAAATCAACAATGATGGAGAAGTATGATCAAGTGACATCAAATAAAACCATCTTTCGTTACTCAGAATAACAATGGAAGAAGGATAAACGAGAATATAGTACTCCCTCCGTTCCAAATTGAAAGTCCATCTTTCCTGTTTGAGTTGTTCCAAAATGATGGTCCTTTTCCAAAAATGGAAGGAAAAATTTGGTGATTTTCCAAAAAATGTCCCTTATAGGTGAATATAAGTGTTGTAAAGTGGGTAGAATATAGGGGTAATGGTGGAAATGATAGGCATTGCAAGTGTAATCATTGCATGTCCCTTTAAATAGTTGGAATCCCCAAGAGGGCCTCTCAATTTGGAACGGAGGGAGTATTATGTATCAAACAAGACAGGGGAAAGTGGTATTGCAAGAACTTAGCATTATGCAAACACCAGTCTCCAATCTATGAACTGACTGAAGGGTCCCAGAGGCTCATAAATGACCACAAAACCTTTTTACGGGTACCAATGCAACACAACAGAAGTGATTTTCTAAGGTTTTTGAACTTGCAGAGTCTTGAT
This sequence comes from Rhododendron simsii, assembly GCA_014282245.1. Taxonomy (NCBI): domain Eukaryota; kingdom Viridiplantae; phylum Streptophyta; class Magnoliopsida; order Ericales; family Ericaceae; genus Rhododendron; species Rhododendron simsii. Next base: position 2,505,558 of record CM024956.1, read on the forward strand.
GGCAAGATATGTATATTTTTCTTGTCAACAATCCTTCTAAGGAACTTGCGACACAAACTACTAATTGTCACGTTTGACAGGACTAATGCGTGCACCACCTGTGCCGAGCTGAATGATTAGAAAGGAAAAAAATGGTGACAGCATAGCAAGGCTGTTTTAGTGATTAGCAAAGCTTACAACATGAGTCACCAAAAAAACAGTACTGAAGCTCAGTGAATCTCATCCAAGGAATGCAAATACACCCTGGTTCACAACATCGCCCTTTTTACTTTGTACTCAATATAAATTGTGCAAAACTTCTGTTTAACAGTTCAGATAAATGAATGAATGAAAATTCCTTACTTGTACTAAAGGAAGCAGGGCCTCATAACCTGGAGGTGTTGAGCAGAGAGCAAGTCGTAAATGCTTTACTGCACCCTTATAGTGGTCATTTAGTGTGTCCCTCTGCGAACATATTACATCCTCAAAGTTTTTGTTTGGATGCGACAATTGAAATGGCAACAACCATGAATCCAAGCCTTCTCAAGCAAGAAAGAATAGAAGTTCAGCAGTCATTACAAATGCACCAGCACCAAATTACATAGAATATAACAAGGAATATCAAGAGCCTAAAAATGACTAACAAAGTTTGGCAGAAAGGAGCGTGTAATTAGTTGTTGTGAGGAAAATTTATTCTTACCCCCGTCGTTTTTGTATATGTTGGCATCTCATTTAAAGGAGGTCGTATGTTTTTTAGTCTAGCTGTTTGACTCTCTTGAGCAAAGTTCCACAGTGGAAGGTTAAGATTCAAGAAGCAAGATCATTGCCAACTTTAAGCAGACAAACTGCGTTGAAAGGTAAACTCATACATTGCATTAGGCTAGGTTTGTGTTTGTTAGTCTTGGGGATCTTCAGAACCAAGACCAACTGGAGAAATATGGAAATGAAACAACTAATGTAACTGCATTATCAGAGATTGTCAGCTCACTTTACAGCTAGAGTTCCATTATCTTTTCTTATAGTTACCATCAACACAAGAGCTGCTCATCTAAAACAAAGATAATGCCAATAAACAAATGAACTTTCGAACTCACCATGGGCATTGAAAGTAGATGCATACTGCATATTGCCACCAAAATTAGATAAAGGAGACTTTTCATGTCCACTGTCCTCAGCAGCATCCATATAGAAGCCCAGTGACTGGTTATTTTTGTAGGTAGTTTCTTTCTGTAGATTATCATCCACCTCCATGGAAACATCTCTATGTTGGTCCAGATCAACATCTCGAGCAACCTCTTTGTCATTCCTAACAGAGGTGTCTGAATCGGCTTGAAAGGAGGAACCAACTTGATGGGTATCAACTGTAGCATGTCCCTCAGAATTCACAATGGGGGCTTCGTCTCTCGTTTCCATATCTGATGGTATAGGGGTGTAAGACTCGTCTGAATTTCGGAACTGCAACTCTTTTGAAATAGTAGAATACCACAGCTGGCAAAAAGTCAAGCCCACAACCATATTTGAAATTGGGTCGCTTCCAAATTCGCGTTCTTGCATGAGGCTGAGAGAAACACCCCCAGTATTAATCAATACAAAGCCCATCATAGATTGGCCTCTCAAGCACGCCAGGAAATATACTATGACAACCAATTCACAGGCTTCCAACCAAAAAGAAAAAAAGAAAAAACTTACAAGTGCAACTATCAGTTATTCAGAAAACCAAGTTATTCACTCAAGATGGGTACCCCTTGGATCAGACAAGATGTGGGAGAAACAGAGCCAACAACCTACAAGATTCCCTCACATCTGGCAAGTTCTGATCGGCAAGACTACGCCCCAATGGCTTGAGCACTTCACGGGATTTGCAAACAAGACCTATGCTTCCTGAAGAGCTCATCGCAGCTAAAGTTGGCACTAGGTTAACCGCTTGGGATTGGCAAATTCATTGATTGACTGATCACTAAATCTTCATTGCCACTCAGCTGAACTTCGAGTTCTTACTAAAGGTAACAGCTTGAATTTAGGCTAAAATTACAGGATAAAGAAATTCTCGATAAGACTTTGATTTCAACTTTGAACTCTGAAGGCTATTTATCCCAGGATCTCCGCAAGGGGATATTTTATGTTAGAGAAATAGTTTTGCCTCATCTTATATACTTTTGCAAGAGTTTCAAAGCAACTCCGTGTGGATTCACTTTCAACGTCGTATTTCCCAAAACTTCTCAATACGTAATAACAAGTTTGTCGGCAGCAGATCTCCCCACTACATCATGAGCAACCGCTTCTAGTAGCTTTAAGCTTTTTATAGTCATTTCACTAATATGTAAAAAGATTTCTATATGCCAGACAACACATGGAAAAGAAAAAACAGTGGTTTCTTCATTCAAGAAAATTGAAACACATAACAAAAACAATGTACCTTAAAGCAGCCTGATGAGCTTCACTTACATTCCCTTGTCTAAGAAAAAAAAGGATCGACTCCAATTGAACCATAAATCTATCCTGCCAACAGAGAAAGGTCAAAGAACACGCTAAATGTCACCAAAATGCAAGTAAAAATGTCTAGGAGAGACAAGGTATGAAACCATGAAAAGTGCTTAGACAATGTCTCATTTACAGAACAAGAGCAATATCACCTCACAATTCCAGCCAAAAATATAGGCATGTAAACAGTAAACTTCAATAATATAACTTTTCCCAAAGCATCAGATGGTGTGTGGATACATCAAACTGCGACTACATTATAATCCATCCTTGAAGTGGCACTTTACTTTCTAAATATTGGAAAGGTCAATACACAAAAATTGTAAACTTCATCACACCCATAATGCAACTAGTAACAAAAGAAACTTAACTGGATGATGTTATACTCAACATCATTAGCCAAGGAAGAACTCTGCCCAGGTGGGTGGCTTTCTTGAACAGGTCAACGACAGACTCCAAATAGGCAAGGACAAGCATGATTGATTTGTGCTACTGCTACATAACCAATATCATAGAGCACGTCTACTTGTGATGTTTGGAAAACAAATATTCTAGCATGCCATAAGGCAATCCACATAGAATAACAATATTTGATTTTACGGATTGCAATATTTTATGGACAAAACTAGAAATGGACTTCCTTCATTACCATGAAAGCAAAAATAATAATAAATAAATAAAAATTCCTTGGAAATTACTTTCTAGTAAAATTTTAGGTTAGGACTTTGTTGATTTGTTCATTCATGTTGTTATTTATCTTGAAAAGGTCATTTATCAAAAAAACTAGTCTATAAAGCATCTCCAATGGGCTCTCAAAAATTTGTGCTAAAATATGTGTGAACTTGTGAAAACATTAAAAGTGGGACCCATTTGGCGTGTCATGAATGTGTTACTTTAGACATTTAAAGTGTGTGCTAGGATAAGTTAGATGTATTAAAATAGACATATGTATGGTTCATTTAATACGTAATGATTGTCTCTGCCTCTCCTCTCGCTCCCTTCCTCTCTCGTCTGTCTCACTTTCCATGTGTGCTAAGTGGTTACCCAAATACGGCACACATTCTAGCACACAACTAAACTAGCACACAAGATAACACAATTGGAGCACCTAAAGCGCATATCCACTTGCTAATTCCTAGCTTCCACTTCCTAATTCCTAGCACAACCATTGGACTTTGGAGATACTCTTACCAGGTATTTCTCATCCACATCACAATGAACGTAAATCAATGATAAACATTCATAAACATTCTGGATGAATGCTTCATAAAGAGTTGGAGGGGGCAGGGCAAAAGAGAAAGAAGGAAAAAGCAACAGAAAAAAGAAAGAAAGAAGCTGCATAGTGGCAATGGAGAGAAAATGTAATTGCGCGCCATGTAGGAAGGATGTTTTCGAGACTACACCTTTATTGGCCAATCTTTCATCGCTCCGATCCTTTTCATCCAAATTTCATAAACATTCTGGATCTTGGTTGAATTGACAGACCCACTATTTATATGCTTGAGAAGCTCCATAGCAACCTGAAAATTTCATGCACAGACAGTCCGCAAAATGTTCATGCCATCTTTTAAGTTCATACCACTAAAACTTTCCAATCTTTGCTAATATAATTGCAAAAACATGACACGAAATTAAGATGCAAATAACCCACACGAATCGTGCTGCACAACACTGGCAGAAGGTTACAACAAATGTCACGGTTCATAAACAATCAACAACTAGCACCACTGCAGCAGCAAACCAAAGGCAAGCCAGCAATTAAATCTTCGGTTTTGCTTCACATTTCAAATGCAATTGAGCATCATTGCATGGTTTAGCGTATTATATGATTGAAACTTTCTAAATGAACTTAGTGGCATTTTGACCAACATTTCTCTTCATCTCCATTTTTGACAAGTCGTCTTCGGTATTCCCGCTCCTGGATTTTGTTTACTTCACACCTACTCATAAGCACCAGCCACTCCCAGCAATAGAGATACAATCCATATAAAACGCTATGTAGAAAGATACAGATTTCAAATGAAGGGATTTGGTCTCTAATTTCCTTGATAATATAATTGGTTTAGCTATAGGTCACTTGTAATGCAAGAGTGAAAAATAGATCAAAGGAACCCTCGTACAACTGAAATCCTTAGTATAAACAATTTCAAATTCCTTGGTCAGAGACTTCAAATCCATCATAGATACATAATAAATCCCCTAAACTCAATGTCGAATTCCATATGTAAACTGGCTAGCCTAATGTTCGAGCACCAAATAATTAAAGTCAAATTTCTCCATTCGAAATCTGATATCTAACGAATAGGTACGAAGTATTACAGTAACCTCTCGAGTATTCTCTGTCAAATTACAAGTCCTATTTTAGTAGACAATTAAGCTTATTTGGACCTAAAACAAGCACATTTACAACAAGTCTCGATTCACACTCTGAGAGGTTATATTGGTTAATATGGTAAACAATGGAAGACGAGGATCATGAGGGTTGTATGCTTGGCAAATTTTTAGTGGCTCTGACCATATGGTGAGGATCAGACTCGGTAGCCCTTGTCAGTTAGTTAAGAACTTGTTATAATTTGTTACATACACACATCAGTAGGTTAGTTTTGGAGGGAAAGTATAGCTTATAAGAAGAGAATAGCTTATTGAGCAAGGTGTTGATAATTATTGTTGTCTTTCTTTGTATTTTGTATCTCTCTCTTCTACCTTCCATCTAGGTGCCATTAGAGCAGAGTTGAAGCTCTGGTTTAATAAAGTTATGTGTTTTTCTTCCAAAACAGTATCATCCCAGCACATAAACAAGATAGAGCAAACCAATAGAGAATCACAACCCCGAGAAACACTACCTTCCACCCCTTATATATATATATATATATATATATATATATATATATATATATTATCATCTTAGAAAGCTTTAATCACAAACTTTCTAGCCTTGTTAGAAGAGAAACCTATTGGGTCCTCCCTAACAAGTTTAAGGAGCTTAAGCTTTAAATTCTCTAATCTAAACGAAATCATTTCATACTTGGGGGTGATAAAGGAACCGAACAAGCGGAACAGTTGATGTTCAAGTTTGGTTTGATTTGTTTGAAAACTTGACGAGTTTTAAAAATATGTTCTAGCACTTAAAGAGCTTTAAAAAAATGTACAAGCACTTAAAGAGCTTTAAAAAAATGTACAAGCTTGTCTTATTTACGAGACAAATCAAACTCTAACTAGCTTCAATCCGATCTCAAGTAGCTTGAATTCTATGTTTGAGCTTGGTTCAAAAGCTTAACAAGCTCCAAAATGATGTTCAAGCATGATTCGCTTATATAAGAGCATCTCCAACCCTTACTCAAATTTAGGTAAAAAATTAATTAAAAGATTCCGACGGAGATACCCAAATCTAAGCACAAATATGAGAGGAAGCTTCATTAATAGCATTGTTGTAAATTTGGGAGGGGAGAAATAGCCTTGTGAGTAAAATTTTGAGTCACTAGAGCAGTTTGGTTCGTTTATCAACGCTAGGCATATGAGTAGAACCCAAAAAACATCAAACAACCCCTAAACAAAAAGAAACGCTCATAAAAAAATCATAGTATCATACCCAATACTTGGTGCGATTCCTCGAAGGAGACCTCTCATTGCCGGTCCCTCGCAACAGCACGCTCAGCACACCACTTGCTTCGTCCCAATTGTGCCGCCGCACGAGCCTGCTCAGGAGGCGGCGCAACCTAGCTCGATTCTTCGTCCGTACGTTCTCGGAGCCTGTCTTCAGCGTGTGCGACATCTTCGTCAGAGACACCAGTATTCCCTTGACGAGTCTCGACTGTTGGCGACCACTGTCCTGTGAGTCTCTGGCCTTCTTCCTGCTCTTATTTTCGTTTTTTTCGACTACTTGAATGGCCCCTTCTTCTTGAATGGCCTCTTCAACTTCCATTGAACAATTTTCAGACATCTGAGATACTGCTTGCCGATACACGATTCGTTAATGTTCGTTTAGAGTGAATGCGAAAGATGAGATTACCTATATGTATTGGCGTACGTATATGAGGTTTACCAGTTAGGAGAAGGAATTCCGGTGGAGAGAGAAGGAGAACGGCGGCGGATAAGGGGGTGCACTGTGGTTGAAGACGACAAGGGGAAAGGGGCTTTTCTTTATCCGATTTTCTGGAGGGAAGGGGGTTTTAGCGGGTTGGGCCGGAGGATGGCCCAATAGTTACTATTTGAGGGATTCGAGATGGGTTTTCGGTCCGGGTCGGCTTCTACATTGGATTGGACAGTTATGCTTAGCGGCCGACTGGATGCGGGATAAGTTTTGGATGTATTAAATATGGACGGTGCGTTAAAAAAAATAAAGAAATAGATGATGGATAAGATAGTGTATTATTTATGGAGGATACACCCATATTGATGTAACTTTTATGAAAGAGTAAAAAAGTTATTGATTTAAACGAGGTATTCAAAAGAAGGGGATAACATATGACTTGGTTTTGGATGAGCGATAGATAAAGTTGTTTGAAATAGAGGGATAAGGTTGGAAGAGGAGATGAAGAAAGCCTCGTCCGCCCGGATTTTTTATAGACGGCCCATGAGCTAGGCATAAATAGTCAGGGTCGATTATTCTATAATCATAAATATTTACACAAATATACTTACATTCACATTGAGGTCCGTACATATTGCATCTCCAGTATGTGTGGACCCTACCAAAAAATGTAAGTATCTATATAATATGACAGGGTGTTTTTTGAATCCCTAAATTCTCTCCTATATTTTGGATCCTAGGATTAGTACACATTTTTCCGACGGCTGAGATTACAGTGTAGAAAACCGAGGGATAAATTTGGGAAAAAAATTTACTACAAAAAGGCCACAATTTCGACTGAGATTGGTTGCCTGTGATTTTGGGAATTAATGTTACCACATTTACCAAATATTTGGAATGGTATATAGATTGTGTGTATTTGGAATGTATACCCGGAATCACAGGAGGATTGAAATGTATATTTAGAAATCAGTCCAATCAGTTAGCCGAAAATTAGGGTGGTTTTCAAATGTTTTTTTTTTCTAATCAGTTAAAAGATCAAATGTTTGTTTATTACTTGTATTAGATTTTATTCTTCATACTATCTTATACCTTCTATAATACTGTACCTTCTCAGCCGAAAATTTGGAATTTTTGCTACTTCAAAGCTTTCAATTTTGATTATACCTTCTATTTAGAAGGCCCACGTTTTTTACGGTTTGTTTGTCACAAGCATACATTTTCCACAAACGACCATTACTGATAGTGAGGTAAGTTCGATTTCTTGAACGTTGCAATGGATTCAAACATCGATTTCTTTTTTTTTTCTTGAACGATTTTTACTCATATTGGGTTTCTTTTGCCGAAAATTGGAAGAAAAAATGTGAATGTGAGAGATTAGTTTTTTTTTTTCTTACAACATTGGGTATTTTTTTCTCACACCCGTGCGTAATTCTCTCTCTCTCTGGATGGTTCCCTTTGATTTCGGAAATTAATGTTCCCACATTTACCAAATTGATTGTAATGACTGATTTATGAGAATAATTTTGGTAATGATTTCCGAAATTACCCAATGTTGGTCAATATATTACATATAATTGTTTTATAGCTCTTTTTCTATATTATGCAGATGTGGTTGGATTGGTTGTTAATGTCACAAAATATCGAATTGCTGGAAAATGAAATTCTATGGTTAGAGATGTGGTGTTACTTGACCGAAGGTATGGTGACTTATTTTTCCATAACATATATTCATACGATTTGAAGTTAATCTTTGTTTTCTATTTCAAAAACAGTATGACGTTTGTTCGGCTTTCTTTATGGAATGAAATAGCAACAAGAGAAGGGACGCGTATGCTTGACGATCTGAACAATAATAATATTTTGTTTGCTACGGGGTTGAAGGTCGAAGCCTTTGATGGTAATACTACTCTCAACCTTTTTAAATATTTTTTAAAAAAACCTAATCTAATAATTTAAATATTTTTTCTTCTAGGTCCATACCTTACCACTTGCATGAAGAGCAAATTATATGTGAACTACCCATTTCGTACTGACGACATTCCTAAATGGTAAGTTGAGAAAAATGGGAAATTGTCTATAGATTGAGATGAATATTATTTATTCGTTAAATTATTCTAAACAAATTACGTCCTAATCTAGGTTCAACAATAACAACAATGCACAAAGGTTGGTAGCATGGAATCGCACATGTGGATTCTCAATTCCACAAGCGCTAATAATATCAAATGCTAAGAGAGTTCAAATAAAACAATTTGTGTCCATGCCCAATGTAAGATTTCTTCATACTTGAAAAATAGTTAATATTTTCTTTCCATTATATATTTACAGTTGGAATTTTTGAATTTTTCCCCACAGGTGCAACATTATCGCATACTTGGCCGCATTGAGAAAATATACAAAGAACACATATTGATTTATAAATGCAAGATGTGCTTTAGGGAAGTTGAAAATCTGTATGGCTGATTTTTCTGTAGTCAATGCAGAGAAGAAGATGTGGAAACAGCAGCCAGGTTTTTTATAAAAAAAAATAACAGTATTTCAACTCAGTCATGTATTTTATGGGCTTTTTTTGAAGTCAACTTATATCTACAATATATTTGTAATACGTTTTAGGTATAATGTAAAGATGGCTGTAAAAGACTCCACTGGCTCAATGGAGCTCTTGGTGAAGGACACGAAGGCGGAATTTATCTTGCGATGTGTACCATCCGATCTGAAGAAGTTAATGTTAGGTAAAGGTGAGATAAAAAAAAATTAATGTAATGTTCTGTTTATAAAATATAGCATTACTTTATAATATAAATGTTTTGTGTCAAGAAAATGGAGTGCAGATACTCAGAGAGTATCTTTCTCAATTTTATGGACACGCATATGTGTTTATTATTCCTGCTCCACGACCTATGTACCATGAACATTGTGCCTCTGTGGTAACCTTCGTGTTAAAAGTTGATTGGTCAGAAGAATGTTTGCACATTTCTAAAGGTACTAATAAGTTGTCCTTCTCCTTCCATTGTTATACCTAGATTCTAGATAAACTCGTTTATAAATTGTTATAAATCTTATAATTCTCAATATTTTTTATGCAGGAATGTCGAGGATTGGCAAAGAACCAACGAGACCATCGTTAAAACATCGTTGTTAAAGCATTGGATTTTTAACTTTATTGGATTTTTAGTACGCGTGTTGCGTGATTTATGAATTTCCAATAAATATTACCCGTGCTTTGCTTATTTTACTTTATATAAATTTACTTTGCTTCTATCCATTTTGTTATGAAACAATACTTTAAGTTGTACAGATTGAGTAAAAAATATTGAAACATAATTTTAATCATTAACTTTCTTCTTACTTTTTGGGTATACTCTGTTAATTGGACATTGGTCTCTAGATTTTCTAAAACTTTAATGGGGAGTTGTCGTGTTTGATCTGTATTATAGATGTAAACCGATGGTTTCTTATTCCATGAATGATGATTTCTACTTTCTTTTTTTTTGAAACTTTAATTTGGAGTTGTCGATTTTGTTGGTGTTTCATCTCCAAAACAAAGGTTTCCTACTCTGTTAAGTTACTTTTTCATCAATTAATAATAACAATTGAGATTTGCTTATTATTATTTCCTGTCTTATTATTGAGCTTAAATACTGAAGAAGGTCATTATTTTTCGTAATGTTGAAATTGTTGGACTGAGGTTGAGATATTGCATATGCAAGCACGTAATGATTTGCATTTGCTGATTGCTCAAGCCGTTCAATACGATTTACCGTTGGGTTTTGCCAGTTATGAAATGTAGTTTGTATTGTGGTCGAACTGGGTGTAAATTTAAATGGCTAGCAATAAGTTCCTTCAGATACGGGCGCTACGGGCACTACCACTATTAGTTTAGTAGTTTGTTTATGTGCTGATTCAAGTTAACTGGTGGATATATTTGAGTTATTGTTTTTTGTGTAGTTAGAATTTTGTGAATGGGGCCTTAGCCTTCAAAATTTGATATGAATTGAATACCGATTTCGAACCGTGCCTGAAGGCACGGACATTCGCTAGTATATGTATAAAGTGTGCGTATAAGCATTTGTAGATGAATAATAACTATAGTCAGGGCTAGACCGTATTAATTTTGGTCGGGCATAAATAGTCCACCCTCCTCATTTGCTCCCAAATCGTGGATTAAGTTGTGGGACCAGGATAACTGGGAGGGGATGAGTCATCCGTCCTCTTCATCCTCCGTCCAATCAGGGGCTTAGGGCGGAGCCAAGCCGAGTCTTTTAGCGTTTAAGACTTTGAACTCGACTCGTTTATTAAATGAGTTGAAAATTTGAGCAAGCACGAGCTTGATTTGCATTAAACAAATCACATTTTTTAGATTATTGAGCTCCGCTCGTTTATTATACGAACTTAAAACTCGAATTTGAATTCGGAGTCAATGAGGAACTCAACATGATGCAGAACATTGTGCACGACACGTGTAACATACTATGATCTAATTTATTCTTAAGTGATTACGACATTTGTTTCCCTGAGTGCTAAAGAATAAAAAAAGCCAAGATAATCGAGCTAGTTAACCTCCGCCTAGTGGACGGAATAGAATATGTCAATGATTTTAATATCAATTCATATCTCACAAATATTAATATAATTTCACAAATATCAATACATATTATCCTACACCAATTTGGGCGAAGATTAAAATAACCCTACTCCAATACGCATTTTACACTTTGTATGCACTTTCACACATTTTTCTATATTTTCACACTTTTTAACACAATTATTTTCAACATTGTTTTTAGCATTTTTATTAGAGATTAAAATAAAAGGTACGAAAACCATTTATCCGTCAAAAATGTTACTAGAAGACTTTCGATATGTGAAAATGTTTATGAAAAAAAAAAATCGGATATCCAGATTCTTTCATAAATATTTTCATACACCGAAAGTCAATTGTTTTGTTTTGTTTATATTTTAAAAAATTATTTTTAAGAATTAGAGTGGTAATAAGTAGAGAAAAATAAAGAAATAGATTTATTGAAAATTGTGCCGAGAGTTATAACTCTCAAAATATTTAACCACACGGAGTGACCGTATGATACCACCCCTATCCGTTATGAAATCAAAAATCCATTTCCCAAGGTCCCCCAGGGATCACTGAAAACGAACTTCTGCGCCTGCGCACGTCTCCTCAAGCACAATCCAAATTGGATTACCATATGACTATTCTTGCCAAGTGGGATGCACCCGCCAACCTCATCGCCATCGCCATTGCCCCCATCACCATCACCATCACCATCACCATCCTTCTATTTAACCAACCTCTCTCTCTACCCTTTTCTGGAATTCTCTGAACCTGTTCAAGTCGACCCATGGAGCCCAACAAGTGTCCCCAATTCCCGGCGGATTTGGAGTACCAGTCCGGCTTCGGCAACCACTTCTCGTCCGAGGCGATCGCCGGAGCCCTACCTCCGGGCCAGAACAGCCCTCTCATCTGCCCTTACGGCCTTTACGCTGAGCAGATCTCCGGCACCGCCTTCACCGCCCCTCGCAAACTTAACCTGCGAAGGTACCTTCTCTCTCTCTCTCTCTCTGGGTTCATAGAGTCATGCATCTATCGGATTGAGAACCATTATTTGTTTTATCACTGGCGGTAAGTCCATGACAATTACATGAATCTGAATATCTCAAGAATGAGAAAACCTCTCATAAGCACTGTAATAAATCCAACTCTAAGTGAAGTGACAGAGCCTTCACGCAGCAAGAAAGAATCGGACCCTTGATCTCCTACTGAGCTGCAACGACTTTGGTCAACTGAGCTAGTTTTTGTTTTTTTTTTCCCTGCACCTTGACTGATCCTTGGGACCAATCCCAGTGTAATTAAAGTCGGAGCAGCTCTGTATATGGACTGGCCCCAAAGAGTTGATATCACCTAAGAGAAGGGAGCAAACCCTAAGTTTCAGCCTTGACCACTTAGCAAACCCCTTGGGTTTAACCGAGGCTACTAAGCTAGTTTGTTGGTTGATTGAGAATCATTCTTAAAGAATTTACCCTACTGAATGGAATTGATCAAGAACAGTAAAATAGAATCAAGAACAAGAGAGAGAGAGAGAGAGAGAGAGAGAGAGAGAGAGAGAGAGAGAGAGAGAACTCTGTACATTCCCCTTTCATTTGTTTTTCCTTATCGAGAAATACAATGGAATCCAGTACATATAAGTCCAGCTTTCAACCACTATTTAACCAACCAATAACAAACCATCTTACTCTCCACTAAAGCATACTCAACGAACTAATGGCTAACTAATCAACTGATGATGTGGCAGTGGTGGAGCTCTGATCTGCTACATTGGACTCCTTCACACTCCCCTGCAAACGCATGGGAGGATTAGCTACCATGAGTTTGGACTTGAGGAGCTGAAACCTGGACACAGATAATGGCTTTGTGAAAATATCTGCTAGTTGAGCCTCAGAATTAATGTGATACAACACAACCTGATTATTCAGTACTTGTTCTCGTATGAAATGATAGTCGAGCTCAATGTGCTTTAGCAAGAAGTTCAGAGGCATACTTTGCTTGAGACAAAAAAATACCATAAGAAGAAGATGTAATCTCAATCCCCAGAAAATAATTGAGAGTACCCAAGTCCTTCATAACAAATCGTTGACTAAGCTTTTGAATGAGAGAAGTAATATAGGAACAATCACTTCCTGTGATGACAATGTCATCTACATAAATCAAAACCAAAGTAAGATGATTCCCTTGAGGCAAAAGAAATAGAGACGTATCTGCTTTACTGGACTGAAAACCAAGGTGAAGAAGATAGGTAGAAAACATAGAGTACCACGCTCGAGGAGCCTGTCGAAGTCCATAAAGAGCTTTGGACAATTTACACACATAGTCAGGATGAACCGGATCTTTATAGCCCAATGGTTGTTTCATGTAAACATCCTCAGAAATCACACCATGCAAGAAAGCATTGGACACATCCAATTGTCTAAGTGGCCACTTGTGATGGACAGCAAGACTGAGAATGACTCGCAATGTGGGTTGTTTAATAACAGGACTGAATGTATCAAAGAAGTCTAGACCCTCGGCCTGTTGATTACCATTAGCGACAAGCCGAGCTTTGTACCGTGCGATAGTGCCATCAGAATGTTTCTTAATTTTAAAAATCCATTGACAGCCGATGACATGCCCATGAGAGGGTGGAGGAACAAGAACCCAAGTCCCCTGTTTAACAAGTGCTTCATACTCTTCTGCCATAGCCTTTTGCCAAACAAAATGAGTAATGGCCTCAGAGAAATGAGTAGGTTCAGAAATAGGAAGGGAAGAAGAGGTAGAAACAACCAAAGAAAGAGGCTGTCGAGGTTTGAAAATTCCATTTTGAGACCGTGTTCTCATAGAATGAAAAGGTCCTGGTGTAGTAACAGGAACAAAAGAAGAAGATGCACACAAAGGATCAGAAGAAGGAGAAACAGAAGCAGAATCAAAAGAAGGAGTGGTTAGTTCAGGATTAATAGGAATAGTGAAAGGAACAGAATCAAAAACAGGAATTGGGGTAGGAATTGGTGTAGAAACTGATGGGACTGGTAGAGAGGACTGAGTAGGAGAAATAGACACTATGATATCCGAAAAACTAGTAAGAGGAACTGAAAATGTAGTAAGAGAACACTCAGTATTAGAAGAAAGAGAAGACTGAGAAACAAGAGACGAATAAGGAAAATGATGTTCAAGAAATCTGACATGCCTAGAGATGTAGACCTTATTAGAAATAGGGTCAAAACACCTGTACCCTTTAGAGGAGGTACAATAGCCTAGAAAAACACAAGTAGTAGACTTAGGAATCAATTTGTGAGAGTGATAAGGTTTAAGCCAAGGAAAACATGCACAACCAAAAGGCTTGAGAGCAAGATAGTCTGGTTTAATATGAAACAAGAGAACATACGGAACTTGAAAGTGCAAAGAAGAATGAGGAAGTCTATTGGCTAAGAAAACAGTTGTAACTAATGCTTCTAGCCAGAATTGAGCAGGCATTCCTGCTTGATCAAGTAAGGTGAGAGTTGTGTCCATTAAATGTCTATGTTTTCTTTCCACGACACCATTTTGCTCAGGAGTGTGTGGACAAGATGTCTGATGTAGAATACCACTAATGAGAAACAAATGAGTCAGATACTTGTTCACAAACTCTTTTCCATTATCCGATCTCACTGTTTTGACAGAATCTTGAAAATGTGTGTGAACATAAGCCTTGAAATGATCAAGAGTGTGGTCTTAACATCAGACTTATAGAATAAAGGAAATAACCAGCAATATCTGGTACAATCGTCTATGATTAAAAGATAGTACCTAAACCCTTTTACAGAAGGAATGGGTGCAGGACCCCACACATCCATATGCAACAAATCAAAAGGCTTAGCAGACTTAGAAGCAGATAAAGGAAAAGGCAACTTGTGACTTTTGACTCTATTACAACTATAACAGTGAACATCAAATGGCTTAGACACAGGCAAAGCAAATTGCTTTATTAGAGACTGAAAAAGAGGTAAACTTGGATGACCAAGCTTTTGATGCCACAAAGTGGCAGAAGAAACAGACACAGTAGTAGACACAGGTTTATTGGTATGAAAAACAAGTGGAACCTGAGTAGAGTCAGACTTAGAGCAGCTCTGGATAGGATAGAGGCCCTGCTGACATGGCCCCTGGAATAGAACTTGATGTGTTTGGTTGTCCTGAATGACATAACCAGAAGAATTGAAGGTTAGAGAACAATTATTGTCTTTAGCAAATTGAAAAACAGAGAGAAGATTATGTGTAATGGCAGGAGTATGGAGAACATTTGTAAGGTTAAACTTGGCCTTAGGTGTTGGTAGAATACCATTGCCAGAGCACGAAACAGATAAAGACTTACCATTGCCAACCATGACTCCTCCCCCTGCTGTGTAAGGCTGAGGATGGGTTATATTACCCAAATCAGAAGTAACATGATTTGTTGCTCCACTGTCCAGATACCAATTTGGTGAAGTAGATGTACTGTGGTCATGTGCTACTGTACCTGTTCCTGGAGTATAAGCTGTGAATGCAGAGACAGAAGGTCCGCCACTGCTAGGAACAAACTGGGACTGTCCAGAATTAGGACCCACAGAAGGAGAAAATTGCCCATGATAGCCACCACCATAACCAACTGTGTTCCCATGACCAAATTGCACAAACTGAGACTGTGGGGGCCTTTGATACAAAGGAATTGGTACTGAAATTGGAAAAGGACCATCAGATCTCCACACATTAGGAGATTGAAATCCTGCTACACTAGATACCTCAGGTCTCCACATGTTTGAAGACTCAAAACCAGCAGGAGAATAGTATTCTGAGGGTGAAAACATCATGCCTGGTGCTGTAAAACCAGAGACCTGTGTTGTAGGTGTGTTTCTATAATGACAAGTACGAGCTGAATGATTATCCTTGCCACAAATCTGACAAGCTGGCCTTTGAAATGAAACAAATCCTTGTCCCCTTAATCTATTTCGATTACTATTATTGAACCTGTTACTAGGTTGTGGAAAGAAAGGAGCCTGAGGAAACATTGGTTGAAACATTTGAGCTTGGGGTGACTGAAAGTTTTGTAATGGAGAAAATGGAGCTTGGTTGTAAAGAGGCTGAAAATTCTGTGATGCCTGAAGATTCTGAGGCTGAAAAGTCTGAGAACCCTGTGGAAACGATGGCTGAACCACAGATGTAGAAGGAAGCATGGAAGCATTAGAAGTTGAAACACTATTTCCATGCTGAGATAGAGTGCCTTGAGAAGAAGAACTAGCACCAGAGACACTAAGTTCCTGCAATTTCTGAGTAGCCACAAACACACTACTAGCTCCATTATCTCCCTTAGACTTATGAGCTTGTTGTTCCTCAGCTTTCAAGATCGACTCTAGTTCATGAAACTTCAAATCTCGATGTGTTCTCAAAGTCTGTTTTAAAGAACCAAATTCCTCCTCTGGTAAACCGTTGATAGCATGAAAAACCATATCATCATCATCTACAACATAACCAACTGCACTTAATTTCTGTCCACAGATCTTGATGTCATCGATGTACTTTTCCATGGTACCAGTCTTTGAAAAACTATACAAAGTCCTCTTAAGTTCATGGAGATTTGATCGAGACAGAGAATTAAACCTATTTTCCAGACTATTCCAAACATCAGAGGCATGTTCTAGCCCTAGAACCAGTGGTAAAGTAGACGATGATAAAGTTGCAGTCAAGCAAGAAAGTAACTGATTATCAATGAGCGTCCAAGAAAGAAATGCAGGATTAGTCACTAAATTGTTACTTGCGTCTCTGATTTGCAAAGGCGGTGAAGAAATTGTACCTTTCACGTACTCAATGAAACCATTAGCCCTAAGAGCATTCAAGACTTGAGTTTTCCACAAAAGGTAATTATCAGAACTCAGTTTGATTGTAACCAGAGAGTGAAAGTTAGAAACCAGAAAAGCTAGGGCTGCGGGCATTGTAACTCCATTTTCGCTTGAGATTGTAGTCGAAGACATGTCTGTGAAGAACTTTGTCTAGGTCAAAAAATTACGAAGAAGATGTAGATCTTGGATCGTTGAATTGGACTCACGTCGCGGCAGCTCTGATACCATAAAGAATTTACCCTACTGAATGGAATTGATCAAGAACAGTAAAATAGAATCAAGAACGAGAGAGAGAGAGAGAGAGAGAGAGAGAGAGAGAGAGAGAGAGAGAGAGAGAGAGAACTCTGTACATTCCCCTTTCATTTGTTTTTCCTTATCGAGAAATACAATGGAATCCAGTACATATAAGTCCAGCTTTCAACCACTATTTAACCAACCAATAACAAACCATCTTACTCTCCACTAAAGCATACTCAACGAACTAATGGCTAACTAATCAACTGATGATGTGGCAGTGGTGGAGCTCTGATCTGCTACATTGGACTCCTTCACAATTCTAATATGATAAATGGGAGATATTAAGCACAATAATATACACTATCATGTGGTTATCAGCAACTGTGTCTGAAGTCGCTTACATAATTAAGGACAGATTTTTGTTTTCTAGTGGTATCTTTATGCTCCGAAAGTTATCCGTTTCCTGAATTCTTAACATTTAGGAGTTCGACTAATATTTGTGTCGTAGACTTATAGCCATTGAAGTTGTTCTTTTAGGCCAATCTTAGATTTGCACGTTGAAGCTGAGATTTTGTTGGAGAATTTAAACTTCCAGGTCTATTCATGTTTTGTCTCTTGGGAAATATGAACGAAGGGCCACTTGAGTTATATATCATCACCTCCAAAGGTTATCTATTTCAGTCTGTGGATAATATGCGAACCAGTTGCCAGGATTCAAAAGAATGCCACAATGAGCTTCATGGTTGCATTGTGGGTTTACCATCTGTATTCCCCGTTCAGTTATTTTTCTTCTTCTTTAAAACGGTTTTAGTTTCTGGCCAATTGGGGCCTTGTTTACTTTTCGATTCATGTTAATTGCTCTGCTGCTCTAGTTTTTAAGTTTCCTGATGTTGGTTCTTTACCGGCTTCTTTTGCAGTTGGCTGTATCGTATCAAACCATCAGTCACACATGAACCATTTAAGCCTCGAGTGCCAAGTCATGAGAAGCTTGTGAGCGAATTCAACCAGTCCAACAGTTCTGCTAACCCTACTCAACTACGTTGGAAGCCTGTAGAAATTCCTGAATTACCAACTGATTTTATCGATGGTTTACAGACAGTATGTGGGGCTGGCAGCTCTTACCTTCGGCATGGTTACGCAATTCACATGTAATTGGCATTCCAAACCTCGTTTACCAATATCCTCTGGTTATATCTGGCATAATGATATCTTCCATTTATTTTTCAGACGACACCATTATTTTGAGACTCGGCCTTGATGCCCATGTCCTCCCCCCAGTGTGTGATTGTGGGTTGCTGGGGAAGCCAAAGCCAAATTTTGTTCTGTGTAATTGTTTCATGATATTGTATCTATTTCACAAAGTTTTTCTGACCATTATTGGTTATAGTTGAATTAGAACATACGACCGTGATCTCGTATGAACTTCATTTTGTTCAACCGACATAAATATATGTACATGTGCAAATGATGCTAGTTATATGCTGATATATTCTATTTTTTAGCGCTGGGGGCATATTTTTTACTCTTTCAAGGAATCGAGGGTACAAAACTTGTAAGGGTTTGTTTTCAACCGTGCAAACCTCAGTGGATTTCACAGACTAGGACATCTGTATTCAGAAGCAAATACTTATAAGCTAGTTTGAGTATGTAGTTTTTTGTAAAGTTCTTTAACCTAGATTCGGGTCATTGGTAGTTTGAATTGTGGATATATCTGCTTCCTAATAGGCAGCACAAAAATGTAGGTACACTGCCAACAAGTCAATGGACAACAGTGCCTTCTGCAATGCTGATGGTGACTTTTTGATTGTTCCTCAGAAAGGAAGTAAGTGATAGCCATCAATAATTTTAAAGAAGATACAGTTGCCATCTTTCAGTTTCACGCCAATGTGTTATTTTATAGCAAATTTGTTTTTTTAAGATATAAAATTCAGATGTGTAATCACTATAGACTGTTACGGAGTAATGGACTAGGGAGTCGTCTTTAATGAATAGGCTACTGTGAATTGTAAAAGTCTTTTGGTCTTTATCATTTTCAAAGGGATGCATTTCCCTTATATTGAAAGTGTTTTAAGAAGCATGGTCTTTAGCAGGTATGAACTATGAAGGGAATAACACATTTCTTATTGGAGTTTTTCCAAGAAATTTACCCATGCTAAAAAATCCTGTCATTGAATGTTTGCACAAAGTGCACAAAGTCGTCAACATTGAAAGCGTTTCTCTAATTGATCATATTACTGTTCAAATAGGATTGTGGATCACAACTGAATGTGGAAGATTGCAAGTGTCTCCCGGTGAAATTGTTGTTTTGCCACAAGGATTTCGCTTCGCGGTTAACCTGCCGGATGGCCCATCACGTGGTTATGTTGCAGAGATTTTTGGCACCCATTATCAACTTCCTGATCTCGGGCCAATAGGTACATAATGTAATTGCAATTGATGATAGTAAGTTTCTACATAATATAATGCTCAAAGCATGTACCAGAGTAACCAAAGTGTTTGTTTCTCATTCAGAGTTTTACTTGTTTCTATATCTCTATAATATGTAGGGGCTAATGGTCTTGCTGCTCCACGAGATTTCCTTGTTCCCACTGCCTGGTTTGAAGAGAGCTCCTGCCCAGGATATACTATTGTACAAAAGTTTGGTGGCGAACTTTTTACTGCAAAACAGGATTTCTCCCCCTTCAACGTGGTTGCCTGGCATGGTAATTATGCCCCATTCAAGGTGGGTATATTTTTGGATATAAGATCCTCAATTCTGCGTTTAGAATGTCTTGAGAAAAAGGGTTTCTTTTTTCTGAACATGTTTTCATTTTGGTAAAAAAAAGGTTTGTTCTAATGATGGAAATAAGACAAAAACCAGCTCTTTTGTCAGTTTTCTATTTTTTTGGTGTGCGCGCACAACTTTTTTGAAATATATATATATATATATATATATATTTTTTTTGGGGGGGGGGGGGGAAGTGTTGCAAAACCTAAAATAGATTCACCAAGGCTCATAACAGAGAATTTTAGATAGTTGTTGTCCATGCACTGTTTTTCCTAACCGTGTTGGTAACTTAATGATTCTTGTGAAATCATTGTTTGCAGTATGATCTAAGCAAGTTCTGCCCGTATAATACTGTTCTGGTTGATCACAGTGATCCATCAATTAATACAGGTGAGGAGGAATCTATTTGGCTGTGGTTTCTTGACCCTTTTACCTTGTTATGTTGTTGTTTGTTTAAACCAGTTTGTGTGATGGAATGCAGTTCTGACCGCACCGACAGATAAACCTGGCGTGGCATTGCTTGATTTCGTCATCTTCCCTCCACGGTGGTTGGTTGCTGAACATACTTTCCGACCTCCATATTACCATCGGAATTGCATGAGTGAATTCATGGGTTTGATTTATGGAGGATATGAGGTAAACCTTTTCGACCAATGAACTTTTTATCCTTTGGTTTATATTGATGATTTTCACTACTCCTATCGCTGTTTTCCTCCCTAACTGACGAAGTAGTTACTGTGTGTGTTATATGCGAAGTTGGTTAGTGCATTTGGGTAGGGGGAGTAATAGAAAGTAAAGTAGTAAACCCTTATGCTGGCAGTAGCTAGAGTGGTATCTCCTGCCACCAACAAATGGAGTGGTGCGAGGTTCGAATTGTGGTTAATACACACCTGGAGTAGCGATGGTTATGTAATAAAACCGGCATACTTATTTCTCCATTCTACGGATTATGAAATTGATGGAATGCATGTTTAGATATATCTTAAAGTTCCCGTATATCGCTAGAAGGAAATAATGGATTTTGAAACGATACACGTTACTCTCATCTCATGTGTCGGTGAGAAACGAGAGAGGGCTAACAGAGATTTTCCCATTCTGTGACCCAACATGAGCTTCCTCATTTTAAAGTGAATAACCTAATCTATTAGCCTGTTTCTTCCAATGTTAGGCATTAGTTTTGCAGTTGGCCCAACTCTAAACGTTAAATTGAAAGTAGGTACTTAATATTCTTATTTTCAGGCAAAAGCCGATGGGTTTCTCCCAGGTGGTGCAAGCCTTCATAGCTGCATGACTCCCCACGGTCCTGATACGAAGACTTATGAGGTAGGCCTTTTCTTCGTACTATGTTCGTATTGTTCTGGAATACACAAAATCCTTCTCTCGTTTGTCCCATTAATCGATTGTTTTTGGGTCTCACCACCACTTGACAGTATATGATCTAAAGCGTTGTTCCTTTTGGATCGCAGGCTACAATTGCTCGTGGAAATGAAGCAGGACCACATAGAATAGCCGATACCATGGCTTTCATGTTTGAATCGTGTCTCATACCGCGAGTCTGCCCGTGGGCTCTCGAGTCTCCCTTAGTGGATGATGATTATTACCAGTGCTGGATTGGACTGAAGTCCCATTTCACTCGCGAAGCGACAAACGGTCAACTGAGTGACGTATGGAATGGTCACGATGAAAGTGGAACCGGAGGGCATCGGGGATGATTTTGGCTTCCGATGTTAAACCCAGGCACATAATTGCTTCTCTAATAAAATGGCCGGCATCCGATTAAAGAATGAATGCATATATGTAGGAACGTGAATCGAACCTTAGACGGAAAATATGTAGGAATGTGGTGTTGCTTTCCCTACTTCATCTGCTTTCTGCGGTGTATCACTGATTCGAGAAGACATAGTTGCTATGTTGGGATCTTGGATTTATTAAGTTAGCGATAATGAAATCTATGGAATAAAAGAGAGCGGTGTTCTTTTAAAAATGTCTTGACATACAAATAAGAACCATCTGGGTTGTCGTCGGTCACCTATTTCTATTAAAGTTATAGATGCCAACAAAATAAAAATTTTAGGATTGTCTACACATTTTTGGATTAAAAAAGAGGAAATTATACATGATTTAATGCTTTTCTCTCCTCGCTATTGTGGAAATAACCATCAAACAAATGTGCTACATATTTAAAGTTTACTTATTTATTGATTTTTTGAACGGTAAAGAAAATTTTATATATCTTTAAAAAAATACGAAGACACATTTAAAGTTCATAGCGCTTTCCTTCTCCCTATCTACCACACAGATAATTGGTTGTGTTTGTTTGGCATTTTAGTTTAATTTTTTTTAGATCATTACTCTATTTTTTTCTCCAATCATTACCTTATTTTTTCAATTATTATTTTGTCATCCCTCTCTATTTCTCTCTACTCATTGACTCTCTCTAATTATTACTCTATTTCTCTCTCCACCCACTATCAAAACTAAACTAAACTAAAATGCCAAACAAATAAAGCAATTACACTTCCACACTTATTTTGAAGGAGTATCGATTTTTATTTATTCAATTTTTATTGACATGGGAATTTTATGTAAATTTTACATTGGGGGCGGGGGAAGAGCATGACGACCAGCTGCGAGAGAATAAACAAATCAACAAGCAATCAAAACAAGGACAGAGATATATGTGGTTCAATTTAAGCACAAAGTAAGAACGTACTCCACAGGCAAAGAGTGAGAGAGGGTTTACTATGAACCACGAGATTACAAAGAGCCTGGCTATACCTGTAACTCTCAATGAAACACCAAAACGATATTCAGGGATAAATTTTGATGGAACTCGAAAGGGAGAAACAAACCGTCAGTGAAATTCAAAGTGACAACACTAAAGAACCCTGCTAACCACACATACATCTGTGCACATATTTTATTGTGGGGCTCATCACGGGTCATACACAAATGATTTGTGCCGTTCATTAGGAAGCAAAATATTTTTTCAAGGGTCCCCGTAAAAATTTTCATTCAGATTTTCGAGTAATGAAAAATTAGATGGTTAGATTAAGCACCTATAGGTATTAGATTGAGCTAATTTTTTTACGGGAACCCTTTTATATTTAATGAATGGCTCGGATCGTTTGTGTGAGATCCGTGGTGGGCCCCACAACAAAATCTGTGCACAATTATCTGTGTGGACAGATTTACCACAACGCAAAAGTCCTAATATCAAACCCCAATAACAAACGAAATGAATTTCATTCTGCACGTTTCTCCATAACTTTCTTTATCTATTTATCTTCACTTCTTACATCAAAAATAATTTTCAAAGATAAAAACCGAACAACGGCACTTATTACATCAAAAGGCACTTATTACATCAAAAATAATTTTCAAAGATAGAAACCGAACAACGGCGCGAGTGCGGAGAAAAATGTTACTCCACTGTTTTTTATTTTGTTATTTTTATCCTCTATTTCCTCTCAAACCAAACAAGTGAAGAAAATTAAGGGCACAAGCCACAAACCCTTGCGTTAACAAAACCCGCCGAGAGGAACAGTCCCGCCTTCAAAACGCTCCCTCCGCATTCCCTTCTCTCTCTCTCTCTCTCTCTCTCTCTCTCCAAAACCTCTACCACACACACAGAGAGCTTTTAATTCCTTCTCTTTTCAAGTTCGATGGCTGAAGCTTACGACGATTCCTCGGTCGTCGAGAAGCTCTACGAGTACGGCGAACGCCTCAGCGAGGCCAAAGACAAGTCCCTGGTTAGCTCCTTTCTTCTTCCTCTTCAATTTATGTATATTATTCGCTTCTTTTGTTTTCCTAGGGTTTCATAATGCTTCGGGTTACTCTTTACGTACTACTTTGTTTTCAGTGTGGCGAAAACCACAGCTGGCACTCATAAATATCTGACATATTTAATACGAAAAAAAAAATACTAATAGCGTGTGTGCTTAATAAGTTAACCATTCATAATACCAAAAAATCACACACTTTT
This sequence comes from Rhododendron simsii, assembly GCA_014282245.1. Taxonomy (NCBI): domain Eukaryota; kingdom Viridiplantae; phylum Streptophyta; class Magnoliopsida; order Ericales; family Ericaceae; genus Rhododendron; species Rhododendron simsii. Next base: position 2,529,435 of record CM024956.1, read on the forward strand.
ATAGTTTAATAATCTATCGGCATAGTGTGCTCGGTTTGAAGATGGCTGTGGAAAAAACATAGTGTGCTCCGTTTGGTATCTGTAGGAATGGAACTCGATGTCCTGTCAAATTCGAACATCGACCAATGTTGATTCTATAATCAAATTTCATAGAAGTTTCTTGAAAGAATGATTTTTTGCTGTGGAATCTGACTGAGAGGGGGACGATTTTTCTCTTCGTGGAATAATAGTGTTTGTTCGCTGAACTATTTGTGGTTGAACCTGGGTGTGGCATGTGCCACTCCCCCCGCTAATTGCCTCTGGCCCTTTTTGTTTTGTATTTTGGTTGTGTTTAGCATGTTGGTGACTACGCGGCCATAATCAAAGCTGCTAGTGAAGGTACTGTTAAGGTCAAACAATTGGCTGCACAGCTTATTCCCAAGTTTTTCAAGTACTTTCCGACTCTTTCGGAGGATGCTTTTGGGCAGCAGATGTTTCTTTGCGAGGACGAGGAGCTTGGGGTTAGTTTCTTATTCCCGTTCAAATATGTTCATCTTTTTGGCAAATTTGTCTTTAGTGACGAAGTTGTTTTTCTTCACAATCATTAGTTTGTCCTCATTATTTTAGGGCTCGTTCAATTGTAGGGAAATGAACATACGAGAATGTTTAACTTTTCTCTATTTCTCAAAGTGTATAATTAGTAGGAACGTTATGGGACCCACGTCTCTAACTTTTTCCACTAGGATTAGCTTTCCCTCAAAACTTGTCTTGCAAAAAACACAAGAATTTGCAAGAATATTGTTTCTGTTACTTCCCTTTCGCTAGAATTTTCTCGGGAATAATTTTCCTGTTTTAATTTATTGACAAGTGGACGAAGCGTTAACATATACATGGGTAAGTTAACAGTTGTAAATTGTATAAAGTTCCTAACTAAATTCATTTGATCTCTCTGTCTTTGATTTCCGAAGGTGCGAGTACAAGCAATTCGTGGACTTCTTCTTTTTTGCAAGGATACCCCAGAAAATCTGTCCAAAATTGTTGATATTTTGGGGCAGCTCCTCCACCAAGCAGGTATTATTCTCTTCGAGGTTCATATTGTCCCCTTTCAAAACTTATTTAATTGCTTATTATGTCATGCTAAATGTCCTTGATTGTTCTAGGAGAAAATGTGGAGCGCGATGCAGTGCATAAAGCCTTAATGTCTTTGTTGCGGCAGGACATAAAAAGTGAGTTTTTTTTTCCGTGGTCAAAAGTTGGAATCTTTATGTAGATGTTAGTTATATATTTTGATCCTGTTTTTTGTATAGTGACATAACACTCATTATGTTTGCTCCCTGTGCCAGTCGTTATTGCAAAATAGTTAGTACTAATAATCTATCTTAAGCGAAATGGATCAGGCTTCTTGGAAAACAATAACAAGAATAACTCACGGCATGACAGATGTCTAACAGGGTTGAGTGTGCCACTAGGTTAGACTTCTGCTGGCCTAAGTTTGTGGCCAGGACAGAATTTGTTTTGGGTTTTGTGTTGTTGGTGCCCGTACAAGTTATTGTTAGGAGGGCAAGTGATTAACAATTAGTCGTGGCAAAGCAGCATACACTGAAATATATCACAAGGAGAAAATGGAATAATAAAGAATGAAGGCCACATTTGAGGTAAAGTGGATATTTAAAGGGTGATAGGTCAGATTATTTAATATATGTGTTAGAAAGGGATGGATTTTAGGAGACGGTGGAGAAAATGGATTATGTTGGTGCCTTGGTGGTGGTTTTACGATGCAAGTCTTTCTATATTGATGAACATGATGCTGGTCGGTTTATTTCAGTCATGTAGCCATGTATGGGATAGAGGAACGGTGATCCTTGTCACCATTGCCTGTCATCTTGGTTATTGAAACTTTGGGTAAGATGTTGGGCAGCACAGTGGATGGTGAATAGGGCTGCAGGATATGTTATTTACTTTTTCTTGATGATTCAAGTGTTTTTTTTTTTGTTGGGTGTTATTGAGTAACCTCCGCTGTGTTGGATTTTGTTTCAAGGCTGTTTTGGGTTTGAAGGTTAATGTGGGAAATGGTTAGTTAATTCCTATTGGCAAAGTATTTATTTGATATTCTTGCATCCATCCTTGGTGATTGTAGAGGAATGGTTACCTCTACTTGAGAATGGGCATTCTGTCCCTTACACAACTCAAAGGTGTCTGTCTGGCTGCCCGTTCTTCAGGCTTTATGTTCTACATAATTGGGAGTATTGGGAGACTAACATGCAGTTTTGGCTTCCAGGAGAGGGAGCTTTGGTTTCCTTGTTATCTTAGCATCTCTTGTCTTGTCCCTGGGGGAAAAACGGTTCTCTTTCCATTTGCAGATTTATCCTATTTGTCAACATACCAGAGATATTGACAAGTATGGGAGATTGAAATGTTACATTTATAGATTGGAAAAGGAAAGGGAAAAAAAATATCATTTCTTGGTGATAAGAGGCGCATGAGATTATGATGGGAAGAATTACCGGACAGAGGTGTGGACTAGGTCATATCCCAAATTCATGATCTCCACTCTTGAAATCACTTATCCCATGACAAGAGGTAAAATATTCACAAAGACATGGTGTACCAAGTTGAAATGTCAATTATACCCTCCTTATATATCACTTCCAAGCCCTAGCCCCAAATTTTCTCTCTCTCTCACCAACTGCACCCACCTCTCTCTCTCTACCCCATTTCCAATTCTGATGGAAACCCATCTATTCCAATCATATATATCCAAAGGAGCAACCCATCTCTGTGTTCTTGAATCAGCCAAACTTTATGAGTTCTATAATGGAAACAGTCGAAAACACATCTCCAAGAAGGCAAGAATTGATATTTGAAAATCGTGGGTATCGATTGTGGGTTTGATTTATATGAACTAAATCGTGGGTCTTGTAATTTCAATCAAAATATGTGAATTTGTGTTACCTCCACTGATTTAGGTTTTGATTGGGAAAAAATGATACTAATTTGGGTTTGATTTGGGAAAAATTAGAATAAATTTGGGTTTGCCTTTAAAATTTTTTTGGTGGTGGTTGCTATGGGGGTTGAGTGGTGATGCCGTGATGGTGCCGGAGATGGGGGATGGTGGTGGTAGTGAAGAGATTAAGGGATTTTGTGGTTTGTGAATGACAGAGAATTGGGGGTTTTCAAATTGATTGTGAGAGAGAGAGAGAGAGAGAGAGAGAGAGAGAGAGAGAGAGAGAGGGGGGGTTATGGCTGGGGGTGGTGGTTGCTATGGAAGTTGAGGGGTGCCGGTCCTGTCCGAGATGGTGGGATGGTGGTGGGCCCGGTGGCGGTGAAGAGGAACATGAGAAGGGGAGATGACATATTTCAATAAAAATGACTTGGTCTTTAACAATAAAAATGATGGTCTATTTCAATATAATAAAACGTCTGTTTCATATATTGGCTTCCCCTTTTCTGGATGAATAAGGTTGGTGAAGCTTCAATGAGAGATGACATTCATTGAACAAGATATGACTTGGTCTTTATCAATAAAAATGATGATCTGTTTCAATATAATAAAAAGTTTGTTTCATTTATGGACTTGCCCTTTTTTGGCCCAAAGAAGGTTGGTTGAGCTTCAATGGGAGATAACATTCATTGAACAAGATATGATTTGGTCTTTATCAATAAAAATGCTGGTCTGTTTCAATATAATAAAAAGCCCGTTTCATATATTGACTTGCCCTTTTTTGGCCCAAATAAGGTTGGTTGAGCTTCAATGAGAGATGACAGTCATTGAACATGCTATGACTTGTTCTTTATCAATAAAAATTATGGTCTATTTCAATATAATGAAACGTTTGTTTCATATATTGACTTGCCCTTTTTTGGCTTAAATAAGGTTGGGGCTTCTGACTACAGACGGTGCTGTTTTATAATCAGGGGCAAAATTGTCCCAACTGTTCCACCGGGGTTATGGTTACCATATATTTGTCATTAAAAGGCTTCCTACCATATACGAGTCATTTCGAAAGTGTATCCCATACAAGTGACAATTAAGCCTTCCGTACACCTCTGTCTGGTAATTCTCCCATTATGATGAATGGAATTGTGATTTGTGACTGCGTTTTATATAGAGGCTTCAATCTATCTTACGTACTGCATATTAATGTTTCTCATCATTTGTTTAACACATTTAATACATTTGTGACCTGCTTTTTTGCAAACGGTACACCTAATCCATGCTTGGTTTTTGTATTTTTGTGCTACTTTGTAACTTGTCTGTTGTGCTATTTATGGAATCATTTTCTTTCATTTTTTTTTTACAATTAAGCTCTTGTTTTTCCATTTGGTAGATCTAATGCTATTTGCTTGCTGCAGCCTCCTTAACAGTTTTGTTTAAGTACGTCATTGGGAACCCTGATGAACCTAGTGCTGAGGAAGGCATCCGTGAAAAGGTTTTATGCTTTATCAGGGATAAGGTGCGACATTTCCCAATGCTGTCATCGATAAGTTCCTTTTTTCCCAACATAGCTGAATATTAAATGCTGTAAATTTTCAGGTATTCCCACTTAAAGCAGAACTATTGAAGCCACAGGAGCAAATGGAGAGGCATATAACTGATTTGATAAAACAGGTATGGTCCTGTTCACAACTATTTATTCTCTGTCTGTTTTGTTTAAACAATTTTTCCTCATTGTATGCCCTGCATCTTTTGTGAATACGGGTGACTTCGTTCCATTTTCCCATCAATAATCGGATGATGTGTTTTGGGTCCTTATTTTGTCAGCCCATTTTTTTTGTTGCTCAGTGATTTCATTAGGCCTTTGGGTTCTTCATATTTTTGAGTAGTTGGTTGAATATTGTCCCAGAGTTTGCAAGACGTGACGGGAGAAGAATTTAAAATGTTCATGGACTTCTTGAGAAGCTTGAGTTTATTCGGGCGGAATGCTCCTGTTGAGCGTGTTCAGGAGCTTGTTGAAATTATTGAAGGGCAGGCAGATCTAGATACGCAGTTCAATGTGAGTACTCACCCCCACCAAAAAAAAATTAAAAATGAAGAGAAAGAAATGGGAGAAAATTGGGAACCTGTTATGGTTTACGTATTATATGCGTTTTCTCATTTATGATAAGCTATTGCGAGAGTTCATGTTGTGGCAGTACTTTGTGGTAAGTTTTCAAATTATTAATGTCATTGCTGAAAACTGAGGCTTGCTGCTTGCTTGTCTCTGGTGCGCGCTGGCCCTCTTGTTATTGTTCAAGTTGCTTCTGTATCTTGGTTGTCTGCAATTAATTTGTTGTCAATTAAACTAGTTAAATTTGGGAGGGAGCATGTTTTGTGGAATGAGAAATCTTAACCCTTTTCTACGAGCAAGTACTGAACTTTCTCCACTTGGAAGTAGATGAGAGCATGAAGCAATGCTTGAATAGAATTTGGATTATGTCCTTTTGACATGACTATGTGTTCTTGTGTACATTTATATGTCTTTTGAATTTGAAAAAGTTGAAAGTAGATAATGCTTGCCTGCTAATAGTATGGGTGGGGATATCTTGCCACTTCAAAAGGGGATGGTGCAGGGTGTAAATCTTTATTGTGGGTGTTACGTTTTGTACAATACAATAGTAGCAAGAGTTGTCTACCTTTATTATTTTTAGCTCATTATGGAAACACATATGATGGACAGTTTCTTTGACAGACTTCGAAGATGTAGAAGGTTTCTTGGTTATTTGTTATTTATTTGGTGCATTGAGACTACTATGCATGCCAAATACTGAAGCAAGATAACAGGTTTCAGAGGGTAAAAAGCAACATTGTCACCTTCTTCGCATATGTTACAGTTTTTTTAATTCTAAATTGTTATTTAGAGATAGATCTTGCTCTAATCCATTTGGGTAGTGGGCTAGTGGCCTTTTTGTTCTCTAGATGTTTCCCTTTGTATGTATCCTGTATACAATTTTTTGACATCACCCTGTGTTTTTAGTGGTTAACATAGAAAGCATTATCATTGTTAACTGAAATTAGACACTATAGTTCGCAAGGGTGATGTATGTTTAAGGAAGAAGAGATTTTTCTGATGAGGAATCATATTGTAGTAACATTGCATGTTTTCTATTTCCTGCGGATTTTTAGTTTATATGTTTGACTCTTTTCTATCTTGCTTATGAAACCCTTGCTCCTGCAGGTGTCTGATGGTGATCACATTGATAGATTAATATCTTGCCTGCATATGGCTCTTCCATTTTTTGTGGTACATGCTGTATTCGCATTTGTGTTGCTCAATCTGATGGATTATATGATTGTCTGATGCCTTATCTTTTATTATATATATTTTCAATTTTCAGATGGGTGCATCAAGCAGCAGGTTTGTCAACTATTTGAACAAGCATATCTTACCAGTTTTTGACAAGGTATTTGGTACTGTCTGCGAAGTGCTAACTATTTGTTTGGAGATTTAAGATAGGAGTACAGGTTGTAGGTGCCCTTGAATCAGGCGAGTATCAGTTAGCCTATCATTCCTGAACTTTGTTTTAGCTAAGTTTTGCAAGTTTAAGCTGCATACTTCTTCTTCTTGTTATCAGTTCACCAAATAGAAATATTTCTGCTTGACTATTTGTTGATTGCCTTAACTTCTCTGTGTTGCACGTTTACTCTGCTGATTTTTTCATTTTGTGTCACGTAATATATTCTAATGATGATTTATCTTGTCAGCTTCCTGAAGAACGAAAAGTGGACTTGCTCAAGAACCTTGCGGAATGTTCATCTTATGTTCCACCACAGGATTCCCGCCAGCTTCTGCCTTCTATTGTTCAACTTTTAAAGGTAGACTTGTGTGTTTGATGTGGTGAGATGAGACATGTAGTATTGTGTGTAGAGGTTAATAGGAGAGTATTTGGCGATAACGTCTTGTCTTGCCTTGCCTTACCCTGTCCACCCTGAAGTGATTGATTTATGGTTTTATCGCTGTTGGTAATCTAGCAGTTGTGTTGCATTTTTGAATTTCTCAATAGGATAGTTATGGCTTAGAAGCTGTTGGTTCTTGGGCCCCAATTTCTCTTCAGAAATCTGTCTCATGCTACTATTTGTTTTTTGTTTCGACACTTTACATGGACTCTTTCTTTACATTCTTTGTGGTTTTCCTGTCAGAAACACATGGTTCGGAGAAAGCTTGAGGAGATGAACTTTACTTTCATTGAGTGTTTATTGTACATATTTCACCATTTAGCACATAAAGTAAGTAGCTTATTACTTTCTGGTTCTGCTTTTTTCTCTTCTCCTTTTCATGCAGTTTATGTTTGACCTATATTTTTCTATTGATTATTGTAGACTCCTAATGCTACAAATAGTCTATGTGGCTACAAGATTGTCACCGGCCAGCCTTCTGATAGGCTTGGGGAAGATTTCTCAGAGAACCATAAAGACTTCACTGAGAGGTGCTTCACACCATCTAGTTTTCATTCCTTTTTCCTTGCATTGATTGTCAAATGTGCATACCTTGGAAGCAAATGAATTACAGAGCAAGGCAACATAGAATATAGCATGCGTTAGAAAATTATCAATGGTTTGAATGTGGCCTGGTTGGTTTTGTTTTGATCTCAGACATGGTGTTTTATTTAGTTTGGAGAAAAAGCATTATGCTTTCCTTGTTTACTGCAATACTTTAGATGTCTTTACATCCAAGACACGTTTTCATGTAGGATGTTGTGATCGATGTAGTATCCTAGTGGCGGATTTATGGACAGTAAGTAATAATTCCGACAAAACCAACATCTCCGACTTTAGGTGTTGGGTATTGGTTATCGAGATTTTATGTTTCTGCTACATAATTTCCCTGTCCAATAGCAAGGTGGTTCCTAATACCTACTCTTCCCCTATTTCTCTATTTTTGCCTTAATAGGTAGGAGAATATTTACAAACATTAGGAGAAGTACATCTAAGCAGACAATCTATTGCATGGGAAACTCCAACAGCACGATTCATAAGCATGTGTATAACTAGCAAGCGGAGTGGTAGCCCAGGGGTAGGCACCATGTATCCCTATGCATTTGCCTGGTGTTCAAATCTCACTAATTACAATTAACACTACTGACTTACGCCGAGCAAAAAAAAAAAATTGGAGAAAGAAAGCCCATAACAGGGAGTTACAACCAACTGAATGAGGAACTCCATACTGGGGGAGAATTTTTATATTTGTTGCTCTACCAACTGGAAACATATGGGTGGGGCCGGCCTAACTTACTCAGTTCTCAAGTCGGTCTTTCGCATCGAGAGTCATGAATGTACTGAGATTCTGTCTATTTTCTAACATAGTGGATTACAGGTTTTCTTTTTGTCATTTTTAGTTTTGTTTGAGACAAATACAGAGTTGACACCTTTGTGGTTTTTGGTTGATGATATGCAGGTTGAGAACCATTGATGATTTAGCTAAGGCGATGGTGAAGAAACTAACCCAAGGAATGACAGAGCAGAACAAAGCGATGTCAGCTGCTAAAACTGATGAAGAAAAGAATATCATAGTGGGTTTTCCACATCTTTTTATTTTCTTACCTGACCTGAAATGGATTCTAGTTTTAGCTATTTTCTCTCTGTATATATGCTTTATCTATTTCTCCGTTGTTTATATGCAGAAGAAACAGAAGCTGAATTCCACCATAGGCCTCCGAACCTGCAACAACATACTGGCCATGATCCAGGTGAATGTTTTTCCATATGCCTTTCTAGTGAGTTATTCTAAGAATGCTTGAGCAGTTGTTTGACTGTTTTTCTAACGTTCAAAATGCCAGCCATTACATTCAAAATCACCCTCATTCAATGGGGATCAGAAAATTAACTTGTCATGGAAAGAAGCAGTGAAACCCTCAGTGCCATCAGCTGCTCCTGTTGCTGGGTATGAGATAAAACCACCCATCTATTATTTTATCTTGTTGTCGTCATCATATTTTCTAGGGAAAATTCTTTTCTTTCAAAACCAGTACTCCTAGTATATATGTGGTATGTCTGTCTCTTCTATTTTTTTTTGTAATATTATTCTTTCTTCTTAGATACTGTTTGGTTCACCGGAATGATTTTGGAAAAGAATGGAATGGTCATTCCTTGGCCTGCCATGGAATGACCATTAATCTAAGTTGGTGAATGATGATTCCATTGGAAATGTACATAATGGATTTTTTCGGTACTAAATATCAGTTGAGCATTTGAATGCCATGATAATCCCATTCCAACTTCATTCAAGTAAACCAAACACAGCCTTCTTCTTCTTGTTAATAATGGCATATAATTGAACGACTACAGCAATAAACGTGCGGCTGCTGGTGCAAATGGGTCTGGCAATTATGCAGTCAAAAAGGGCAGAGGAGCAGGTGGTGTGCAAAACCAACTGGTGAATCGGGCATTGGAGGGTTTATATCATGGCGGCAGAACCAGCAGCAGAGGTAGGGGTCGTGGTGTTGGACGTGGGAGAGGAAGGGGTTTCCGTTAGCGTGGTCCACTTCCAGGCTAAGGTGTACTGTCGTGAAACAGTTACTGACCATTTTCTGCTTGTGTATTGAGCTTTCTTGTAGGCATTTACAGTTTCACCTTGTTCTTAGAAAAGGAGAAACACATCCTATGGCATTATGGGCTAACAATTCTTGGTTAGGTGTTTTAGAAAGGAAAAGAGAAACAGTTGCTGAGTATTTTTCTTCCCATTGTTATTGAGCTCTTTTAAGCATTTAAGGTCCATTATTCTTGGAAAAGAAGCAATAGTAGAGGAATGGTTTAAGTAGTCAAGTTCCTGGCTAAACTTTCATATTGATTGAATTCTATCCCCCCGGTCGTGTTTTCTTTCTAACTTACATTCTCCAATTTTTCCATTTTCGTTTCTCTAATTGGAATTTCGCAACGATAATAATTTTTTTTCTTGGTTTTTTTGACGAGCAAACGGTAAAAAGTCCTTTTCAAAACCAGAGAGTATTTGCACAAGGCTAAAGCTTTCAGGGGGAAGGAAAAAACTGGTTTTGTAGGCATTTCAAACACGAAGTGAACTAGGGGTTTTCTTTTGCTTCTGTAGGTTTTTGTATTTTGGCAAATGAATTGAGAAAAGAAAAGAAAAAGATATGGCTTGTCTCAGGACTCTTAGATATAGAACAGCCCCTCTCAGCTTCCAGTCTCTCTTTTGACCATTAGATCCCTTTTCCCCCGCTAAAATTTGTGTGGCCAATGTATTTGATGGAGATGTAGTAATAGTTTCAAGAAAATCATCACTCCTAGATAGAGAGATTCACTTATTGTTTGCTAGCATTTTTGTCAAACTTGGCACATCTTCCAGCACACTGTAAGATTTATGACACTTTAGCGCACAAATTAGTACAAGTATTGTGACACTAGATATAAACAGCCCCTCCAAGCTTCCAATCTCTCTTTTTGAACATTATCTCCCTTTTCCCCCACTAAAATTTGTGTGGTCTTTGTATTTGATGGAGATGTAATAGTTTCAAGAAAATCAGTACTCTTAGATAGAGAGATCCACTTATTGTTTGCTAGCATCTTCGTCAAACTTGGCACACCTGTTAGCACACTACGAGATTTATCACACTTTAGCACACAAATTGTTAGCACACTACAAAATTTATCACACTCTGGCACACAAATTAATACAAGCATTGTGACACAAAAAATACATTTTTGTTTGCTCGTTCTTAATACACACAATTAAAACACTAAATATCAAACTTATTGTGGATGCTCTAATAAGGGAAGGGTTTCCCTAACACTCTAAGAAGATTCTTGCCTTTGATGCTGCAATATATTTTCTATGACAAGAAAGGAATATGTTCCATGACAAAGAAAGGAAAATGTTCCATGTTTAGAGGCAGGCAAATGAGGCATCCAAAAGCTCCATTCGGCCGTCGTTGATCAGGCCAAGGCTTCTTCTCCTTTATTCTTTTTGCTTTGCCAAAATATGAGAAATATACTACTCCTACAAGGCTGCTACTTTTTTTTCTTTTTTTTTTTGTGCCAAAATTGGCATATTTCTCCTTGTGTATTCTAACCTGTTTTGGTTTTCTTCTTGTATGGGCTTATGCTTGTATGAGGATTTCCTCTTGTTTGAGATTTCTTATGAATGGTTTATCTGTTTGGATGAATCCTTCAAAGGGGAAGTTTTGGGCGCCGATAGGGTACCACACACGTGTTATCCCGTTGGCGATCCGATCAGTCCAAATGTGGCAGTCCCAATTTCATTGCTCTATTTTACTTGGGCTTGCAGTTTTTATGTTTGGTTGCTGACCATTGCAGACTTCCAGTAGTATATTCTGACAAACCACCCACATCGGGATTTTTTATTTTAAACAAAATCAAATTTTCTCCCTAAATTCCTGATCAAACTTGGGCTTTGTTTGGATCTACGGTCTGACATGGGAAATTAGACAAGAGAAACAAGGAATAAAATACCCCCCCAACCATGTTCCCAAACGAGTAACTGTGAATAAACAACTGAGTTTTCCTTTTTATCTTCTTCCTAATCAAGCCAAAAGTAAGAACTGAGTTTTTCTCATATTCTTTTCTGCTCAATCACCAATGCACTCTCACATGCACAGACTATTTAACCAATTAAATCTAAGTGATACTTCCAAATTTTTAATCAAAACTCGATCCCTTGATTAAGGCTATATTAGTATTAGAAAAATGTTTCGTACACAGATGTTCAAACACCAATTCTAACACATATGATGTAAGCCCACATGGATCTGAGTTGGATCACCTATGTTTATAATACAGTTCTTAAAATTATAGGTGGTATAAATAAATTGAATTGTTCATTTATTGCAAGACTACCTCAACCGCTCAACATTCACCACTCAACATTTCACTTTTCGTCTCGTCAATTAACGATCTGGAGTGGACGATATTGAGAGCGGTGAGAGGAGCGGTGAATGTTCAGTGACGGGGCTAGACTTATTGGTTCATTTATCAGTGCCAATTGTGTCTTCAACCGAGCCCTACTATTCGCAGGGAAGATTTGCAGGGAATTACACAAGGAAAAACGCATTTGAACCTATTTTGGGTTCCACGAAATCTAGAAAAATATTCATAAATTTTTTAATATTATTTTATGGGGTCCTGTAAAAAATCAGCTCTAACGGATATCAATATGTATTACTTTTGGATTCATATGAGCGAACTGAGCAGTTTCGTCCATACGAATCCAAAAGTAATACTTACCGATATCTGTTGTAGCTGATTTTTTACAGGGCCTCATAAAAAAATATTCAAAAATTTATGGATATTTTTTTAGATTTTTGTGGGACCCAGAATGTATCCAAGAGCATTTTTTCTTATGTGGTTCCCTGTAAATCTTCCTTGTGATTAGAATTTCCGTTACAGTATTAATAGTCATCGGCTCAAGAAAAAATTAAAATAACATAACGAAAACTGTAACAAATGATAATTTGTCATTTTAACATGGAATATGAAAAAAGACTAACTTAATTTTGGGCATCGATAATGCCACTACTCAACTTTATAATGTCACTCCCAGATCCCTAGCAATATGGATTTTCCAAATTGATAACAACACTCTCTTTTGAGAATGACATTATAATTAAATTTCATTAATTTTGTAGGTTAAGTTGTTTTAGGGTTAGAGTGTGGAGTTTTTTTTAAAAATTATACATCATCATTTATATTATTTCACTTTACTCCATTGAATTTAGTTTTGGAATACTTTTTTAGATCTCCTTTCTTAAAAAATAAATAAAAGATTTATGACTAGTATATAATATAAAAATAAAAAAAATCTAACATTAGCGAGACTATACAAGTTAGGAATAAAATTATATTTTACAGATAATAATTACGTTTTTTAAAATTCTTCTATTTGCAACTAGCCACCGGACCTCTAGTTGTATCCTTGCTTCAACCACCCACGGTCCACCGCCCCAATAGCTCATACCCCTAGGTCCCCTACCAATACCAATTCCAACTCTTCCCTTGTGCACCTTTCAATCCCTGCCACCTATCAATGCTTACTTATTAGTCTTATATGTTTATGATGATTATGAAGTTTGCAACTTAACCGACATAATAATGAATTGTGGCAGTGTTGAGCATCTCCCAGGGAGGTATACATCAAATATAGTGAGGAAGGGGGGCTCAAGGGACAGCAGCCTGCTGTGTCGGCAAAAATAATATCGTCCTGAATCTAAAAATTTGATCCGAAGCGTTCATTTGAAAGATCTCATTACATTTTATGGCCCTGCAAAAAATCTGATGCTGTGTTTGGTTTGTGTTTTGAAATTTTTTTTGAAAAATAGTAGGGGTAATAAGTGGAGAGAGATATAGAGAGAAATATTAGAAATAGGGAGAATCTAGGGGGAATTTTTTTAAAAATGCTTTTTGAAAAGCAAAGAGAACAAGGCACTCGATCGAAAATCGGCAACGAAGTGAACAAATCAACTGTTTACGGTGTTATTATCAATGTTCAAAATATTAAGCCAAAAATTAAGCAAAAGAGTGATTTGTTCACTAAGTTATCGATGCTCGATCGACTTGATTTTTTTGAAGGGCCATAGTATGCAATGAGATATTTCAAGTGAACGTTTCGGATCAAGTTTTCGGGTTCGGGACGATACTGTTTTGGCCGGCACAGCAGCTTGCTGTCCCTTAAGGGACAGCAGCCCCCCTTCCTCCCAAATATAGTTTGGTGACTATCTGAGAAGTTAAAGAACCACTTGCAACAATCCTTTTAAGGAGTTTTTCAAACTCTATAGTATTTTTTATTACATGTTCTTCGAATTTGGAGAGAGAGAGAGAGAGCGCTGTACTAAAATAGCGTAACAGGTTTGCTACTTCACTTGGAGTGCATTTTGCTAACAAGAACCTTCAAATGTAGTTCAGTTTTAATTTTGCTTCCTTCCTTGAAGATATTCTGTATGTATTGGTGATTCAAGCCAAGTATATTTCAAGAAAAATAATCAATAAAATAAATTTGAAGAATGGGTAAGACTACATGATCAACAAAAACAGTTATTTGACGTAAAATTTGGAATAGTGGATTGAAATTACTCTTGGAAGCTTTGGCTTTTTAAATCCCTTTGCACTTCCTATATCAGCCTCAATTTCATAATTTAAACCGTTCATATTTTAGACCTCGTTCAAAAGATTGTTCTCACCAAAAATTGTTGAAATCAGACATCTAGAAAGACATGATCGAAACAACTTTTGGTGTGTACCCTGGGCTCTGTGCATAACGAATCGAAACCCAACAAAACCCAATTTTCGCATGCTAATTTTGTTCGAATCATGTACCTAATTTTGTTTGGGACGTGGCCCTAGGCAATGTATCTTCGTCAGCAGAGGGGGTGATCAGCAAGGGAGTTTTCACGGCCATTGGCACTGTGTGGCCGGTGATCGGAAATCCAATCCAGGATTTCTACTCCGACCTCCATGCCCGGAGTCTGTCGTGTCAGCGTAGGCTTGCCGGAAGTATTTCTCCGTTACTTCGGTTCGAGATCTAGTCAGTGCATCCATCGTCGGTATCGGGTGGTTCCTCTCAGTTGGAGGTGGCCGGTGTGCTTTGTGGAGTCCATCAACGGTTGTCATGTTTTGCTTTCTTGTTTCTTTATTTCCCCTGTTTTCATTGGTTTGTAAAGTTAGTATTTGATAGGGTTCCTATTCCAGGCCGGGGCGGCTAGTGGTTAGATGGTTGACCCTTCGTGTCCCGACTCTTTGTGGCGGTGAGTCATGCACAGGTGTAGTCATTAGCTTTGCGGTTGTTTGTCATTGCTCCTGGGTCACCTGTACTTATTGTTATTTTTTCAGTGATAGTTTGTTGTAGGTTTCCTTTCTCTATTCTAAGATGGATTCGCTGTAACTAGCCTACTTTGGCTTTTTATGAAATGAGTTGTGGATTTAAAAAAAAAAATACTGACCTGTTTGGCTAAATAAGCCAATTGGCTTATTTTTTTTTGTTCTTATTCAATTTTTTTTTCGTATTTGTTAGTTTTTTGTCAATTTTTTTGGAGATTTATGTATCGTCATGATAAGATGAATCTAAAAAGTAAAAAATTACGATCGAAACCTAATTTTTTTGAATAAAGACAAAAATAAGAAAATAAGCCAATTTTTTTCGTCTTTATTCAAAAAAAAGATTTCGATCATAATTTTTTACTTTTTAGATTCCTCTTGTTATGACGATGCAATAATCCCAAAAAAATTTATGAAAAACTAACAAATACAAAAAAAATTTAAATAAGGACAAAAAAAAAAAAGTTAATTGACTTATTTAGCCCAACATGACCTGAGTTACTGAGTATGTACTTATCAGATGTCTAAATTGAACTGATTTTTAGTGCCTACGAAGTGCACATGATCTGAAATATGAAGGAGAATTATGAAATTCATTAGGGATTAAATTCTATCCACTGGCGGTGGAAAATCTCACTTTTTCACCACCGCCTTTTGGGTCATACCGTGTGTTTATTGTTGATCTGAATCGTTTATCTTGTAAACTCCACATAATAGTGTATCCATGCTAAAAAAATTAACTTGATCGGATATCGATAGGAGTATCAAAAATTGAATTTTGCTCTGTAAAATGGACAGTTTATCTTTATTATTATTGACAGAAATCATATCGTCCATTTTATAAACCGAAATTCAAATTTTAATATATCTATCAACTTTCGATGAAGCTAATTTTTTGCATGAAAATATTATACTGCAGGTCTTATCATATGAACGGTTCAGATTACAATAATAAATGCTTGATGAGACCCATAATGAACGGTGATGAGACCCATAATTCATTAAGGCTGATGTAGTGTAGACTGTGTGTAGGGACTCAAAAAAGAGAGGTGGATTTATTTAATTTCCGGACACGCTGCTCTCACTCGGCTTAAACGCGACACGGACACGTATACCTTTTTGAATTTCCGGACACGTAACGTTAGCGTGCGGTGCAGATTTGTCCTGTCGGATGCTGCCACTATTTTATAGCTAATTTTTTGCATGGAAATATTATACTACGGGTCTTATCATATGAACAGTTCAGATTACAATAATAAATGCTTGATGGGACCCATAATGAACGGTGACGAAAAAAAATGAGTTTTTACACTATGGAATTTATTCTCAATTCATTAAGGCTGATGTAGTGTATGTGTAGGGACTCAAAAAAGAGAGGTGGATTTATTTAATTTCCGGACACGCTGCTCTCACTCGGCTTAAACGCGACACGGACACGTATACCTTTTTGAATTTCCGGACACGTAACGTTAGCGTGCGGTGCAGATTTGTCCTTTCTTATCTCTGCCACTACTTTTATATAGTGTGCAGATTTGGATATGAATATATAAACTAATATTTTACAGTCGTTGGATCTGTATTCTCAAGATGACGATATCAACGATTTCGCACTTGTTAATTGATTTGTCACGGCGGGGCTTACTTCTTCAAGTCGCGGGATCGATCCCGTCAGCCACAATTTGTCATTGTCATTGGAGCCATTCTCGCCTCACAAAACGCGTAAAAACTAAAAAGACTGTGAAAAGTTGAAAAAAATAGTCCGATTCACCAAGATATTCTTCATTACCAAAAGTAATAATCAACGATTCGATTTGTATTCGGATATGAGATATTTGTCCATAGCAGTTTTTATAAAACACACAAACAAACAATCATCAGCCATCAACTCTATCTATTGTAGTAGTTTATCTGTATTTCGACTAATCCTTCCACGGTAAGATCAAAGACATACATGTTCACCAAGATATTTTTCATTACCAAAAGTAATAATCAATGATTCGATTTGTATTCAGTTATGAAATATCTGTTCGTAGCATTTTTTATGAACACACAAACTGACAATCATCAGTCATCGTATCTCTATCTCTATCTATTGTAGTACTAGTAGGAGTATTTTTTTCTCTCAGGACGGTCGAGCGTCCAGACTAATTTTACGCACATTCCGATTAATTTTTTTTACGGTTCGGTAAAAGACAGACATTTCTGATCTCAAGAATTGAACTCTGCGCAATTGCGTGGGAGCAAACTCACTGGTCAACTAACTGAACTGGGGGGCCATCGTCTCTCTATATATATTCACCACACAGACACCACTGAAAACAACAGCAACGGCAACGAACTTTCAAAATGCATAATAACAGACCATTCCTCCTCTCTCTCCTCCTCTGCGCCGTCGTCGCCCACGGCCGTCTTATCTCCGACGGGGGCCTCCACCAGCCGGCCGAACTCCTCCGCCTCAAACCCTCCGCCGCTGCCTCCTCCTGCGACCAGACGTACGGGTTCTTGCCCTGCACCACCACTGTACTGGGAAACCTCTTCCTAATCCTCGCCTACGGCTACCTAATGTACCTCGGCGCCACCTACTTGTCTAGCGGGAGTGAGATGTTGCTCGAGATTCTAGGGCCCGGTATCATCGGCGGCCTCTTCCTTCCCATCCTTGGCGCTCTTCCCGATGCCATGCTCATTCTCGGTACGAATCTCTGTATTTCGATCCATCTCCCAATTTCATGTTGACCGGATTTTACCACTGTTTTATTGAAGTTGCGTTTGGCCTAAATTATTTTGTCTTGAAAACCGTCGGTTCTCCGACCATGACCCTTTTTTAAAACCCAAAATTGAGTGAAAATTCGGGTGAAAACCTCTACTTGGGTATGTCTGCAAGGCTACATCCATTTATTTTACCCAAATCTATTTTTTTTAAGTTTTCCTCCAAAATTCGAGTCAAAATGGCACATTTGTGTAAGGATAAGGGAAACTCAAAATTGACAGGGAAATGGGTAAAAAACTCAATATAGGGAAAAGGGTAAAACTCTATTTCCTTATTTTTATTTTTTGGTATAAGGCAAGAACTTCACATATTTACCGAACCTAAGGGATAGGGGGCAGGGTTGGAGCCAAAACAACAGTGTACTTGTTACTGATAAGTCTACGGTTCACTTGCAAAGGATTGCCTCAGCTTTTGTGGAGGGTAATTAGCTGATTAAGCTATTGATCTTCTTCTATCCACGATATATATTTAACTTTCTGACCTGAAACTCTGTCTTTCATGTTTCCAAGAAGGCTTGTTTCGTAGTGCAGCTGTTGGTCTTCAATGTTTGTTTGTACTCAATCTTGCAGATCCAATTGGATCATATTTGTGTGGTAGATCTTTGTAATTCTTCTTTTCTTATCTGTTGTCTCTGTGCAGTATCTGGACTCTCTGGAAGTACAACAACTGCTCAAAGTCAGGTCTCCGTGGGAATGGGCTTGCTAGCTGGGTCCACAGTCATGCTCCTAACAGTAATTTGGGGAACCTGTGTTGTTGTTGGCAAGTGTGACCTCCGGGATTCACTTGCAATAGATGGAAAAGATACAGTGGGATTTAGCTTAACTGGTATGTCCCTGGACGGATTTTGTTTTCCTTTCTTTTGAATGCATGAAAACCATGTATTAATTGAAGCAAAACTACTACCAACTTGATACTTCTTACTTACATACTGGCTAACGAATAACTACTCCCTTGTAGTATTGGCATAAACATGGGGGTGATGCTGGCATGCCTAAGTTTTAAGTTATGGCATAGCATTACGCAAGTAGATGTTAAAAGCGCAACAATTGGATGCCATAGTAATAGTATGGAGATGGTCATCGTAAACATGTTTAGGCCTTCTTCCATATATTGACTTCTTTATTTTCTTGGGCTTTTGGCATTTCAGTTAGAAAATGTTCTAGGTATAGAATATTTGTTCATTGATTGTAGATAGATTACAAAGTTGAAAAGGTGTCAATAACCTTTGCAGGCTCTGGTGTCAGTACTGACATCTGGACTAGCTATGCTGCCAGAATCATGGCTGTGTCTGTAGTCCCATTTCTCGTTGTCCAATTACCACAACTCATGAGCTCAACTTCAGGGAGGCACTTGGCAGTTTTGATTGCACTCGTTGTCTCTCTCTCGCTGCTGATTGCATATTGTGTCTATCAGGTAAATGTATTTTTATAGAGTAATTATCAGCATGTACCATGAAGTAAACTCGTTATTTTGCTCAATTTCCTTGTTGGCTGTCATGAGTCATTGGGTGCACTACATGCATATGAAAAGTTTGATTACAGCATGTATCTGTACAATTTGTGCGGAATTGAGTTTTGAAAATTAATTTTATGATTATCTTTGCACTTCTGCATTTTGAGTTTTTTGGGACGAGTAAATACGACACTACAAGAACACAAGAGAATTGGATGTTAAACATGTTATGGGCATTGCAAGCGTTTGATGATTCTTATAAACCAAAAGTTCTAATCATCTCATGCTAGACACGATAATATTCGGACGCTCTGGGCCGTGTGTAATTTTTGCCGGAAACATGTGAAGACACGTCTAGGGTCTTGGCAAAAGTCATTTTTTTCCATGTCCGTGGTTTTGGCATAAGCTAGAACAAAATTGCATGAAGCAGAGTGTACTTTTTTTTTAATCATAAATATGAGCTATTCTCATTATGAAGATAATTCCACCATCCTTTATCTGTGTGTGCTGCAATATCTCTGACTTTTTCACCATTTTGTAGCACCATTGATGCATGAGCGCACACCCCAAAGGACAAATAGTAGTTCAGACTTTCAGAAACATGAGTGTCCATGCATTGTTTGGTAGGTTTAGCAGTTTCAGTGTCTCTCTCAGATCAAGCTGTCCCACTACTTGGATGCCTTTATCAGCTGAACCAACTTGGTTTTCTCATGGTAACAAATTATTCCTCGAAAACTTCAGCATTGATAGAGTAAAAGAAAGTTCCATGAGGAAAGGAAGACACACACACAAAAAAAGAATTCAGTTTCTAAATTTATAGCGAGCATCAAAACTGACAACACAACTCAAGTTTCTATTATGGAAATCCCAAGTATGCAAATTGTAGTTTTAAAGTGAGCACTATCACCTCCTTCGGATTGTCTCTATGACTCCTTCTGCCTTCAAAGACAGTGCAAAGGAGCGAAGAGCGATTCTCTTAACGACTCACTCAATTTTCTTTTTGCCTTTTTCTTTTCACTTTCGATGCCTTTAGCTTGGATCATTTCAGTCTTGTAATCTTTGTGATTGTTTGTCTTGTTTGATTCTCTAATTTGGTGTTGAGCTGATGGCTAATCTGACTTGCTTCTTTGTATGAATGATTTTATTACCAAGTATTGGTTGCCATGGTCCAATACATTACCTTTGAGCCAGTCTGACGTGCCAACATCATTAAAGTATAAACTTATTTTCCATCTTGTGTGTTGGTGGTAATATATACTTTTTTTATCCATGAAGAGCATGCAATTTGGGAAAACCTCAGATTTGGCTGCTCCCATGTCTTGGTTGGAAGCAAACCATTGTTAAACAAGTAACTGTCACTTATGGTATTGTATTTGGCCTTTTATTTCAGCGTGTCCTCTTTGTTGAAGTTAAATCCAAGTATCGGATGCCCATGCTACATAACCTGAAACCGGCATATGTTCAATTATTTCTATGAGATAGGAACCCTTCTTTTTCATGTTGGACTGGAATAGAGGATTCTGTTCTTGCTTGGAGTTAGCTTGAATCATCGTACTGTTTCCATAGTGCTAACTTTCCTTTTCCCGAAATATAGGTTTTCCAGCCCTGGATACAAAGGAGAAAACTTGAATATGCAAAGCATAAGCATGTGATGTCGGGAGTTCTAAGGCATTTAAGGAAGCATGCGCTAGGAAGGCTTCGCAGAGACGATGGTAAACCTAATGAAGAAGTTATACAGACGTCAGTTTTCTTTTTTACTTCCTCTTGATATATCAATAGCACACTTTCACGTTTTCTGACTCTTGGATGGATTTTTTTCAGTCTTTTTAATTCAATTGACGGGAATAAGGATGGGTCTATTTCAGCCACTGAAATGAGAGCTTTTATAGTGGGTGTACAGTTTGATGAGGTTAACTTGGATATGGATGATGCTATTAATAAAGTGATGAGTGATTTTGACACATCTCATGATGGGCGAATT
Organism: Rhododendron simsii; assembly: GCA_014282245.1. Taxonomy (NCBI): domain Eukaryota; kingdom Viridiplantae; phylum Streptophyta; class Magnoliopsida; order Ericales; family Ericaceae; genus Rhododendron; species Rhododendron simsii. The sequence continues at coordinate 2,550,369 of CM024956.1, forward strand.
GATTTTCCTGAGTTTGTCAATGGGATCTCAAAATGGCTTGGAGAGGCTAAGAGCTCTGGGGTTGATTCTCATGATGCTGGCCCTGACACGATTAAATATCTGGACCACTTCCACATGGTATGTCTTATCGTGTTAAATTTCTGTTTCTCTGTACAAATCTTTTGTAGTACTGGCAAAAGTTGGAAAACTGTGGGTAAGCAACAAACAATGGCTTACCTGTGTGAAACTTAAAATTTTCATAATTTCTATGAACATGAGTTCGATTTTGGAAAACTTAGAATGGGCAAGTGATCCCTTTGGACTCTCTCTCTCTCTCTCTCTCTCTCGGTCCTGCTTTGATGCTTGTACTTCGAGAATTATGATATCACGTTCATCTATTTACAGCAAACAAAGAAAGAGCACGATCATTTGGGGGATCAAAGCTTGGTGGATCAAAGCGATGAAATGGTCAAGGGCGTTGAAAAACCTAAGTGGACCTCTATTAAAGCAGCTTTGTTGTTGTTGCTGGGGACTCTCATTGCAGCAGCATTCGCAGATCCTTTGGTAGATGCGGTTGATAATTTCTCCGATGCCACAAGCATTCCTTCTTTCTTCATCTCATTTATTGTGCTTCCTTTGGCTACCAACTCCAGTGAGTCGGTATCGGCAATTATATTTGCTAGCCGGAAAAAGCGGAGATCTGCCTCCTTAACTTTCTCCGAGGTTTGTTTCCCCTTTCGGATTCATAATCAATTATGTATGTATTTAAGTGTTTGTTTTGGATCATGTATTTCTAGAGGGACTCAACGAGGGAAGAGCAACATGTACAAGAAGAGGCAAGAAAGACAATGTAGTGAATGAGCTACATTTATATTGTTAGTGACAACATTTTTATCAGTCTTGGTAAACCCCTTCACAAGAGTTGATCCAAACGGCCCCAACATATGCGGCAGGAATATTCAATTTCCGGTTACTGCTCTAGGCAGTGTTTCGATCACGGATAGATTTTAGGCAATGTTTGGTTCTGGATAGTTGGGGCCTGGGGGATTGGATTGACCCTAACAAGCTCCTAACACAGCACTTACTGATTCTGTCTGACCTTTCTTTTGCAGTTATATGGGGCAGCAACAATGAACAACCTCCTTTGCTTAGCGGTCTTCTTAGCGTTGGTTTACATCAGGGACTTGACTTGGGACTTCTCAGCAGAAGTTCTGGTCATTGTTGTTGTTTGCCTTGTGATGGGTGCTTTCGCCAGTTTCCGCACCACCTTCCCTCTCTGGACATCTTTCGTGGCGTTTCTCCTGTATCCATTTTCCCTGGCGCTGGTATATGTTCTTGACTATATTCTTGGCTGGTCATAGATTCACAAGCTGAGACTTTTTTTTGGTAACGAACTAATCATCAGAACTATGAGAGTAAATTTTCTTGATACTCCCTCCGTTCCAAATTAATAGTCCCGTTCGGTCTTCAAGGCAATTTTTAAAATGTTAATATATTTCAATCTACAATGTTTTTAAAAATTTTAAAAGCTTTGTATAATAGAACTAATTGAGATCTATCATATAAGATCCATATTGCACATAAAATTCATTATAGATTAAAAGATATTAACAATCTAAAAATTGCATTGGAGACCGTAATGGACTATTAAATTGGAACGGAGGGAGTACATGGCAAGGCATTACATTGCCTCGCATACATACCGATTGTACATAAGACTCTTTGAAATGTATGTAACAAACTCGTGCTGGACAATCGATAATTGGGTAAATATTTTTGGTTAGGTATTCACCAAAGAAATATACTATTTGGTAGGATTTAAGTTTATGGGAATGGAACCCGTGGTTCGTACTGGTGGAAGGTTGTTCTGTCCTAAAATCTCTTGTTTGTGTGCTATATCAATTTCTTTTGGACCAGTCCATTTGGGGTTTTGTTCTGATTTTAATTGGGCTCTCAGCTAGTTGATGATTGGATTGGTCACCCGGGCCAAAATTAGTCAAGGTGCACATACACACGTACTGGTGGGAAATTTATTCATTAAAAAATTACTCCGTATCTAGTAACGGCTGAAAAGAAAACGGATCCATATAGAAATTTGCAAAATATGGTTGTACCTTGGCTGGATTCGGAATTGAATGAAATTAAACCAGTATTTTAAAACCTTTTCCAAATATTTCTGATGGACCCACTTTAATGTTTCCAGGTTATACGGAGTACTACTTACTATTCAAGCCAAGCATCTTTCCCAATTACCCCCATCAGAAAATCTCCTTCTCTCCCTCATAGATATATACTTACACATAATTACATGGATTTTGATTTTCGTGCTCTATTTTTATTGATGACGCTCCACTTTGTTCATGAAATTATTAATAGCTATTAGTTAAAAGTAGAGTGTCATCAGTAAAAATTAAAACGCGAAAATTAGTTTTATATTTACATATGTATGATATATATGTGGGCCATATCCCTCACTCCACGCTGAGAGATTATTCTATGGTTTGAGGCACCGTCATGTTGTGTCTCAATACTCTTGGCACACATATTTTTTGTGAAAAACGTGGATTCCACAAATACATGATGTTGATGGGTGCCCCACGTTCCACAGAAATACGTGGTTTTGAGGGGTGTTAGAGGCGCCATGCGCCGGACTACCCAATAAATTTTCTCATGCGACAGTGGCGTGTAATAGTGGTCGGAATTTTTGGACCCACAGAGCAAGACAAAGACAGTCATTTTCAGATTCCCACAATCCAATTCACATGCAAAGAGTTTGTTACCAATTAGAGTGCCTGACTCATCTACTAACCCAAGAAATTAAACTTGTTTTTAGTGCAAACAATTGACCATGTTCGATTTTTGAGGTCAGACCGCGAGAAAGTATTTTTTGTGAATTTTTTAATTCCGGTGTCTTTGGCCGAACCGAAAAGAGAAATAGTCAAGATATGCGTAAGATAGTCTGAACAACTCTTGATTGTCAAACAAAAAGACAAAAAAAAAAAACCTATCCATTGGTGCCGACTACCGAGTTATGACTCATGAGTGCCCATGTTAGGAATTTACGGAGTTAATGACAACTGTTTGCACACTCAACTACACAAGCATGTAGGCCCACATGCTGGGAGGCAAGAGTCTCCTAGTGTGGGAAAGGCCTAAGTTGGCTCAGACATCCTTACGGCCGATAAAAAAAATTGTTAGCGTTGAGCATATCCTGGCTCCATGTGATTACTATTCTTTCAGAAATGTTTTCGTATATTCCACGAGAACCGAAAAAGTAAACAATTTCACCAGAAGTTAAAAATAAAAAAGTCGCTGAAGATAAAACAAAAGGTACTACTAGCTTTTTTGAGAAATCAAACAGGGCTTTAACTATCACTCTTGCACAACCGAACTTCCATACATCAAGAATTGACAACTCCCAAAACAGAAACAAGTCTCTATTACACATTTCTCTCTGCCTTTCAAATCTCACCCAATGTCACATGACAGCCAGAGCTTTGAGGCTCAATCTTGCATAATTCAACATGTAGATTCATCTCAACTTCACCTATTGAATCCAAGATCTAACCAATTGAAATGCTATGCTAGCAATGCTTGAAAGAAACAGCTATCCTACAGTACCGAAAGACCACAGCCGAGGGGTATAGTGATTCTTGGACCAAACACGATAAGTGCTAATGGCGCTAACCCTTTCATAACTTCAGATTTAGGTCAAGTTTTCTCCCTACTTTCTCACTGCAGCTGCTAAGAGCTGCTGTTTCTTGGCCTGTTTGCAGCTTTGCCGACGGAAAGAAGCTGTAGAAAGGCCGTTTTGGGGTTGTTGATCCACTAGGTCCTGGCTCGTGACTTTGATCACCAGTTCCCTGAGAAATTATTACGGAAGGAAACTATAAGATGATACGATTCAAAGGAAAACAGGAAAATGAAAAATGGGTAATGGGGTCTTGTTTAATCTCACTTGATATGGTAGACATTCGAATTCTGATAGTTCTCGGCTAGGTGGGGTTGGGTTTGCTGAAGAGAAGTTATCCTTCCAACGAGAATGGGGCAGAGCTGTTGTAGGAGTAGCTAATGTGAGGAAATCTCCATTCATATGATCTCCATTGCCTCCATTTTCTATTGCTACATTCTTTGGATACGGCTCAGACACGAGAGTTGAGCTTGAAGGGGATTCTCTGGAGAGGATTCTAGTACAATGTCAATAAACAAGAACCACACCAGTCCTAAAACAATGTATAAAAGGCTCAATTCATGAGAAATAAAATGACCTGAAACTTGGGTAGCTGGGTTCAGCATGGTCTGTGCCTCTCATGAAATTCGAGCCTGATACATCTCGTCTGGCGATGGGAGGAACATTGGTGGGAGGAAATTTGCAAGGGAAAGAGGGGCCAGATTGATTGTCTCTAGAGAATGGATATGTCCTCTTAGTGCCAACCATCTACAATAGACAAAGCAAAAATAAATAAAGATCCCACCGCTATTGGAAGTTGGAACATCTACACAATAAGAGAAAGTTCACAAAACAAAGTACCAGATTCACTACGGGTACCACCCGCATCACACCATCTTTGATCCTACACCATACTCCTTACCTTTGAGAGTTTTTTTTTTTTTTTTGACTGAAAATTCCTGGTACTCTTTAATTTTGTTTGTGCTCATTAACGAATCACGAGAACAAATAAAAACAAAGCATACTGAAGAACAAACATGTATGATTCTATCTTCCATTGTCTTGGACAAGATCACCTAGTCTATGAACCACACACATTGATCAATCAAAGTACTAAGCTTTCAAGCCACCTTGATAAATACCATGAACTTTTCAAGTGAATCTAGTCCAAGTGAAGGATAAGGTAAAAGCTACTAAATCATAAGAAGAAAAGGTACAAGTGAGAAAATTTGAGCAAGTTGAACACTACCTTGTCTTCCTCGGGCCACATTGGAGTGTAGTAATTGCTATAAAAGCTTTGGTTTGAAGGGGGCTCCATTACAGAGGATGTTGAAGTCCCTAATGAGACGTTCACCTACAAATTTGCACACAATTCAAATCCTTCCCCAAATCACAAAAATAGCACAAGGCAAATCCCAAATCAAGAAAAGCTCGATAAAAAGCATGTACTCACTAACCATTGCTGAAGAGGAAGGTTGATGCTGAAATTGCTGGGCCTTTCGTATTAAACTTGGGGGAGGCCAAATGGGGTGAGATTCATAGGGTGAATCCATATTCGACCGAACCGCGGATCCAGTTTGATCTAACCTATGACTCTCCCTTTCAAGGTCGTACTCACCATTCCACAACCTAGGCCAGTTACCATGCCCAAAACCCGGGATCACAGGATACCGTATCCCCCCTCCTCCATCATTTGGTGGGCTTGGTAATGGAAAAGGAGTTAGGTGTAAAGGATCTGTGTTGGGAATGGAAGAGGAAGGTTTAAAAACAGAATTTGGGGAAGAAAGATCTGTTGGTGGAGGAGGGGGAGGCAAAGGGACTGGAAATGGTGAAGGTGTTTGCCTGAAATTGGTGGGAGCACACTGGCCAACTGCTAAGCATGAAGAATTTGTTGGTGATACAAGTGAATTGGGAGGAAAAGTGGCACCACCTTTCTTTTGTTGTTCCTCTAATCTAATCTTCTCAAGCTGAGCAACACCTAGTCCTCTTTGTGGGACCTTTTTTTGCTTCAACTTTTTTGAAGATCGGTTGCTACCTCTGCCGCCTACGCCGCCTCCACCACCACCACCGCTAAAACCGCCACCACTACTATTGCTATTGCCGCACCTATGGCTATGTTCTTGTTGAGCCATTCCTGTCCTCAGCCATCTAATTACAAAAACCCATAGGGGCACATTCTTAAATAGCCAACCCAAATGGGGCTATATTTATGTCCAGAAACTGATCCACCAAATCAACGTAATTTTTAGATACTCCAAATCTAAAGAATCGAAATCTGAGGAGGGTTTTGAGAGAGAAATCCAAAAGCAATCTAGAGGAATCAAAGAGAACCTAAGCAGTCAATAAGTAACCAAATGGGATACTCAACAAAAGGAAAAGGTAAAAAAGTTAAACCAAATGTGGTTGTTTTGTACAGAAACTGATCCGCAAGATTACCATCATTTGGAGAAGATACCCAGAATCTAAATAATCAAAATCTGATGAGGGTTTTTTTTGGTGGGAGAAGCCAAAAGCAAAATCTACAGGAATCAAGGAGAACCTAAGTGAGGAAAAAACCCAAATCTCCAGTTGTAGATTACACAAAATCTCGCAGGTCATGGAGTCAAGATCGGCAACTTATATGGAAAGAAGAACAACCCACCCATAATTCAGCAAAGATTGTGCTGTACATGGAGAGAGAGAGAGAGAGAGAGAGAGAGAGAGAGAGAGAGAGAGAGAGAGAGAGAGAGAGAGTATCTGAGTGATTCGGATTTTTCTCAAACCACATTTGTTTGTTTGTCCGAGAGAGATCAGATGAAGACCTATTTTTCGAAATTCAAAAAGTTAAAATGACAAATCTAAAGCAAACCCAATTGAAAACTTTTCTTGAAAATCCTAATTTTTCGCCCAAATCCTCGGTCCACTACTTTCCTTCCAAGACCGACTCTCAAGAACTCTCTCTCTGTGTGTGTCTCTCTCTCTATATCTCTGTCAGTCTGTCTCTCTCTATCAGCACACATTAAGCCCGGACCACAACCTCAGACAGACACACAGTCACACACACACACACAACACAGCTCTCTTCTCTCCCCACTCTTTCTTTCTAAATGGAGCTAAGCCAGCAAATCCATGCAGTGTCATATTTTACCTGTTTGTTGCATTTTAAAGGGTACCCCTGGCTGGCTCTGCAGCTTTAGGATCAAATTGCGGGCCCCTATGATCGTACTGACATGTGCCGTAATTCACCTCCCAAATCACTCTCCTTCATGTGCAAATTGCAATGACAAATGTGTAATAACTAACCGAAATTTCACTACTATTGTTTTCTTTTTTTTGGAAAATGTAAAGCTCAACTTTTGATCATCATGTGGGCAATGATTAATGCGCAAAATATACTTTGATATATACGAAAAGTATATAGATATCCGAAAAAATGCATAAATATCTGTAAAAAGTACATTAAAACTCTAACTTTTCTGAGACTAATTGTGAATTATCGACTGCATAATGTATTGATGTTAGCAAAATTCCATTTTATCATACTACTAGGGTGTTTGCGAGCCTGATTTTTCCAATTTCTAGCTAAAATTTTACTTCTAAAAAGTTTTGAATACAAAAGATTTTTTTATGGGTTATTGACTATTTGATTCACACTTTTTACGATCTTATTTTGAAATTGAGACCAAAAAATAATATTACTTACTAAAAAATATTATTGTAATTAGTACTATCTAAACTTTCAATAATTGTAATTGGTACTTTCTTTCTTTTTTTGTTAATACTCCATTTAATTATACTTAATCCTTACTTACTTTGGACAGAGAAAATACAGCTGGACTATCGGATTATGCAAATCTTCCTATTTTGGTTCATTTTACAATATTAATTTACTGATTTATTGCTTACACAGCAGTCACAGCTTAAGTAAGAATATATATGCATTTACAGCACATTAGCATGCCCTCACCTTCAAAGTTTAACATCCGTTGGTGTCATAAATTTGGGTTTAGTGGCCCATGTCTTGTCATCCCCATTCTCTTTTTTAAGTTTGGGCTAGAATAAAGCCTACTTGTCATATGGTCTACTTGGTTTTCTCAAGTTATTTGGAACAATTATATGAGTCATGGCTTAGGGGTGATAAACAAGCCTAACGAAAGCTGAGCAAGAGGTTGATCAAGCTTGATTTGAAACTTAAACGAGTTTAAAAAATATGTTCGATCTCAACATGTTTTATACGACCAACCAATCTCTAATGAGCTTTAGTCAAGCCAAACACGAGCCGATCTCGAGTAGCTTAACTTTTTTTATACATCATATGCCGAACAAGTTGGAGCTTCGTTTAAAACCTTAACGAGCTTCTCAAATTTTCAAGCTTGACTTAATTATGTAACAAACCGATGTTAAACATTTTTATATACCAAACAAGGCACCCATCTAGGACACTTTGTCTTCAACCATAGGGTAGCTAATAAAGAAAGCTTTGGATCCAATGAGCAAAGGCAACTGGGAATGAAACCAAAGTTGAGAGGGTAAAGGTGTACTGCAGCATCATCAAATCTTTGCTATGTTGTGGCCAATGGATTTGCCTTTCAAAATGGGCCCACCTTAGCCTCAACAAACCATCTCTAAATTATTGAAAAGAAAACAAACTTTGAGGAAGGACAGTGGAGCCTTCAATTGCACCACCAGTTTTGTCATTTTCAGATGCTAAGATTGTCCCAAATAATACTCCACTCCTCTACAAGATGTGAGGCCAACATCCAAGCATCTACTCATAAGATTCCATTTACATTGAGTTCTCCATCCTCATGTTATTTGATTTAACTTCACATCTTCCAGGCTTCCACTGGTCCAAACATGACCAGGGAAAAGGGTTATATTCAATTCAGAAAATATATTACAAGAAATGGACGAATTAACCGAGTTGGATACGGGATGTCCCGATGGATTTACCTTTTCAGCGAGTTGGATCAGAACCAGATTGTTTTTACTCTTAACGCTATGTTGGTTCGCATAACCTTTTGATTTTGGATGCTGCTCAAACTTTGTCTGCATAGACAACTAAGCAAAGATAGAAATCTTGTTGAAATTTACAAATTTCCTTCTTTTTCTATCAAACCAAGAGAAGAGTGAAAAATGGAGAAAGGTTGTGTAGCATTTCCTTCTCTTAGCTTTACTCTCCATAAATTCAACATCCCCGGCAAAACCCTAGAATCATTAGATCTTCATATGCCTTTGGTGCACTAAATTTTGGTAGCGTGTTCGAGAAAAAAGACGCTAAAGACCTCACTGGAATCTGGACACATTGGACCGAGAAATCACTAATCGATCGGATGCCCAAACCGATTAGTGATTTCTCGGCCAAATTGAACACATTAGGCCAAGAAATCACAAATTGGTTGGATGCCTAAACCAGTGCGCGGGATGACCCTGGGACGTTATTTCTGGGCCGTACGGAGCAATAAGGAACTGAAAATGACTACAAATATTAAAAAATGCAGAGAGAGTATAAAAGAGTCCCGTAGCTCAGTTGGTTAGAGCGTTGGTCTTATGAGCCGAAGGTCGCGGGTTCGAGCCCCGCCGGGACTATTTTTGTTCCTATTTTTTCTTCACTGATACCCTTTTTGTTCTTCATTCTGATGAATGTCTCTCAACCTCCTAGGACATGAGTTTGCATTATTATTTTTTTCTCTGACTTTACTCGTTCACCAATTGATTCCGAAACTGGTGGTATTATACTTCTGGAAAACTGTAGTTTTTAGTTACTCTGCAGTGGTTTTCTTTGTATTCACATCAATGCCAATATAATCAAATCTAATACAAGGGATGTTATCATCAGTACTAGTTTGAGAATGCTCACCCATGTGATTTTTACCAAGAAATCGGTTCGGGGAAGATCGATTAGATGGTTTGTCTTCTTTGCAGTTCATCTGCATTTTGTACCCCGGCCTTTTGGCTTGGATTGCTTAGTTTTCTGGTTCCATCTCACTAGGATCCTAATTAGTGGAAAGATCAGTCCTTCACTGCCACAGAGTCCCTTAGAATTGGTTGGATGGAGATTGTCAATTACTATGCATACCTGTAGCGAGCTTCAGTAACAAAAAATAAAAAACTAGAGGATTGAAGACTTTCTATATAACAAAAAGTAATAATAATCTAGTGGTGGCGGTTCTATATAATTATGGGGTAATTGTTTGTTCCAATATAGTAATAACATTTTTTGAAATCGTCGTTGTGGCAGCGGCACTTGTCCCCCCTTGGCTCCATTATCGCCTTCAACAATGCCAAGTTAAAACGTTGACATCAAACAGAACGCATGATGGATCACTTCTTTATTTTTTTGAACCGCGATGGATCACTTCTTCGTAAGAGACAAAAGTAAAACTTGAGATTGTGTTCCCCCCAATTTGCTAACTTCACATATGTTCCAGCTATTATTGCTAAGATTTGATACTTGCCTTGTTTATCGATTGGCACATTTCTGTCTCGCGTATCTTTAGTTTATCACCGCCATGAACATTCAAGCTGCATTTCGGGTATTTGTCGTATACTGCAGCATGCTAAACTTGCTTGGACATCATACCTATTACTTGTCTATATATTTCTCGTTGATTCTAGTTATAGAACTTGCAACTAAAACAAAAGCGAGCTAGTTTGTTTTGGCATGTGTTTTGTGTTAGGTTTGCTGGGTTTTTGAAGTTGTTGCACTACCAAAAGTCTGTCGTTATCATGTAAGTTTGTGCAGCTCTAAGCTGCTCCTATTCTCGATAACAAACTTGGACTTTCACCATTTTGTGCTGGAGTATCTCTGATCAATTGGACTTCTTATTTAGATTACGGAAGTCAGATTTACTCCATCGTTGTGCATATTGTAGGCACGGCAAGATCTACGTTGCATAAAAAGGACCAGATGATTCCTGACTTTGATTGAAGCTGATTCGGTAAGAAAGCAAAATCGGGCACTTTAAGCCGTAGACAGATCTTGGAGCAGAATACGTGCTCAGTTAGAGCCCTTCGGCTTTACATGGTCTAGGAAGGTCGGCTAACACAGAAGAAGCTGGAAAATCAGTTAAAACTTGAAATCAAGCTTCATCCGAAAGAGGTTCAAATGACGCCCAGATGCCTCCTTTCTCACTTCTATTTTATTGTGTTAGAAAGAATTTCGTTAACAAAATAGGTGATGAGTTGTAGAGAAGTCATTTTTCTGCTCAGGCGATGCTATTTGTAATATCGTTCCATCATGGTTTACAAAAGTTACTGATACAACAACCGGTGGGCATTTCCTTAAAGGTCAGTGTTGCTTCGTTGCTTGAACTGTTTTCTGGACAATGATTCACTAAATCAAACTAAACTTTTAGTACATTTGTGTGCAAAAAGTTCTGGAAAAAATGCAAGACCGAGGATTGGCATTTTTAGGTAGCTAAGCTTGATCAGGACTAGAAATTGACTGTTTGTGGCCTTGCCTTCCCTTATTAGATTATGGCCCAAACGAGCAAGCTTCGTAAATGCAGATTGACACAATTCATTCTCCTTTTTTTACTGCCTTCCCATGGACATGAGCAAATTATCCTCCTTCCGAGTGAGGAAAGATTAAATCAGTGAAGCAAGAGAGCCTTTTGTTGTTTCCACTACTTGAAGCGATTGTTACGGCCACGAAGAAACGAACAAATCCCAACTACGTATATATGACAGCCAAAGCTGCTATGTGCATTCCCTCCAGCTAGCGTAAGCATCGGGATAATCTGGAATGCGACGTGTCATACCAGTACTGCAATATTGTTTTGGTATACCTTTGCTAGTTTATTGACATGGGGGAAGGGGAAAGCATCAATAAGCCACCCCTATTCGTGGGCCCTTGGCTGCTGCTTCTTCGCTTCAAAATCATCCAAGCAGCAAATGGTTTAAATTCCAAGCTATCAGACAAAAAGTCGTAGGCCCTCATTTTTCTGGCATTGACAGGGTAATTAAGTTGGGAATCAATACCATCTCTGCACTCCCTGAAGCCATCACCCTTCTTTTCTGGGACATTATTGTACATTGCGAAATTGTACTCTCTCTTTCTTTTGTTTTTTTGTCGGTAAGTAAATACTAGAGGACTTGCTTGTAAAAGTATTCTTCTGGGTTTTGCAGTGGAGGGCCAATATGCTTTGCAATCAGGGCTGGGGTTGGAGCTGGAAGCAGAACTGGATGGCCATTTGCCCCGCGATGATGCTCCGAATGGAGAGGGGAACGAGGGGGATAAAACTGCAAACCAACCGGCAATGAAGAACATAATTCCGGGGAAAACCAAATCCGTCGTGAAAGGAGGAGCGAAAAAGCAGTAGGGTTATCGTATACACGGGGTGGGAAGGAAGACCCCCCCGGATGGGCAAATTGTGGAGTTTTTAATCTTGTTCAATCTGGAACTGATGAAGCAAAAGGCAAAGCAAGGAGGAAAATTAAAATCTCAGTTTAGCAGTTTTGTTTTTAGCTTTTTTTCTAAAACTATTCTGAAGAAATGATTCTGAAAACACCAACTCAAAGGGTAAAGTACCTTTCGAATGAATCTTTGGATCATGCATACAAGCTGTCCCACCAAGTGCCCCTCAATATATTGCTGGCATAGGAAGAAACTAGAAGCAAGCAGTGCCGGGGGACAGAGGGCAGCTCAATGTAGGCCCCTCTCCATAACAAAGGTTCATCAAAAAAGAATTCATGCAACCGATTTTATTTTTTCAAGTTTTGTTCTCATCAAACATGTAGGTAAGTGTATGGATTCGGAGTTTTGATGTCCGATGAGAATATACTCAGTCTAGAGTGTCATATTCATCTAATTTTGACGCATACTTAACGGGTAAGCCCAACAAGCTAACCTCGGGCTGGGGCAACAATTCCCCTTCCAACAACGCCGCCCCCCCCTCCTATGTATTTTGATGAAGTTGTAGCAATAAGGACACTGTTGTATTGTTGCTCAACAAAGCCTACATTAGATAGCTCCACTTGTACGACTCTTGTGCCCAACATTAGAGTAAGTACATCAGAGAAGGTAAAATGCCTTTTTCTCTATTTTAGAAAAGAAAATCACAAAAACATGCCTGAACCAAAGGAGGTAAAACACATTTGTGAACAATACATTGTCATTTTTACCTAAGCACTGTTCACACTCTTATTCTTTTTTTTTTTAATTGTTTCTTTCTCTCTCTCTCCTCCCTCCTTTCTCCTCTCTTTTTTTGATAGATGAACCCATCAGCTCGTTGAAACCCAACTGCTCGTCAAATCCGGCCACTTCCTTCACTCATCAGCTTGTCGAAGAAGCCTTTGACGGAGAAGATGTAGTAAGAATTGATTTTTCTGACACAAAATAGTGGTTTTGGAACTCACGCCACTGTTTCTATCTAGGTTTCCGGCGAAAAACGGAGAAGATGTTTTGAGGTTGTATATGGGTTTCCGGTGATTTTGATCTGGATTTCAAAAAACGGAGAAGATGTATACACATAAATGTATGTATATGTAAACTTATTATTTGAGTAATATTGGAAAAAGAAAAAAAAATTTAATAAATGATAGGTAAAATGGATAGTGTTAATGTAGTTTTGAAAGATAAAGTTGATAGCTAAATTAGAATTGTGAACTGTTCACAAGGTAGTATACCTACCCACTGATAAACTTGCTCTTAAAAGTCTTTTTTTTAACCTTATCACAAAAACTAAGATTCGTTTTTGAAACTTAGGAAACAAGGAGAAATTGATTTGAAAATTTTCCTTCTTTTTTTAAAGAACCAAACAAGGAAAGTAAATTTTTTAAAAATTTTCGTTTCTTGCCCACAATTTCCAAGAGAACCTAAGACTAGTGACACCTTTTTGTTTGTCACTAATGCTTGTTAGCATTATTGACAAATTGTTAAAATTGTCATTACATATATCTTTAGCTACATTCTTTTAATGACATGTTTGTGACAATAATTTTTCTCACTAATATATTTTAATGACAATTTTTGCATGTTAATATAGGGTTATTTGAAGAATTTGCTTCAAAAATGCAATAAGATGTTCTTTTTCAATTGGATCGTGCCTATTATAAAACAATGTAACTGGAGTTGCATTTTTAATTTGACTTTTTGATGTAATTCAAAACTAAAAGCACAATATGTAATCTTAATTTTGTTTTCTTTTTTACTTGTATGCCCTTTTACTTTATGACTTAAAATAAGCGGGTAACCAAGCTTGGGATCGGGCGCGTCGGGGCCAGCCAGCTGGATGCACAACCATCTGTGTTAAACAACTCTGCCCAGTATATTTACCCAAAATGGCAAAATGTGATCGGTGTCCAACACAAATACTTGAATACGTTTGTAAGGTTACAAGAGGTCATGTAAAAGTGGAATCACAAACCCATAGGCAAGTCCTTTGTGCTGTCTCAATACAAGACACAGTGTTTTTTAATTTGACACAAGTGTTTATTTAATTTTCTTTTCTCCCAAAGTAGAGAAACATCCAGCTAGACAGAGATTTTAATTATGCAGAGCGATTTATTTATAAGGTAGGGGACCATGGATTGATGGCCACACCAGTAGTGTTTTCCATCTGTGCACTCATCTTTCATGATTGAGCTTCATCCCAATGGCTGAGACTACATTACACTTTAGCCCAACTTGGTCTGCCTAGATCCCTCTATGACCTGACCTTAATGAAGTCACATTGGGAAACCTGTGTCCACTTTCTGGGAACACTTCTCTAACTAAAGGGAAGAACCAAAGCACTCAGATAGAGCACTATTTCAAGAAATTTGGTTCCGGTTTGGTTGCTTATACGAAATACAGTCTGTAGAATGCTTTTAGGAAATTGTTTTAGAAAATGCAAGACATCAAAAGCATCTTTTTCGTGATTTTGTGGGAAACAGGTTGTCTTCAAGAATTACGCCTCTGGAAAAGTTTTTGAAACAGTTCGCCAAACAGGTTCACTGTGTTGTAGAACAAGAAAAAAAAATACAGAACATAAGTTAGCAATGGCTCCCCAAAAGATTCAGTAACAAACCATCCAGAAGAGGCTTATAAGAAAACCTAACTAGAAAACAGATGCCAAACAAGGCCTAGAGGATGGAACTGTGGAATTGGTTTATAAGAAAACCTAACTAGAAAACAGATACCAAACAAGGCCTAGAGGATGGAACTGTGGAATTGGTTACTAATCTTCTACCACTACTGCTATTCATGGAAAATGACTAACTCCAACTGTTCCACCACCAGAAACCAGCAAAGCAGCAATAGCAACAACACGACACACACACTCGAGATCGAGAGAGAGAGAGAGAGAGATCACATCACAACTTAACCATCACCCATTTGTTCCTCCCACTTAGGAATTGAGAAAGAAACCACCAGCTCAAATTCAAACATCAAATCATCACCACAGGAAATATAGCAATTATTAGACACCAAAGTATTTGGGCATTTCCTGCTATTTCGGTATTTCCCAATAGGCACTTTGTCCTGGCTCAATACATGACAAGTGCTTTTAATTTTATTTTCCGCAAACAAGAAATAAAACCAGCTGGACAGAGATTTTATTATGCAGCACAAATATTTTACAGTGTAAAGGGGCCCTAGGACAGATGACCAAGTACCCTCACAATGATGGTATACTGGCATCCACCCTGTCGAGAAACTTTTTAGTATACCGGGGATAACAACACCCTTGATATCCCCTCCAATCCATTTTCAAATTTTCGTCCATTTTCTGATCACACTTAGATGATCGAATCCGTTCATTTTGTAGAGTTCAACGAGAACCATAATTATATCAAAAATCGTGTTCATTGGACTTTAATAGATACATGACCAACACACGCGAAAATTGCAAAAAAAAGAAAACAAAATTGGGTTCCAATTCAAGGTGGTTTTGAATCCAGTTTTGGTTTTCTTCAATTTTCATTTGTGTCGATCATGTATCTACAAAAATCCGATGGACACGATTTTTGGTATGTTTGAGATTCTCGCCAAACTCTACAAAATGAATGGACTTGATCATCCAAGTGTGATTGGAAAATAACTGAAAAATTAGAAATAGACCAGAGGAGATACCAAGAGTGTTGGTATACCCGGTATACAAATTCTTGCTTCTACTTCCATAATTGAGCTTTTTCATATTTGGTTGCCTCACTTTCCTCACTTTAGCCCAACTTGGGGTCTACCTTATTTGGTTCATCTACCAAACCAGCTAGATTCCTCTATGACCTGACGTTAATGAACTAAACTTTTGTGGCTCTTATGATTCATATCCAATCCCTATTGCATCACAACCTATGTCCACTTTCTAGGAACACTTCTGTAACTAAAGGGATCAACAGGGCAAGTAGATAAGCAATATTTTGTACAACACTTTCCGAAAATTGGCTTCAAAATGAAAACGAGCATAGTTTTCACTTTCTATTCAGTCTCGAGCAGCAGTAGTTTCCAAAAGATTTGGAAATGTACTTCTTCTGTTTTTGCCTTAATGGGTTGTTCTTAAAAATTTGGTCGTAAACTAGTTTAAAATTTTCTTTGCCAAACAAGTTTTTTTTTTGTGTCTTAGAACAAAAACAGAAAACCAAAAGGATATAGTAGAGTTTCTAAGCTAGCTATGGTTCTCCAAAATAGGAATTGTTTCATTAACCAAACAGTAGAAAGAAAAACACATGAAAATTAGCTGGCTGAAAAAGAAAGTTGGCCCAGTGGATGGAAGTGTGGAATTGGTTACTAGTCTCTAGTAACATTTTCCTCTTATTACCACTTCTACTGTTCATGGAAAATGACTCATTGGCCAATGCTTCCCATAAACTGAGCAATGATAGAGATGTAAAAGATTAGTAACTGCTTTCAGTTCTTTTTGTAGGTTTAAGGAAGCATCTGAGGCATGAACTGTTCCACCAGCAAGCAATAGAGCAACAAAACAATCCCAAATTGACCATATTAAATAGAGATAAACACCCATTTGTTCCACTCAACAGGAATTGAGAAAGCAACCACCAGCTCAAATCAAACATCAAATCATCAGGAGTTGTATAAGCAATTGGTTTTGGGGGGGGGGGGGGGGGGGGGGGGGGGGGTGTGCGCATTTCCTGTTTTCCACCATCAGAGCTTGCCTTATTCTCAGATGATTTTCACACTGTTCCTCCAAAAACAGTGCTGCATTCAAATGATGAAGATTCTTGACAACAAAACAAGCTCTTTTTTAGAAGTTCCTAAAACGCAAGAAACAGTGGTAGCATATAAGTCTAGTGACAGCAACACAAAGCAAATCAAACATAAAGCGTTTACAAAGTTGAGCTCAAAGAGCACACTTAGCGACATCGAAGTAGAACATAAATAGCATCTTAAATAGTAAGCAAACTGGGATCGAAAAACCTGAAATTAAACTCAGATTTCTTCTTCCCTCGGTAGCAGCCACTGGATTGAACTGACCAAAATCTCCCTTTCTCTCGCCACCTTTCTACAGTGATGAGTACAGCTAATTCTTGGTTGTTCCAGTGAAGACACTGGAGTAATCCCTGCAAGAGAAGATCAATGCAACAGCAGATTAAACAGAGGGAAATCAAGTCACAACAGCTAAAAACAAGGCAAATCAGCTCTAAAGCTTAAATCTTGGACATAAACTTCAACAAATGGGTGCAAATCAGCTCAAAAGCTAAAATCTTGAACTTGGGCATAAAATTCAAGAAATGGGTGGCAAATCGAAATCGGTTCGCATCTTGAAGCGTGGGTATAACTTCAAGAAATGGGTATTTGGATGAAGTCAAAACAGCTAAAAACAAGGCAAATTAGTTCTAAAGCACAAATCTTGAAGGATGGTTATGAATTCAAGAAATAGGTTTGGGGATTTACCAGCAAGAGAGATGGGAATTGGGTCATGAGGTCATCATATCAATGGCGAGTAGAATCGGAGGAAGCAGAGGACGGCTTGTCGGAAACGCCGTCGTGTTCCTCTTGTTCACCCTGGATTCGTGCTGGAATGTGAAACCCGGAGAATCCGCCGCCTCCGAACGAGGTCGGATAAACGGGCAGGTTCTGGTGGTAGTACTGGTAGTGTTGGTGGTGGTCTAAAGACGGGTCTATCCAAGCACGAATCGATGGGGTGTTACTGGACTGAAGGGGTCCCCTCTGTGATGATAAAGAAACAAACTGGTTGTTGTTGTTGCTGTTCTGGTGGCTATTGTTGCTTTGGTTATGGCCCACCAACAACGACTGCAGCAACGGCGGTGCGTTGAACGCAAACCCTCCAACGCCACCATCACTGCCGCCGCCTGTAGCATTCCACGCCACCATTCTCTGCTGCTCCGACCAAGAAACATCAAACCCTAATCCCGCATTGAAAAGGTCGGCCTGCTGCTGCTGCTGCTGCGGCGGCGCGTGGGGGTGGATGAGGATTGGGTGGTCGTCAAAAGACTGAAGCGAAAGCCTCAGATCCTGCGGCGGCGGCGGGGCGAAGCTGTTATGAAACGACGATGCATTGTTATTCCCCACAGCCGCCGCCGACGACGACGACCCGCCCATCGGGAAGAAAGACTTAATGGTGTCTGCAATAGAGTCAGAATCCATCGACGGCGGTAAAAAGCTCGGGTTGCCGGTATTGCTACCGCCACTCCCGTTGTTGCTATTACCACCCATTTGAAGCAAATCATGTTGTTCATTCATTTGAAGCAAATCATGTTGTGAAGAACCTGAAAAGGCCGCGCGCTTGGGGTTGGCATTCTGTGAGACCCAGCCCGAGGAGGTTGGGTCCCACGCGGGGAGCTCCTCGAGCTCGTCTATGGCGGACTTGGCCTTCTTGATGAGCCAGTCGACGGCCTTGCTGGGCCGGTCGTAGCCCAGCCGGTCCTGGACGTCGTAGAACTGGATCGCGGTGTGGGCCGAGAGTCGCACGCGGCGGTCTCTCGGCCCCTTCGCGGTGCATACCTTGCTGTGGCGGTCTTTCCGGCCGGTGGACCGGACAATGTGGCCGCCCTGCACTTCCACGATCTCCCCGCCCGAGTGCCTCAGGCCCTTTGGGGGTGTTGGGTTTTGTTGTTGTTGTTGTTGTTGTTGTTGGGTCTCTCCCATTCTGCCTGGCACATGTTCGACGTTTTGCCCCAGCGACGTGGAAGGCTGCAAGTACGAGCGTTTCTTCTTCGGCTGATTTGTTGGTGGTGGTTGGTTTTGGGTGTCTAATCTACCGTACAAAAGCAGCTGCTGTTGTTGTGGGTTTCGGTGCTGGAATTGCTGAAGGTATTGCTGCTCTTTTTCTTGATTTTGGTTTTGTTGGTTTTGAATTGGAAGATGATGAGGAGGAGGAGGGTTCCTCTGAGGATCCAGACTCAGACCTTTGTGTTGATTTCCTTGTTCCAGCTTTCGATTGGGAGCACTTTTTGTTATTGGGTTGTACTAGGAGTAATGATTTCCTCACTGCTCTTCTTCTCCCTTTGCCTCTGAATCTGCTGCTTCTGCTGCCACCACTCTGAAACCTGAAACTGCTGCCTCTGCCCACAAAAGGCCCTGCCATTCACCCCTACATCTCCCATCACACCTCCTAAATCTTGGCCTAACCCATCCCCTCTCTATCCTCTCTCTCTCTCTCTCTCTCTCTCTACCACTCTCAGCTTCTCTCCCCTTTCTATGTGCTAACCAAACTGTGCAATAAACAGACAGCTGGTGATGATAAGGGCGAAGGAATTTCCCTAATGAAATGAAAAGGAGAGCACACTAAAGCTCAAGAGGGGTTTCTGAAGATGTACTGCAATTCTTTCATATTTTTGTGTAGAGAGAGTGAGAAAGGGGATGGGAAGGGAGTGGTGGTAGTAAATATATATTTATATATATCTATGTAGAGAGAGAGAGAGAGAGAGGGGTAGGAACACTTCGTTTGGCCTATTTGGAAGAGGCCTTGATAGGATGACAGTGTTTGGACAGAGAGCGGAGATTAAAGTCTCTTTGGGAAAAGCTAACATCAGCCCAACAAGGGTACGTTAGTGTAGTGCACGCGCCCTCTCTGTAACTTTTTCCTGTGACATTCGATTTAACGTCAGCGTGTGTAGTTACCGGTTACCCTTTTCATTTTGTGCGCCGAAAAGACATTTTTAGCCCTTCTATTGTTCCCAATCTCTACTGACGCAAAATTAAAGCGCACTCTTTCCTACATACATACACCAAACTGCCTCTCCCTTTCGATTCTTTTTCTTCTTTTGTTTTGTTTTTTTTTCCTTTGACAGTGCCTTTGCCCCTTTATGTACAGGTAGAGAGATCAAATTTTTATAAATTTTTTTAGTTTGATTATATATATATATATATATATATATATTTGTTTAGGGAGACAAGGGGCGGTTGCTTGATTTCAGATCAACAGAAACAAAAATGTGCAACAAAATATTCATACAAACACTATATACAATAAAAAAAAATTACTTTGGGTGCGTAAAACTTAACAGGCATAGCTTATTATATTATGTTGAGCTGATCCTACTTATCACTTTATTTTAAAAAAATTCATTTAATCTGGTTGTTTTGATTGATCCAATCCAAAGAATATGAAAGAAATATCAAATTACACATAAGCATGTATGGGGGAGATGAATTTGTATAATGAACTCTTTAATAAAAAGTTATTTTTTTGTTACTATCAATTAAAATTAAATCACTCAAGAATAATTTACGAAGTCTGTTCACACTAAGGCCTGTTTTGACTCAATAATCCCCGAGGATTATTTTTTCCTTTAGTCGATTTTTTTATGTTATTTTAGTTTCGTCAATATTTTTGTGACTTATTTGATCATCTCGACGAAATAAATCTAAAAAGTGAAAATTACGTTCAAAACTAAATTTTGTAAATGATGCAAAAAATAATCAAACATTTAGCTTGAATAGTTTTATATTTATTCAATAAAATTTAGATTTGAAGATAATTTTAGCTTTTGAATTTCGCTCGTTGAGACGTAAGAATAATGTACAAAAAGTTTATCCAAAATTAACAAATGCAATTTTCCTAAATACAAATAAAAAAATAAGCTTAACGGATTATTAAGCCAAATCACTCCTATTAAACCTTTTTTTTTGGACGAATCGATAGGAGAGATCATTACATCATATATAAAGTACAAAGTACAAATCACAAAACACTATATCCATTGTATGATAGTCCAGTCCACGAGATAACCAAACTCAGTAACTGACCCAACAGGATAAATAAGTCCATTAAACGGAATACAATCAAAATAATCCAACTCTACTACAAGTCCTATTAAAGGAAAAAATAACCGCCACAAATACAAAGGAAACAAGATTATACGCATGTGAGAAGACTCGAATTTCTGACCTCCTAATAAGATAAAATTTAAAAGAGTCCTGAGTAACTAAGTTAGCCGCAGTTGGTTACTCCTACTAAACCTTTGAATGTGTAGCACCTTTTAAAAAAATAATAATAAAATTTCACATACCCTTGTCTGGGAAATTATGAAACCGTGAAAGGGGTCAGTTTTTCAAATTTCTCTCTTTTTTTTATCGGGTGAAAGGGTTGGTTGACTTGGGAAGATTGTGAGAATTTCAATCAAGCATTAGA
This sequence comes from Rhododendron simsii, assembly GCA_014282245.1. Lineage (NCBI taxonomy): Eukaryota > Viridiplantae > Streptophyta > Magnoliopsida > Ericales > Ericaceae > Rhododendron > Rhododendron simsii. The sequence goes on from CM024956.1 coordinate 2,571,537, forward strand.
GGGTAAAGTTTTTAACCGTATAAAAACAAAGGGGGTCCATATAGGGTAAAGTTGAAGGGCTATTCTGGTCACTTTACTTTCTTAGATGAAATCTTCAGCCTTTAATTTGACACACTGGAAAAAAAGGACAGTAAATTATCCCACGAAACTCGGGCCAATCATCCGCTGCTGGGCGGAGCAAAGAAGGACCCAAGTTCTTTTAATATTTAAGAAGTATTCACTACACTCTGCAGCTGCTTCTGCTGCTGTTTTTTGTACTACCTGTACCAAAAAACAAATGCCAATCAAAAGCCTCTTTTCATTCATACAACCAGACCAGAGTCCCAAACAGCTCCTTCATCTCTAACCCCTCCATGGGCCATCTCTTTTTTTTTTTAATCTGCTCCATGGGCCATCTCTCTCTCTCTCTCTCTCTCTCTCTCTCTCTCTCTTAAAGTCTTGGACTCTTGGTTTATCTCTCGTTTATCCCTTGTTCACAGTTTTCATAGAGGGTGAATTTCACTGTTGGTCCTTGTAGTTTTAGCATGATTTCTATTGTGAGTACTCAAAAAGTGCAATCTCATTTATCTTGTTGCCAAGTATCACTTGAAAAGGGTTTGGTATACACATCTTGATATAGATATAATTTAAGTCATCCGATGTACATGAGTCTTAAATGCATCATTTGAGATGCACGTTTATCAAAAAGTTATGAACACGTTTGTGTTCGAAGCTGTGTTCGTAATCGTGTTCCCTTTTATTTTATTTTTTTGGCGTAGGGTTAAAATGAGAGATTCATTGCAACAAAGAGCATATCATGCAAACCACCAAAGAAGTCACACCTCCTATTTATACAAGAGACAGAGAAGCAAAACCTTAAGGGGAATATACCATGGATGGAGCACAATTCTACACTAATTTGGCATTTATGTTTTCAATTCTATAAATTTGAACTCCACCGTTTCATATTTGTTTAGATTTAGTTCTTCGGTCATCTTTCGTTATTATTCAAGATAAAAGAAAAATCCAGCACATTGTACTTATGGCCTGTTTGGTTTTACAGCTTATTTGCTTAAAATTTGGATGAATCTGAACACAATACTGAAATGTACACATCTTTTGTATGGTTTGACAATCAGGGGTGATCGGGACAACTTGCTCGCAATTTGATTAATCTCCTCCCTGGTCCAATCAAAGGCAGACCATCTACGTCGGGTGTAGAGAATTTATAAGAAATTACTTTGTTGCGGGTAGATCCAAATAAGCGAACCCTGATTAATTATGTGAGAAACAATTCTATCAACCAATCGGACGGATACATTTTATTTTTACTTCTTAGTTAGAAGTTAACCGTTGGTTATAGCTCAAAAGGAGTGTCTGAATGGATGCTTTGATAAACAAAAAGAGATAGATCCTTCAAAATGGCCACACCACTTACCCCCATCTCTGAAAGTGACTTCTTTTCTTTCTCAACTTTTTGTGGGGTTTTCTCAGCTTTCTTTCCCTCTTTCTATCTCTTTGTTTATTGCTTCACTTGAAAAAAGAGAAACATCATCCTTCCCTCACATTTCCCTCTCCAAACTCACTTTTTCTCTCTTCTTATTTTTTTGCTAAACAAAGATGCATTAATAATTAAGAGTTTACTGTTCTAAGGTAAAGAACCTCAATCAAATCCGCATAGAAAACATTAGCAATGCAACTAGAAATGCTACATTAAACATAAGAATCTTCAACCAAAATTGGCGCAACATTTGTCGATGCATTTGCACATTAATTTGCTTCCTAATAGATGTGTTTAATAGACACCGCCTCAAACTTCTCTATGAAGGACCTGCAATCGAGTAGAATATTACCAAGTGGGGGTGTGACAAACTACTATGATTAATCAATTGAAGAACCCCCAATGCATCTGTTTCTATCTCTAGTTTCCTCACTCTCTCCTCCTTTGCAAAAAAATCAAACCGTCACACAAAGCCTATAATTCAGCCATAAGGCTAGAGGCTGCAAAATATTCCTATGGAAACCTCCTGGCCATTTGCCATGCTGATCACGGAGTAAACCTCCTGTTGAGGCCTCCCCCGTACTAAGCTCAAAAGCACCATCAGTGTTGAGCTTCACAAAAGAGTTCCGTGGAGGTGTCCAAGCACCGAGAATGTCACTCTGTGGTTGCTCACCTGTTGAGGAACAATCCAAAGCTTTGCTCTCGATGTTCTTGGCAATGGTGTTTGGGCTTAATAAACTCGAGTTGGAATTGTGTTCAAAGAGACGTTGGTATCAGAGGGATCGTTGGGATGGGTGGTTAAAGGAAAGCAGAGAGCAGTCCAAATGGCCCTAGCGCAATCACAATCACAATCACGAAGGGCATGACAAGTAGTTTCAAGTAATTGGTGGCACCATTCACAATTATTTAGTAGAAGGCAATAAGAATACGATCATTTTAGGCCACTTATCAAACAAAATATCATTTAGGGGCCGGTTACTTCTTCTTTTTTTGTAACAGAGTAACAGCTCTACAATCAGTCTAGTAAATAAATCCAACTGTGTAATTCAAATCTTCGGGGGAGCTAGCACGGCCACACCATTCACAGTCTCCCACTTATTTCAAAGTACTTATCCGGTGAGAAATCGAATCCCAGATTGGCTAATTTGGTGACAAATTTCCTGAATGAAGGCCAACCAAATAAAATGGAGACTACCTTTGTAAAACAATTCCTCACCCCCCAATCACCAGACAAATGCCACCCAAATCGATGCCATTCACATCCAAGGTGATGATTAAAGGAGCCTCAAAATCCTTAAAACGGACCCATCACATGCATGGGTTTGTGCAATCCCAGGAATCCCATTAACCATGGGGTTTTGTTCTTCTAGGTTCAAGGGTATATGGGGGAACTACAAAAGGTACGCCTTCTGTTTGATGAACAGTTGACAGAGAAGGAGAAGTTTGCTTCCCCCAATTGTACTTTTTTTAGATCAAATTCTTGAATCCTGCGGAGGGATTTCTGTAAGGGAAACCTTGGTGGATTTTGTGCCCACGAAAGCTTGTCCCATGCCTCCCTTTTGTTTGTCACAACAATCCCACTTTTGGTTTCTTAATAACACTGCCTATTTGGAAGTGATCAATTTTTATCTCTTTTTCCCCAACTGGGATGAGCCAGCTCATTCTCATTCCATGGACTGGACTGTTTAGTTTGCCCACTTGTGGTTGTGGGTCTTTTTCGTGTTCACTCGGTGATTCAAGCCGGTTCGATTTTAGAGCTCGTAGGAACATTGAACGCGCCAAAAATTAGGTTGGTCGGATTTGTTTTGTATGATTTCGGAACATATTTGTTTTGGAACACAACAAGGTTACAACAACCAAATAACCTCAACACAAATGCATTTTGAAATCATACTAACCAGTATTCGATCAACCTAATTTTGCTCAACGAGCTCTAAAATTTGAACGGTTTGAATCATCAAAATGGACCCGTAAACAGCCCACTAACAGACAAACTGTACGGTCTAGTCCATGAGTCCAAGAAAATAGTAAAAAAGAGACAAGATCCTCCTCCTTCCCAACTTGTTTTTAGGGAGGAGTGATAGTTTCACAGTCCCATTGGAGATAAATATGCTAGGGTTTGCTCCCAATTGTGTAGCACCAAGTTAGACTGAAAAATATTTGCTAAAAAAAAGGAGACTAAAAGGAAAGTAAATCAGTCTCCAAACCTCGTTTCCATGGCTCGTGCTCTATCGTAACTCGTAAGGTGCATTTCGTTCTTGGTGTGAGCATTCGGAGCACGTGCAATCCTCGTGTTTGCAATTTTAAACTCATTTCCAAAGTTCTAAAAGTAGTAACTTCAAAAATAAAATAAAGAGAGGCCACCTATCCAAAACTATATTCCACTACCGGAAACCGGGGTTCAAAAAAAACACACTCACTAGAATCTACCAATTACAACCGTGGCTGTAATCAATGGCGTTTTCGCTAAACCAAAATGGACAGACTGAAATCCATGTTTTTATGTATTTTTTGGGTAGGTCATTCTCCTCACATGGTAAAATACCATTAAGCGGAAGATAATTTGTCTATTGTCATTAGTCAGTAGTCCAATGATATAGCGAAAACGTATCATTATATGCAATTCACTTTCATATATGCCTTAGGGGTTCAATAAAGTGGTAGGAAAAATCTGGGGCCCCCAAATAAAGATAAACAATAGCAAATACTTCGAATCACACAAAGGTCAATTAAGCCTTTCAAAACCCAGGTCAATAGATGTTCGTTTTATCATTAACTTAAAGGCCTTGAGTTAATAATACACAGGATACCCTATATCGGTTGGTTTAGGGGCCACCACTGAGTGGATCCGAACACTTTGTTGTGCTCAATCTGATTCGTTCATTTCTCTGTTCAGTTGTCCAAATTTTAAAAAGTATCATATAGTATGATACAATTAGCATATCTGGACAAATAATACTACACTTTTATACGGACTCTAATTGTGAACTGTGGGGTCTTCGGTTCCGTACAAAATGGATCGTTGATCCCACCCATCGTCCTTGGTTTGTTTGCCCAATTTCGCGAACATGAATATTTGTGTTTGGGAGCCCACCTTCGTAAGCCAGCAAAGATGGTGTCCCTGTTTGCTTATGTCCCACCAATTTCGAGTAGCTGTTGTCGAGGAAAGCGACGGGACACCCAATTCCAGTTTCGGTTTGGAATTCTTATTCGGATTGCAAATATACGAAATGACCAAAATGTCCCGTTTGGGAAGTAAACTTGTCTTCAATCACCATTGACATAATGGGTCAAGGGCTCTCCTCTCTTTCTAAAAATCTCCAAACCCTAGCTGCCAATAGCCCTTCCTCTCCTTCCTCTCCGATCTCTCTTCCTCTGTTCTCTTCCTCTTACCGTCTAACTGTTTTTTCTCTCAATCTCGGGACTAAAGTTCGGGAGTCTATTGGGAACTTTTCAACTAGATCGTTTTCCGGCAACTTTCCAGGACTTTGGTTTCTGTGGTTGCGGGTAAGATGTTGTCCATCACTGTTCTCAGCCTCCATCTTCTCAGATCTGTGGCCTAACACTGTCTATCGCGTTTGCTGGGCAACCACCTCCCAAAGACGTGTTCCTATTTTGTGATGCAGAGGTGGTGGTTACGAGTCTATCAAGGTGGTTGCGAAAAGAGTGGCGGCGGATGTCTCGACAGTGATCTTTTTATTTTGTTATTTGTTCTAATAATTGTCCTTCTTCTCGGGGGGTTTTGTCCTCCTTTGGGGGGTTTCTTTTCAATCTGTAGGGCAGTGCATTTATACGCTTATACGCTCTTTCTATTGGAGTGTTCAATCTCTGGACTCCCAACCTTTCCCCATGGAGATCTTTTGATGAATACTATCTCTCAACTTTTGAAAAAAAAAAAAAACCTTTGCAATTAAACAAGTGAATTTTCGCTCAAAAATTACCCCGGCTTGAAAGCGAGCTCACATCTGCAAACGAGCCGAGTATGGTGTTTAAGTTAGATTTGAAAAAATTCAAGATCGCGAAAAATGTGTTCGGATTAAGATTTGATTATGTGACAAATCGATCTCGCAAATGCGAGTAGATCGAATAGTTCAGGTAACTTGGTTCATTTTCCCAACATTAATAAACACATTTTTCATTCTGTAATGTTATGCCAAGAAATGCACATGGTGTGGTTGAGTGTCTTAGTCGTCCTTCAAATTTGTAGGATCAGTTCTACCGCCAGTAAAAAAAATACTAGTATTAATTTAGAGACTTTGGAGGTTTGTTGAATCGACTGCTTCATCATATTAAAATTAATTGAGATACGCATAATTCAATAATTACATCAGCCACTCGATTATAAAAATTGCTAATAAAAGGAATGACATCTTCTTCTTTTTTCTTTTTTGGTTAAAAGTTAAAACTAGAATTGAAATAGATTAGGAATGCAAAGTACGGGAATATAATTAAGTTACACCCTAGCTAGCTCTTGTCTTCCAACATTTGAAACTTATTACTAACAGGGAACGGATTGATCGATAAACAAAGAAAGTAGGACAATGCGATCGATTTTGCATCTCAAACGACAAAGAGGTCTGCTCGTTCGTTGCTTTCTCTCTTGGCATGCCTAACTGGCGGCTCCCTAACCGTGGAAGGAGTAACCTGCAAGTTGATAAGGCATCCGTTTGAGACATTTGAGGCAACCGTTTCATAGCTTTCAAACTAGAGGTTCCCGAGCTAAGAATAATGACATCTGTAAATATTCTTGGTCTTTGTCTACGGTTTACAGTTGAACAAACCCTAGACAAAGACTGGTAAAAGAAACAAGGCAAGAATTCCATTACAAGGGGTGATTGGTAGCTTTGTATACGGCCAAGAACTTAATTAACAAACATCTGATTGCTTTTTTGGATTATGTTAAAAGCTTGATGTAAACATAATACTACTAATAATCTTCACTTTTTTAAAACTTTCAATTGCAATTGGTCGAGATATACTATTTGTTTTTATCTGTTGTGATATGATTAATTATGATGTTAACCGATTATTTAAACAAATTGAAAGTTTAAAACCGTTAAATTCTTTTTCTAATGATTTTGTACTATGAAGATGACATGGAATGCATGCAAGTGAGATATATAAAAAATAAAAAAACCTAAGATGAATATAGTATTATATTTGCAATCATTGAGTTGCTTCCCCCACAAGTAAAATCAGATGGGATTGGCATAATTATAGTAGGTTATAAGTACAAATTCTTTATGGAATTATTTTGTTATTCCTATTTCCGTACAATTCCCTGTTGAGTTTCTTTCCCGAACACTTCCCATTTTTGGTAAAAGAATTTTAGTGAGTCAAATTTCATACAATATAATAATCAATCAGGGTTGGGTTTTTTGTTTGCCAATATTGTAAACATTAGCGGAAGTTTGCTTGTTAATATCTCTCTCTCTCTCTCTCAATAAAAGAGACAAGAAGTAAAAGAAATTACACTTTTTGGCTAGCTAAATTGGATAACCATTAAAGTTTGAAGAGCAAACTCGAGTTTATATTTTTAAGTTCTTCTATTTTTTGGTGGCTCTAGGAATTTTTGTAACCACGTATTTGAGAGAACAAAAACTATTAGGATATTCAAGTGGTCGGGCCCTTGTTGAAGTAGCTATATATAGAAGAAGATGTCAGAATTTAGGTATAATTCATTCAAATTGATTTTAGGCTATGTCGTTTTCTTGGAATCGATAGGAGAGAGAACAACAATGGAAGGGCAATGATAGGGAAGAACGTAACTGAGGTAGGGTTTACCTAATTCTTTCTGTCTCTTTTGGTTGAGTTAGGAATATATATATATATATATATATATATATATATATATATATATATATAAAAGAAAATCTTTTTACGGCGGAAGTTGTTTACGGCACTAATTGCGGTCGTCCAAAAGTATTTTGGACGGTCTGGAGGGTATTGAAACTTTTTTGGGAGAAAAAGAATAGTTAAAATTTTCATTAAAATCGGAACCGTTTAGAACACTTTTGAATGATCGCGATTGATTGCTACAGTAAAAAAGTTATTCACGGCTGAACCGTGAATAAGCTTCTCTGTATATTATAGAAACCAAATGGATAGAATATAACTTCTATGCTTCTGCTGAATGGGATGTCCACTCTCTTAATTAAACAGTACAACTTTCATTTCCTGCATTGCCTTTGCTCAATTAACGGGTGCGCCCCCGTTAAGTGCAGTTTAGATGTAACCACAAGTTGGGCAACCACTACGTATGTGCATTTGGAATCTAGGGTGCTCTCAGCCGAATAACAATGGACAATCGAAATTTATTCAGTCGAGATGCAACTTGAGCCGTCCATTATCGAGCATGGATAATCTGAATTGGTCCAACACGCATGTTCAAGGGACAACAGGCATCTCAAATTCGTGCACTTGATAAATATATGATTTTGGGTTCTTGATCTATAATTGCGTCAACGAATGTGCATGGGGTGATTTTCCGATCAAAAAAGAAACGTGAGGTGAAGCATTCCGTTTTTTATTTTTCTGCCCTCAGGCCTAAAAAGCACCCACAATTTAACTTATGGGTAATTTGGGAAGATGAAAAGGTGACACTGACAGAAAGTGGAATAGATAATAAGATGTTAGGTGTGTGTGTGTATATATATAAAAGTTGCCCCTGCTGCATGTGTGTTCTCCATTAATTAACAAGACCAAGATATAATTGTCAGTTGCACATTTGATAATTAAGTTGTAATTATGGGTTTTATTTACATGTTAGTTGCACATGATTGACCTTTATAATTAAAATAAACTTGATTAATCTTTTTGGGGGAGGAGTACTAAGGTCATGTTAGATTAGTTCTTTATTACTGGACTTTCGGGTTGGTGTTGTGCAGTGAGTTGTTCAGCACTGTGCTGCGTACCTCTGAGCTGTTGGATCGTGCATCTGACAGCTTGGATCTCATCTCGGTAACCAATGATCGAGAGTCGTTCATTGTCGAGATGAGATCCAAACTGTTGGATACATAATTTGATGGCTTGAAAATGCACAACACGGTGCTACGCACATTACTGCACAACACCATCCCTAATTGTTTTGTTACATAGTGAGAATTTTATAAGGGCCATGTATAGCAGGTTTCTTCTTTTGGTATGTAATATTGTACTCCACTTAATTATGGCTATGGCTGGAGTTAGATCTATCCATGCCAAGCAAGATAGCGCTCTAATTCTATGGTACTTATTGCATTAAACTGAATGATTGGGCAATCGTATAATTTTGTTGACCACGACACGTTACAAACTTAGACACAAGTTATATCCATTAGATTCCAAACAGATGTATTCGTAACCACCCGATCAGGTGGAACCCACAAAACAAAGAGGGGATATAATGTGGAATACATTTGTTGTGGATAATCATGATTGAATACTTTTCGAAGATGTACCTATTCTCCCTTCATTAAAATTTCTCATTATGTTCTTTTACTTTTTTTTATCAAGGCAATTTCTATGGGAGCCAATACTCTTGTATGTAAAGGTGATGTATTGTGACCTGTCTCATAGAACGGAAAATAAGTACTTAAGAAATAAGAACCTTAGTTGAACGGGGCCTTTGTCAGACAGAGAGAATTTTGGTGGCTTTGCAAAATTAACTTCCCCATTTCGTCCCATTTCGTTTGTTTAAATGTTTACAATTGAATTATTTTTGTTCATATTTTGCGTACCTTAATTCATATCTCCAAAGTTGATATTGGTGATTTCTGTTTGGTTCGGGGTGAAATTTTCGAATACCGATTCGGTTCAGTCCAAATATTTTCAGGACCGATCCCGACCTAAGTTGAGTTCGGTTCAGTTTGGTTCAAGGTGGGATCGGTTCAGTCAAGGATTTCAGTCAGCCCAAAATATTAAAATTTCATTTAATTTAAAGTATATATATATGTAAATATACATATAATTATATTATTTTTTTAATGTAATATATATATATATATATAGTATAAAATATATAGTCAATCGGTTCGGTTCGGTTTAATCTGGTCCGGAAAAATTCCGCCATCACCCCGACCGAAAATCGAGCCGATCAATTGTTTTTTTCGGTCCGTCGGATTTTATAACACCCCTAGTTGATACAATGAATTTCACAAACAATGTATCATAAAAATGCTTCGAATTTGAATCCAATTATAGCCATAATTCTGTACCTGCTGGATGTTGCGCCACCAAAAGGTTAGAGATTGACAAAATATTGAAATTCGATCCTCTCGAGTTAAATCTGGATTGAAGAGTAAAGACAAAAAAGAGAGTGTGAATATCAAAAAAGGAAGTGTAGAAATCAATTCCTAGTACTATTTCACTAGCTATATGCAATGCTGCAAAGGCCACCCGGTCCCGCATGGATAATTCCAGCCGTTCAATAGTTTTAAACAAAAATGAGTGGGCTCGCAGAAAATTACTCCATCCAATACATATAAATGTTCGATCCAATCTTAAATTTTTTTTCATTCAAATTTCTGATCCTAATGGTCGGTGGCCTTAGCATTTTCGAGATAAGTACTCCCTCCGTTTCATATTAAGAGTCTCACACACACACTCTCTCTCTCTTACCATTTTTAAAATCAGAAAATCAATTACTTGCGGTATAATTTTTCAGATTTTTCCGCATCGTATTAAAGATCTCGATTAGTACTTTAATTTGATGCGAAAAAATTCAAAAAATTATACGCACAAGTAATTAATTTTTTTATTTAAAAAATGACACAACTTTTAATATGCAACGGAGGAAGTATATATGTGTGGTGGTGATTTCTGATAGCGAAGGAATGAGCTTTTTGCGTGACTGCAGCCCTTTAGCTTTTTTCTTTTGTTTGAAATTGACCGCAGCAGCCTCCACAGCTCGTGCATCGACTTTTCTGTACGCGCCGCCCGTCCACTTTTTCCTGTGTGACGTAGTTTTCTGGTTACCGTATTTTGGTCCATAACCCCCTGTTTGTCTCCCCTGTTTCCTTTCCAACTAATCTGGTTCACAAAGCCCAGGCCTACCTTCCCAAGTCCACTTTTCACATTGCATAATGCATACAACTATCATCATCATCCTGTAAACAATCGTGCTAGCTAGAGACACAGACATCCGTCCCGGCGATTGCGATACAACGTTTCGGATTTGGTCGCCTCTTTATGGATACAGACAGTATTGATTACTGGCAAAAATTTTACTACTACTTGGACGTCTGATTTATTTTCTTTGTCAATTGGGCGTGGGGATAAAGTCATGACTAATCCCATGATCTTGAAATTAACAAGGCAATATCTTCCAACCCTGTTTTTGGCAAGAGGGTCGTTGCGAAATTTTTAACGACATTGTCGTAAAATTCTACGACCACCCATTTGCCTTCTTTTTTAAGGGGGAAAAAAAAAAAAAAAGAGTGGTGGAAAGGGAAAGATGAAAATATGAACTAGAAAAGAGAGGAAATATGAGTGTTTTTTTTGTGACAAAAATACCCTCTGTTTTGAATTATTCGGTATGCCCAGCTGTTAGGCCAATTCTGGGTGCAATTGACAACCGGATCTTCACGCTTGGGGGACGATGTTGATTGTTGATGGTGCATTCATTGCCATCCTTGTCCACTGAATTTTTTTTTTGGCTTTTTCTGCAAATGGATCAAAAGGGTGCACAGATCCTCTATTTATTAGCGCACCAATGTGTGCAAGGGTAAAAAGGAGTCTAGACCCTTTTCTTTATATCTATCTGTTTTACCGGATATTTGGGTCAGCTTGTGTATCTCAATTAATTTAGGAGCCTTGAAATTAATGACTCAAATATATAGATGCGGGGGCTCTGCTGCCCGAATGGGCGCAGTAGCCCTACCCAGGGGCAAAACGTTGCCGTTTAGATTATAAAAAAAAATTTCAACCACCAATTTGCAATCCTACGGAGCAGAAAGTGATTATGAGAGCTTTAGAGACAAAATTTGATTATGTCTCTTTAGAATAATATGATCAGAACAATAAGATCTTCACACCCGTTCAAACGGATTAAAAATTGAAGCACTTAATTTTTTAACTATATTTTTTAATATATAAACCGTCTCAAAAAAATTAAGTACTCAAATTTTAATCCGTTTGAACGGGTGTGAAGATCTTATTGTTTTGAGCAAATTTTGTCTCTAAGGCTCTCACAATCACGTTTCTGCTCCATCGGATTACAAATTGGTGGTTGAAATTTTTTTTTTTTAAATCTAAACGGCAACGTTTTGCCCCTGGGTAGGGGCTACTGCGCCCATGTGGGTAGCAGAGCCCCCGGATCCAAGTTTGTAATGTTTGGACCCCGGATCCAAGTTTGTAATGTTTGGATTCTGTAGAATTCAAACATGCGATTTTATGAAAAGAGAAAACTTTCCAAACTCAATCGAACTTGCCCACCGGCAACAAGGCGACGGCGGGCGAAGATAACAGAGGCGGTGACAAGTCGAATGTAACAGAGCCGGTGAGAAATTATCGCTTCGTTTGTATCGAGTGCTGTATGCTTTAACTTTCAGGGGTAGAGAAAAATATCCCGTGTGGTGCCGGCCAAAATATCTATAGAGTCGTCTAATAACTATTCGGAAAATTTCAATATGTTAGTAACAATTATATTTTTTTCCATGGGGTCGCCCGACCCCACAACCTTGGCTATACCGTTGTCCAACCCCACAACGCTCCGTTCTATTAAAATTCTTATTTTTTTAAAGTAATTATTTCTCGCTTTTCGATACAAGTCATTTTCTCATTATACATCAATTTTAATTCAAAAAATAAATATTAGGGGCTGTTCCGGATTTAGGAAAAAGGAAGTTTTAGAAAAGGAAGGTAATTTCAAGCTTCAAAATCATGCATTTACGCAAATAATTTTCTGGCCAATATGGATCTTGTTTGATAGATCTCATTGAGATCTTTTAAACGGTGCAAAAAAAAATAAAAAATTATTTTTCATTTTCGTTATATTTGAGTTTGAAATTACCCTCTTTTTGAAAAAGAAGGTTTTTTTAAAAAGTGAAACGGGTTCTTAATTTTTCTTAGCGAAACAGGGCTTGACCCTCTCTTTTCATGCTCTCATTCGCTCTGTTCGTTTCCAGCAAAAGTATTTCTTCAATCACAGAAAAAGTTTTCTTGTGTTTGATTAAAACCGTGAAAAGAATTTAATTTAATTTACGTTACTGATTAGTACGATAATTAGGGTGGTTGTGGCGTCGTACAGCTGTCCGTGATTTCTTTTTGGTTGGGCGTCCGGGATTGAATAGCAATAAATAGTAAATTCATTTTCACCTGCAATAGTTAGTAATAATAAATACTATTATTTGCCAAGATTAATTGAGGTTAATTTGCATCTTCTTTGGTGAGTAATATTTTTCTTTTCGGTTCCGTTTGTTTCAAAGCAAAGCATTTTTTGATGTAAATTTTTTCATATAAAATGATTTTGCAAAAAAAAAAAAAAAGAGTTTCATTTTTATTTTTCGGTGTTTGATTGATAATTGTTCCACAAGTAGTTCTGGTTTAGATTAATACAAAAAAAAAAAAAGAAGTCGTAAATTAGCTTGACCTTTTCAAGCGAAAAACATTTATAATCATGTAAAATAAAATGTTACACCTGATATAATTTTTCTGTCTTTACACGACCATACACTAAAAACTTAATTAAATTTTTTTATGTCCAAACAAATGGCGCCTTCGTGTCTCAACAAATACCCGAAACAAAACAACGTGCAAGCCTCAATTCGTGCATGCCTTGTCACTTTCTAGTAATCATGACACTTTGTCATACATATGTTATAGATCTATACATATATAAGCATGCAATTTCTCTCTCTCTCTCTCTCTCTCTCTCTCTCTCTCTCTCTCTACAATCATCATATAGGTGATCAGAGGAGAAGGTGGGGTAATAGATTTGGAGTTCCATATGGGGTAAATAAGCCTTAGGATGTCCGTTTTGGGTACTAAAAAAATTATCCGAACTTGCCTATTAAAAAAATGAAAGATTATCCGAACTTTACATTTTGATCAAAATATGTTATTTGGAGTCCTTGCAAAATATTAGTTCATTTGAATATAGATAAAAACGTTTACGAAACATCCAACTTTACTGATATTCAAATGAGGTGGTATTTTAAAGGAACCCAAAACAACATAGTATTTCGAACCAAATGAGTGGCGCGGATCATCTCTGTAGAACCTGTGTTGGGTTCTAAAGACGTATAGTATATAATATGCAAGAGTGTCTACATACACAACAATCAAATACGGAGTACAATATTTCATATACATGCGGGACCCACACATACCAGTGCGTGTAGGCCCCACACGTACGTGAGAGAATGTTCTTGACATTGTGTTTGAATTATCGTGTTCCTAGCATTTTTGTATAGCATGTATCCCATGCATCGTACTATTCTTTTTCGGGGGATGTAAATGAGGCGTGTGATTGCGAGTCCTACGGCACGCCTGCACTTTAGCTTTGCGGGCATGATTTTTATAAGGACTTTAGTTTTGAGAAAGAAAAAAAAAAAAAAGGCATCTGTGACTGCTGTGCAATGAAAACATCCACACGCCTAAATGAATTCCATTGCTTCATTGGCAAAAATACTCCTAATTTTGTCCTCATGAGACTAATTCCTTTCTGGGCTCGATCAGACCATTCGCGTTGGGAATAAGATATTTTCAAGAAAATATTTTCTTGTAATTTGAGTCTAAGAATCGAAACTTGATAAATTGTGTAATCGGGAGTAAATCTACCTACTAACCAAACCGAACTACAATTGTTTTTGTTTTTTTTTTCCCTCTATTTCTGTCCCTTGGAAATTTGTGATCTGTTTCCATCCAAGCAAACCTGGAGTCCACAAAGAGAGAGAGAGAGAGAGAGAGAGAGAGTTACCCTCAGGCTCAGGTGATATCTACCATCTACCATCAAGGGGGACATTCCCCAAAGGGAAATAAATAATCTGTACTCTATAGCTAGGATTTACTGTTGGTGTCTTTACAAAAAATAACCATGAGAGACAGATATTCTCCCTGTTTAGTTTATAGACTCTGGAAGTCAAAACCTCCTCATTCTCTTTGCAAAATCATTAGTCATATTAACTCACACAAAATGCGCACACACTTGCATAAACATTGGGGTGCCTGGTATTGATCAGGCTTCAAAACTGTTGTTCAGATTTGTCGGCTATGTTCATTTTGATTCTTAACTTAGTTTTAACTTAGTTTTCTAATCATTACCCTATATTTTTCTCCAATCATTACCCTATTTATTTAATTATTACTTTTATTTTTCTCTCTATCTCTCTCTACTCATTACCTATCTCTCCAATCATTATTCTATTTCTCTCTCCACCCACTACCAAAACTAAAATACTCCAAACTCTAAAACGAACAAAGCCATTTTTTTGCACCGCAATTTTAATTTGAGAAGTGTTATCGAGGGGAGGGATGTACCGACTTATTGAAGTAGAAATTCCATGTTCCCAAATTTGAAGAACTCTAATGCATGATTTAGGACAAAAAAAATAAAGAAATTGAAGAAAATCGTGAGAGTAAAAGTAACAGAAAAATCATGAGAGTCGTTGGAATTTCTAAGAAACATGGTTTGATGTAGCTGATAAAAAAAAAACATAGTTTGATGCAAGTATACGACTCGATTTTACGATATGTAAAATATAATAAAATAATCTTCATTGAATTTCCGAGAAACTTGGTTTGATGTAAGTATCGGACCCCACTCCACACTTCAAATTCAAACACTTCTCCATTGACTTTCTGATGCACCTTAAAAAAGAAGAAGAAACAATTCTCCATCAAATTGAAACTCCATAGAGGAAATTTCATTCTACTATTCTGGTGTAATTTGATCCATCATTAATGGAGGAGGGTGAGCCTAGAAGAAGGATATTTCTCCTTTGATGAAGAGGGACAGAGCTCATGTCCAATTTTTCTTTGGTCTAGTTCGGTGCAATTTTGGGCCTTTGTAACTATGGGCTCCTCTCGGGTTCACAACAATAATTGCAATCACTCATTTTGTAGAGCTCATTCATGACTTCATCCATGCAAAAAATTAGCTGGATCGAAAATCAATATGTACATGAACAAAACAACTTTGACAAGGAAAATAGGATGACAAAAAATAATTTGAAACCTACATTGCTCAATTTTTTTCCCTTGTGTACAAATTAATCTATTTTGTTCATGTATCTATAGATGTTCGATCAAGCTAATGTTTTACGACAATGACGTACCGCACAAGCGCTACAAAATAAACGACTCCAATCATACCAATTGAAACGATTCCGATTCCAGACCGGATTGGGAAAAAAAACCTGGGCAGGAGCTCTGTCCAGTTTTTTTTTTCTCTGTCCTTTCAGACGATAGAAAAGAGTATATCAACCAACTGATGTCAGTGTTTACCAAACCCTTCAATTTTCTTTTGCCCCATTGCTATCAATTAGTCCTTCCCACTTATATGCAGACAGTCAGAAAATCATGCAACACGATGCACTAAAAAGGTCGGTTTCTTCCAACTTGTGTTGTCCATTTCACCTTTTTTGTGGTGTTATCAATAGCCTAAGGAGGAGTTTGTAAGCTAAAGAAAATTCTAATTGACCAAGAAAAATTTGCAGGGCTCCAAATTAAAGCAAGGAAGTGATATTCTTGACCAGAACAAGTGCCGTTGCCACCCCACCAAGTATCCAGAATCACTTTCAGAAAGGTCTTGTATTGTTAGTGGAGCTTTGAATTAGAAGACTCTGTAGATACAAGTTGAACCATGATTGATGATGATGGAGGTTGGAGTAGAAATGGGGTAAACTCAAACGCAAGGGTCTTATGGTGTAATGGGTATTTTCTGGAAAGGGCAGGGGGTGAAAAAATGTCGAAACGAATAAAAGTTGCGATGACGAGATACTGAAATCAGCACTAAGCCGTGAGAGGCATGGATTTTGTGGGGGGAGTGTTGCGACATTACCTTGTTGTAATCGAGCTTTTAAAACGACGTCGTTTTTTTTTATGCACAACACGGAACTATCCACCGCGTGTCTTGGATGAATGATCAACCCCGAGAGCCAACAACGAGCCGAAATTGTGACATATACACCAGATTCTTAGGCTCAAGCCTGGATTTGAGAAAAACAAGTGATGAACCCAGCCCATTATTTCTCAAGTCAAGCTCAAATAGCCCATTACTCAAAACCAATCCTATCAGACACAAGGCTTTGGGGCATGGCCCAAAAGCCTCTCCCCAGGTTCAAACATCAATTCAGGACCCAACCTAACCCACATTGGCATGCTATTTTGAATTTCTGATTGTTTTCTCGTGGGAGAAAAACAACTTCTATGAATTCTTCTTTCTATTTTCCAAAACTGAAATGGCAGAAGGGGGGTAACAGTTTTTCTGGATGTGACCATAGAAACTTTAACCTTTCGGGATATGAAAGAATTTTTTAGATGAACATATTCGTCTGGGGAGGATTGGAGCATGGCCATGTAGGTCTTTACTCTTTTTTTGAATGGCGAAAAATGATTTTATTAATTTTTGAATGTGAATATAAAGACCAAAAGGAGCAAGAAGTAGGACGACAACTTACCAAAAAAGGGAATAGGATAGCAAGTGTCAATCCGAGATCCAAACTTTTGATTGGCAAGGTATCAACCAAATAGACATCCCATGAAACAGATCCCAACACCTAAAAGGCCTTAATGCCTAGATAAAATAATAAAACGCAAATGAGACGCAACCCAACTCCAAAAAAAAGGCCTAAAAGCCCAAGAGTCTTTATGCCACAAACAATAATTCAATTCGATTCATTTTCAATTGAATTTTGCTCGAACTTCTGTAGGGGCTATTACTTCCTGGGTTATAACTTCTTCGGTTTCTGGTGGAAAGTTTTTAGATTTGTGAAGAAATGAACGAAGTCAAGCTTAGAAATAGCATAACTAAATTATGAAATGGAACCAATACTTAATGTAGCAGTCCATCGACTCGTTTACAATTAGTCACTCACGAATTTCTACATCCTATCAAGAACCACCGGAGTCATTATCGAATTCAAAATTGAAAGACACGAGGGGGAGACGTTAATTACATCTAGTATCGTTCGATGCATGTTGGCTCGATACGTCGGATAACTCCAAATTGTATTATGTACTTTTTTGTACTGTATAAAATGTGGTCGTTGTCTAATCAACTCTCAGAAGCCCTGAATAACGGTCTTGGTCCTGAAACAGCCCTAGTTTTACCGCCAAATCAAATGCTATGCTCTCTCCCTCTTCCCTCCACCTCTCTCCTAGTCCCACCCCAACAACAACTCGCCTCCACCTCAAAACCCTACTCTTCTCCAAATCCAAACCCAACAATTACCCACAAAACTCCCGCAATCCATCTCCCTTTCTCTCTCATCGTCGCGGCGATGAAACCCGAATCGTGGGCCCCTCCTGTTCCATTTCGCCGGTCCTTTTGACGCCGTCCGATGATGAATTGGACGTGGAGTTGGGGCGGCTGCTGGCGCTGCTGCCGGAGGAGATGCGGCGGAGGGTCAGCGAGCACCCCGAGCTCCACCAGCTGATTGAGGTGGTTATGGACTTGGGTCGGAGGCCCTTGGCCCGGTTTCCGATGGGTGACTTTGTTTTGTCCGAGTATCCAATCTCTGTGGACGATCTTGCACATGCCACGTCGATGGTTAGTGTGTTTGATTCTTGCCCACCACTTGTTTGAGAAATTGCGTTGGGTTTCTAACTATTAAGAGAAGGGAGAATCAGGCCACCAGCTACCTTCCTAATCTGATGTGCTAAATTATCAAAAATTCTAAAACCACATGCATCTTTACATACGCAAATGCGCACACACTCACATTCAGCAAGGGCCATTTGTGCATTTGTGTGCGGCACTAGCATTGTAACCAGACTTTTCAAGTGCCAAGATGTTTGTTCATTAACCATTAGATGAATCATATTCCCATTTTTTGCCCTTACTTGTTGAAAATAAAGAAATTTTTAAAAAAAGTTGAAGGGTAAGAGCATCTCCAATCCTTGGGCTTTTTTCTACCCAAACTCATAATTTGAGTAAAAATCTAGAAATCCATCTGCAAGGGCATACCCTTTTTTAGTTTTACCATTTTTCTTACCCAAATGAATGGAAACCCTTTTTCTCAACACCTCTTTTCATTTTCCTATTATTTACAAATGTGCCATCTTGACACAAATTTTGGAGGGAAAACTTAAAATTCAATAGATTTGGTAAAAATAAGATTTCAGCATTGGAGAAGGCAATAGGCATACCGAAATGGAGTTTTTACTCACATTTTTACATGACAGTGGACCAGGAAAAAAAGAGGTCAGGGCTGGAGATGCTGTAAATGTTGAAAAATAGGATACTTGTAGGTGCAATCATTGCATCCCTAAAAAAGTTGGATTCTCAAAATTGGACAGACAAAGTGGGACCGAGGGAGTTGTCCTACGGAGGAAGTTGTGCCATTTATTGCACTTCATAAAGAATAGATTCAAAATTTTGTTTTACCAATCAACAAATCTCAATTTCTTCTTCTAGACAAATTTTCAAAGTAATCTAGAATAGAAAAAGTAGAAATATGAAAGACTTTTGAGATATCGGGAATAGTGAAAGTGGACCATTTTCAATGGGATGGAGGAAGCTTTTTTGTCTTCTCTAATGTGAAAAAGAAAACAAAGGTAGGATTAACTTGGCTGTAGAGGAGTAAACTTTGAAGAGATTGCTACTTAGTAGTACCCTCTCACTCTGCAGGTTGGTGACTTTGCCATTGATAATCGGGCAGGCATTAGCAGAACCTTACACCGGATTAGTGCCATTAGAAATCGCAAGGGTTCCATTATTGGTTTGACTTGTCGTGTTGGTCGAGCAGTATCAGGGAGCGCCAATTTGTTGCGAGACTTGGTTAAAGATGGGGCTTCTTTGTTGCTTATTGGGCCTCCTGGAGTAGGCAAAACTACAATTATCAGGTAGTCATTTACATATGCTTACATTTAGAAAGTTTTACTTTTACTTTTACTTTTCCTTCTCTTTTGGAAGCCATTAAACATGTTCCAGAAAAGATTCTTTTGGTCTTGGTCATTTTGACCCTGTATTCTTTTGGGGACTATTGTCATCTTCCACTTCTCGCTTTGCAATTGTTCTTTTCTCTAGTTGTAGTGAGTAGGAGCTATTCTTGTAGTCTACAATTTGTGTGTGTTCATCACTATGTAGGTAAAGGTTAAAAGTTCGAACAATCTATAGCTTCAGTCTAATAACACAGGCTCAACATGATAGTTCTAGGCTTAGTGTAATGAAAAATGGGGTTTTTAGCATTTGAAGGCACTAAGATACCAAATGTTGTAGGGACATTGCTCGAATGCTTGCGAATGATTACATGAAACGCGTGATGATTGTTGACACATCAAATGAAATAGGAGGGGATGGTGACATACCTCACGCTGGAATAGGTAATGCTAGACGGATGCAAGTAGCTAGCTCTGATATGCAACACAAGGTATGAGCTGGAACATAAACTAAACTTAATCAGCTATTAGAAATGGGGGAAAAAAGCCCAAAAGTAAATCATTGACTTCAGAAAAATAGTTGACTTATATTTCCTTATGTCTACATGGCACGAGGACATATATAGGTCAATCCCTTGCTGAATAAAAGGTCCATCTTATCCCTGTTTTTTTTTTTCCTTTGTCCATTGAGAGTGCATTTATGCACAGTTCTTCTAATTGTGAATTTTATATCAACTAGGTACTCATTGAAGCAGTTGAAAACCATATGCCACAAGTTATTGTAATTGATGAAATTGGTACAAAACTAGAAGCAATTGCTGCGAGCACAATTGCACAGCGTGGCATTCAGTTAGTTGCCACTGCTCATGGGGTGACAATAGAGAATTTAACTATGAATCCTTCGCTGGAGATGCTTGTTGGAGGAATACAGGTGAGATAGAATTTGGTTTTGATGTGTGCTTTCTATTTGATATGCAATTTCTAAATACTTACTTAGAATAAGTGTTACTTCAACTTATCAGGTGTTTACTTTAAGTAATTCTGATACAGCTATACCATTTCTGTTAATTGTTTTTTGTGGTGTCTTGTGGTTGCATATTGGTACCAATGACATGCATGGATCATGTACCAAAGCTCATTTTGTGACTCTATGGGATTTTATGACTATTTGGGTCTGTAATGTTAATTCTCTAGGAGAAGAATGGCTTACTTTGTGATGGCTTATCACATTACTTATCTATTTTTCAGAGTGTGACTCTAGGGGATGAAGAAGCAAGTCGGAGGGGTGTTCAGAAAACAATACTAGAGAGGAAAGGTCCCGCAACCTTTAGTAGTGGTGTAGAGATAATTTCGAAGACTGAGCTACGAGTTCATTGCAATTTAGAAGCAACCGTCGATGCTATTCTTCCTGGCATCTTTTCCTCCTTGTTCAAGACAAAATCTTGGCATTTACTTCTCCCATTTTCCATTTCTTTGTTTATTGTCCTTAACAAGTGCCCATTCCTATTTGCCTAGTTTGACATTCTGTTACTGTTGTGTTGAGGAAGGTCGCTGCCCATACTATGAAGTTCGCAGGATGAACCAAGGATCAGAAGCTAAAATTGTTGAAGGAAAAGCTTTGATCCGCGATTCTTTAGGCAGGGAAAATGACAGTGTGGTTGAATATACTCTTGGGAGGAATGATGAGACACCTACCCAGCATGAAATCATTCCTGAAATGCCTCAAAGCAAGGGAGAAACTTCTTATGCTGGCGGGGCACCTATTTGTTTGTTTGTTTATGGGGTAAGCCATCATCTTCATTTGATAGTGTCTACTGTCTACATAGATGCCCTCCACTGAGTTTTCTGTTTCATAAGCTAGGTTGAAATGAGTGTCTCAAAGTTTCTGAATTCGCTGACCTTAGTAGTGGTCCTTGTGGATGGACTTAATAGGAGCACTCAAGAGGATGGTCCTTGGTGTATTTTGTTTGCAGAGGCCAAAAGATATAGTTTTAGCTAGGGAAAACAGAAAAGTAAACTATGAGCTAGACTTGTCATAAAATACACTGGAATTTGAACTGTGTAAGGAGAACTGAGAGATGGAGTGTAATTATAGCAGAGCTAGATTAAGATGAAGATTAAGTTGAACTTTATAGGCAGCTGATACTTAAGAGTGGAAACTTTCGATATCTTGGTCATTTACTCCAAAAGGTGGACAACTTTTGGAGGATGTGAATGTTGGAATTAGGGAGGGATGGATGAAAGAGATGTGCATCAGAAATGTTGCGTGATCACGGGATAGCAATGAAGTTTTTTTTGAACGGAAGTTAGCAATGAAGTTGAAAGGATACATTTGATAAGCCTGATATAAGATCTGCTATGCTGTATGCACCATGTTAGGTGGTTAGGGAGAATATATTTGCACAATTACTGTAGCTGGACGAGAATATTGAAATGGATGTTGGCATTACAAGAAAATATAAAATTAGAAATAAATCTATCAGGATGAATTGAGATGCGGGACTAATGAAAGACAGTGGCAAAGAAATAGTTGGAGGACTTAGGAGAACATTGATTGGGGCGATAAGGAAGGACAGCGTCAGACTCACCGGCAAAGATTTCATTCAATAGGCTTATTCAAGAAGTCATGATTAATGCTGGTTTTTAGTTCTACAAGACCTATCAATATCAACTTTCGAAACATCAATGTGATGCCATATTATTTCCAGTAGCATCTAGAGAAATAATATCGCATCTTTGATGCCATTACTACGGTTTGTTTGCTCCTGTTTGACTACATTTGAGATCTTATGTCCTCAATTAAGCTTTAGGTAATCTTGTCCTTTCTCAAGTGCGGAGCCAAGTATAGTGGTGTCAAACGACACTGCAGAAATTTGGAACCAAATATAATTGAGACAAAGGTCCGTTGAGTTGAGTAGAATGTTATCATGCAGCCTATGCAGTGAATTCCATCAGGCAAATAGGAAGGAGGAAAGAATAATTTCTAGATTGAACATCTATGATTATAAGCTTCACTCTTCCCCTTCCCAACAAATCTATGTACTTGTTAAATGCCTTTTTCAGTAGATGGATGCGGAAGCTTGCGAGAATGAACACGAGGGATGGAATTTTTCTTGCCTGACTAAAAAGATGAATGTCCAAACTTTTCTTTCAATAACTAGGACAGTTGTCCTTAAATATCATGTTCTTGGGCTTTGCTTATTGGGCTGCCACTAGTTCATGTAAAATGCTAATTTTAACATGAATTCAAATTTTGGGGCCGTTACTTATTGATTCACATCCTGTTGGTCTTCCTTTAAGCCACATCCTGACTTGGCTGGTTAGTTCATTTTCAATGAGTTTTATGTAGCATGTATGCAATGCGTATGGAACTCACGTGGCAAGCAAAAATTATAGATACCGGAAGAAAGTGTGATGCAAGGGTTCAAACAAATAAAGATGCATGATGAGGTTAAACTCACTGACAATATCAGCGAAGCAGATGCACTGCTTGCATTGCAGTCCAAGCTCAAGAAGAATCCCGGAATCCAAGATGCTGCTAGATCTCATGCCATACCAATTTATGTCATAAAGGTTTTTGCTGACAAATTTTGTTTGGTCTTGTGAATCCGTTTCCTTGTTAGTACTTCTTGTATCAAAAATTTTCCTTGTTCGGCTTCTTCTTTCTTTAATGTTTCTTACATTGTACAGTTTTTTTTTTCAGACGAGTGCATCGCCTCAATTGACGAAAGCCATAAGAGCATTAATTGCTCATCGTGCAGATGGTTTTAAGGATTTTGATTCGGAAGACCGCATAAATCCGTCTCAGAAGATTGATGCCTTGGAGGTAAAAATGATTTCTCTCTTGCCGAAATTCTTTATGCTCCAGACTCCAGTTGTTTATTTGCAATTGGAAGTTCCCTGCTACATCAAAATTTTGAAGTTTGAACAAGTTGGAAAGTAGAATGCAAATTTAAGTAGACGAGCAGAATCATGATAATGAATGGTGCAGATCAATTACTCCGATTTAGCCCATTGTGGCCATTTCGGAGATTTTTATTATATTTGATGACGGAAAGATGGATGAGTATCTTCTTGATAATTAATGATAGCACATTACCATATGTCCAATCCAAGGTGATCCTAGAGCATTTTATGGACACTGATGATATCTGCTAGGAAGCGGATGACTGCAAATGACATGCATAGTAGCTCGTTACAGCAAATTTTTCTTTTAACTAAACTCTGTCATACTGGAATGAAATAGGAGACTGGATTTTGGTTTCTTGTAGCCTAAACTTTTCCATCTATCTTTGTTTGAGCTTGTTAGTTGCTTGGAACTTCTCAATAATCTTTTTCTCCATATTACAGGAAGCTAGGGTAGCTATTGAGCGAGTGGTAATCCCAAAAGGGCAACCTGTGGAGCTACTCCCTCGGCCACCCAACATCATATTGCTTCAAAAGGACCTCGTTGGCCAATACAAGTTACACTCAAAGAAAATCGGTACAGAACCTGACGAGCGTCTTCGTATCTTTCCGTTTCAAAACGCAGAGGATGAAGACGGGGACTCCAGTGAAGGAGATGACGCTGATGGGGAGTTCGATGAATTTTCCAGTCTCGATTCCGATAGGAATGGTTCACCCTACATTGTCAATAGATTGCCGCTTCTGCCTGAGTAGGAACTGTGTAATAGTATGAAGACCACTAGTTCTATACACAACTTGTATTTCAGCTGTGTATCATAACAAGCATCTCAAATCTGTACAAAACTGTATAGGAAACTTTTAGCTGCTAATGGGAAAGATCCGTTCACTTGATAGTTGATGGTCGTCAATTTGATTTTCCATTTATCGCTGATGTTTTTTTATATTTGCATGGTAAGGTTTTTTTTAATAGGCAAAAGAAATTTTATTAATCTCCGAAAAGATGCAAAGATTAAAAGGACAAGGGCAACCAAAGTCTACCTGAGACCCAAGCGTTGGCAAGAGACCAACAAAAACCCTAACAACAGTCAAAACGATTCCAGACACCCAATCTGCCTCCTCCTTGGAAAGCGCATTAATGCCACCACCGGATCCCGGGCAGTTGCTGCCCCAGAGCGGCACAGACGCCTCACCATTGCTGACCGCACCAAAGCCGTCTCCGGAACCCGGGGAAAACGCCCATGTTGCTGTCCCATAAACACCATGTGCCTCATCCACCACCGCCGGTACTACCTTGATGCTGCCGCCCACAAAACCCCAAACTGCAGCCATTGCCACCAAAACGTACGGAAAACATAAAAGGATATGCCGAGCTCGAGGGATGAGGGGGGCCTGTTGTGCCTCGAGGCAAAGCAGAGACCTGTTGTGTTCTCTATATGGGACCCATCCTGGGTCAAAAAATGTGAACCGCGCCTTGTCTGGATCATTTTTTGGGACCCGAAACGGGTCCAAAATAGATCTGTGCATGCAGCGTGCGGATTCCATATCGTTTCTTTGATAAAAGTCAGTGTGAAAGCATGGACAGTTATATGTTAACACGTGCACTTTGACTGAGATTATGGAGGGCCAACCAAGAAAACAATATCCACTGACCCAAATCCACTTAATAAAAACAAATTGGATTTGGATACAAATAGTTCTAAGCACTTTTCCTAGTGTGTTAATAGATTCAAATATGACAAAGAGAGACGGGTACACGTGCCTTACAAGTATAAGTCTTCAGTTACATTCTATTACGAGCACAAATTCTTTGGATTACTCTCTACAAACGAAAGTTTGTGACGGGAGGCACGATTGACGATGCAGTTAAGCGAGCCAAGATTGTGATTAATGAGATTAATGGCTTCTAAATTATTTTAAGAAAAAGTAGAACGATGTAGGCTATGTTTGTTTGGAAGATTTGGAAGTTTTTATTTTGTTTTTTCAATCATTACCCTATTTCTTTTTTCAATCATTATCCTATTTTTCCAATTATTACTTTCTCATCTCTCTCTATTTCTCTTCAATCATTACCCATATTTTCAATCATTACCCTATTTTTCTCTCCACCCACTATCAAAACTAAACTAAACTAAACTCTCAACCAAACAAAGCCGTAGTTTTTTTTTTTGGGCTCTTGGTACTTCTAACGAATGTTGTGCTTTTCTTCTGCTGGCGGCAAACCCTTTTTCTTAAAAGCACTACTCATCGGATCATCTTGATAACCGACCCAATTTGATAAAGTCAAAAGCATTTTATTAATTGAGCATTGCATTTGGTCAATTTCTAAATAATTCTGCGGGTGGGTTACCCAAATTACAAAAGAGCGAAAGTCAGTCACTTTTTTTAAAGTTTTATGATGATTATGCGTCTATTCGAGATTGGCCCAATAACTCTTCTATCTCCAGCACCATGTAATATAGTAGAACAATGTAAGACAAAAGAAAAGAGCGATAAAAGTTGAACCTACGACTACATGAACTTCAGACAACCATGTATCTCTTTTCTTTTTCTTTTTTATTATTTGATCATATTTTATATATCAGCGGGATTGGAGGAGTTAGTAAGTTTAGTATGTTAGTTCAAGGGGGGTTCAGAGGCTGTCCATAGCCTTGAACCCCGCTCATGCCCCTCATGGGGCTCGAATCCCTGCCTCCACTGAGGGAGGGGGTGAACTTACCATTTAAGCTAGCATGGTAGTTCAACAACCATGTATCTACTTGAGCTAACTTGCAAATTCTAATTTGTTCCCCACTTGTCAAAGTCTATTGCATGACTCTCCAAGAAAGATGAAGATATACCATTTATTGGGTCACCGGCCAAATTCATCATCGCCTATCCAGCGCGTTTCACACTTAATAGAGAAAAAAAAAAAAAAAACTCTCGGTGACATTGTAGTGCAACTATATATAAGTCACGATTAAGAAAAAGGGACATGGAAAATATGGAAGTAAGATTGTAGAGAATATGCAACTTCAACCTTCACATTTCATTTCGTCCAAATAATTCAAGCATTACAAAAATACAATATTCCACATGGGGTTTGGGTTTCCTTGTGAAGCCAAAACTACAAGAACTATAACAAGAAAATAAGCAATATTTTTGCATTATTTTCTTCCAAGATTTGCATCAAGGAAATGATGCATCCTCTTTTCTTTCATTCTTTTTTTTATTTTTAATTTCGAATCAGAACGATACATCATTTTTTGTGTCGCTAAGAAAAAGAGAAAAAACTACGTTCAGTGCCATAAATTCAAAACATCAACAACTGCAATGATTAGATAATGATGTTATATGAAAAAAACTGCAATATTTGTCTGAATAACCTGAGGCAGAGCGAGAATAAGGGATAGTAGGGAAAGACGAATGTAAAAAATGACGGGAGAAATATGTCGACAAATACCTAATTTCAAAAGGTATTTGGAGTAATTTACCTTTCTTCTTTTTTTGAGATCAAAGATTGACCAATAGGTTAAAAATCGAAGAACTACTTGAGAAATTTGGGGTCGGTCAAGGCCTGAGAGTTACTTGTCTGCTATCGTCTCTTTTGGAAGCTAATTCATACAGGGATTGGTTTCCTAAACTTAATTGATATGCGCGTAAATTACCTCGAACACATAATTTTTTAAAAGGAAAAACTAGAGCAATTAAGAACTAGTAAAAAGCAAGGGCATTGTCCTAATGTTTTTCCAACACTGCTTCATGCCAAGGGACGAATTTCTTTTCTCGCCAAGGCATTCTTGAAATTGCCTGCAGGCCCTCTCGTACACACAACTCGATTAATTCCAGGATACCAAATCACAGCCTCTACCAATGAAATTCCAATTAATTAAGTGGTAAATTTTCATATGAATTGACTACCTAGGAATTCATAACACCCGAGAAGTTCCGATCTGACTAATTATGAAAAGGTAATTATGCTACTACCTCCCTCGGATTACATTTTGAGGGACAAACAGAATTTTTTGTTTAGGATTTTTGTCTAGATAATGATAACTTACAAAAAGGGTCAGGGGATGCTGCCAAGCGGCATTCTTGCAAAGCAGACGATCCGGTTGTACATTTCAACACGTATGGCTCAGATTGAATCTAGCACAAATTTGAGCCGTCAATTACTCGATAAAGATGCAAGCTGTCGATTGCCAAAGTAAACGGCCGGATCAACCGCTTAGTACCCACTTTGCCGGAGAGCTTGGCAGCTTCCCCTTCCGACAAAAAGGCGGCGGAAAACCGGCCCACGCATCACGAAAAGCGCACCGCCTTTGAGATCCACGTCGGCAATCGAATATTTCTATTATTAACTATTTATGCAACCGATTAGCATAAAATTAGTATTCAACTTTCGGTTAAAATATTCTTCTAACTACTTCGCTTTACTATATCCAAACAATTATTTAAGTTGTGGATAATTGTAACTAATTAACACTTTATGCGAGATTCGGGTTAGGTCTAGGGTAGCTAGCCTCACGGGTGGAATATTCGGGCGATTTTACATCTCACTTTACATGTTATATAATCGAGCTGCACATAAAAGAGATTGTTAGACGTGTACCATATTATTATTTCAACCCTTAAATTCTTTTTGTCGAAAGAGTAGTACAAAAAATAAAATTTAATGACACTGTGTTAATTCGTTTTGATGGAGGCGTGGAGCACCGACCCCATTCAGAATGGGTGGAAAGCATACCTAGAATACAAAGTACGAAAATGACTAGATTTATTCAGGCGCGATCGACATCATATCAACTCTGAATTTAAATAAAATTTCTAGGTATATATGTATTCCAATTAAGAACTACCACAAAATCGTACCACATGTTCAACCATTTTTGTGCAACAAGAAAAATAAGAAAATCGTGCCATATACTACGTTTTAACCATTTTTGTGAAACAAGAAAAAATGCTGAGGAAAAATGAATTTTGAATTATACATGTGTAAAAAGTTGACTCTGAATCACAAGTGATTTTTCAGTGCCGAGCCGGTATATTTTACGTGGTATCCGCTCGGCGCATCTGAACCGTCCGATAGACTTTTGGACAGCTCGGATTAAAACCCTCTCCCTAGTCTCACCCCAACACTTTCTCTCTTCTTTTTCTCTCTCCAAATCTGAGCCGTTCAAACACGCGCGCAATAAACGGCTCAAATGCGCAAATGAGCACCATGTGAAGACCGCTCGGCACTGAAATTTTTTTCCATTAACACACGAACCCCACTAGATGGATCACCAAAGTGGGGATCCTTTTTTTTCTTTTGGATCATGGAAAGAGCCAAGTGGGAATCCTTCGAGTTGAAGGTTTTTGATTTGACCACCCCAGCCTCTCCCATATTGCATTTTAAATAATAAGGGTTTTTGACACTGGCGCCCTATATAAACCCAACCCCCCTCCACACTTCAAGTCACAGTAGCATTTTTAGGAATTAGAGAAATGGCTAGCTTGAGAACTTCGCTCTGCCTTGTCCTGCTCTTCCTTTTAATTTTTCGCTCCGAAACCCGATCCCCTGACCCATTTTCGAGATCACCGAACGAGGTTAATCCGTTTGAGCTTCACCGAGGAAGGCCCGAGCCCGGACCGGTCCAGTTGGGAAGAAAGAGAATTAAACGGGGATTGATCGAAAGTGCGGAAGAAATGTTCAAGTCGAGAAGGCCAGAAGATGTTAGCGAGGGTCAGTACGGGGTGACCCGGCTCAGCCCCGGAGGACCCGACCCGAAGCATCACTAGACAAATAACATACTGGTTCTTAATAAAAGGATTTTGGGGTGCGATAAAAGTTGTAAACTGTCGTCTTTGAATTATACACAAACTGGTTCTTTACAGCATAAATAAATATTGTTAGTTGCCCCCCAATCATGTGAGTATGAGAAAGTAAATAAATGTTTGTCCTTCATGAGCTTGCATGTTCGAATTTCACAAATGCCAAGCATTTTAAATCTTGGGGCTACCAGAGGGTTTTTCCGGAGATTCACTTCAGCGTCCCAAAATTAGTTGAGGTGCGTGGAAGCTAACCTAGGCATACAGTTATAAAAAAATAAATAAATAAACCACATAATTTTGGTAATTTAGTTAGTGCTGTCCTTTTTTTTTTTGACTGCAGGGATGTTTGTTTTGTCCTTGATCACCATTTATTATCAGTTTATGGATGGTGGAGAGTTCCCAAAGTGGGACTGACCCATAAAGTTTATCTTAAATACGATAGTGCTTACATCCACAAGGACCACATCACAAGGAATTAATTTCTATTGCCATCGAAAACTTAATCGGTGCTCTCGGATACTACCACATAGTGCTTCGGGTCTCATACATCTACACAATACATTGATATCAGACCTAAAGCGAAATGTGTAGATCTGACATCAATGTGTGATGAAGCAAAAAAATTGGGGCTTCAAGAAGAAGTGTTCATTAACATTGATATTATTCGGTGTTTCTAGGGCACTGCCACGTAGTGCCACAAGCTCCTTTTTCATCACGTGTAACACCAGACTTTTATAAACAAATAAGACGCTAGAAAGAATTAGAAGATAGAAAATAATAATAGTAATAAGGAGCTAAGTCGTGACTCAAGTCACTTACCATTAGGATTTAGAGAGTATACTAAGTCGTGACTCAAGATTTACAAAATTAGAGTATTTTCAGTGTATCTATCAATTTTTATTTTACAAATATCGCTCAACCCTATTAACAGCATCGCGACATGGAAGTGAGGCAAGAGTCCCAGCGAGGCGGAGAGCTGTAAGGTTCAATGGATAATCCGGAAAGAATCGGATGAGATAGTACTCCTAGATTTTGTGAGATAATATTGGATTTTATTAGATATTACATAGATTTTGCTAGATATTATTAGATAATATAAGATTATGTTTAGCTATTATAAGATTATATAAGATTTGATTTGATTTTCTAGATATGATCTAAATTCTTCTTCCATTAGTATAAATAAGTTCCTCCCCTCCCGTCCCCTCCACACACCACAAACACATCACACCACACACACGGCACACACACCACCAGGTAAATAGAGAAAGGAAAGAGAGAATAGAAGGGGTGAAAGAGAAGCGGGGAAAAACTTGAAAGTTTATAAATAGTTAGTGATGTTTTGAACGGTGGATATTGATGAGCCAGTGGTGTATTTAGTCTAAATGTGAAAAAAATATTTTAAGGCATGGATTCATGGACAAAATGGCCAGTCATATTTGAGGTAATCCGGGGAGTCTACGATATGCTTCCCACTTCTGGAATCCTTTCTTCACTCTCATTTTTGTACTCTTTTTGATTATCTCGTGATATTTGTTCAATATTGTGGATATCTTTAAAAAGTGGAATAATTGGTATCGAATACGATGTTGTTGGCTGAATACTATAGAACTGTTTAGTATAGGGATTGAGTGAACTCATGCACCAATAGTCTAACCAAAATCCAGGATGGATCGAAGATCGAGGATGACTCGGTGAGGAAGGTATTGGGAGAGGGTCAGTGGTCATGTACTGAGGAGAACATAGTATGAGGTCCCTTGTAATTGTTGCTTCAACTTGGTGGTCGATTATGGCTTATTGATTCCACTTGAACATGAGCTTTGTTATTCTGTTGTACCGTATACTTCCTGGATAATTTCTTTTTCATGTGTGGAGCCAGATTAATAAAAATTAAATTAGAGCACATAAGGATTAATTTGAAGAGGTCTTGGAAGAGTTGATAATTTTGGAGTATCTAGAAGATTATTTAGCTAGCGGCTTAAATTTTTTTTGGAGATGTAATTTATTTATGGAGGGAATAGGGCCTACAAGTGTTTGAAATACAAAGTATGTTTTGAAATTTATTTTTAAAAAATAGCGGGACATTACATCACATATGGGGTGGGGCCTACAAACTTATCTCGGGTCCCACACTATATGTGTGACGAAAAAGGAGTCACTCGGTGCCCCTCAAATCAACCAATTAATTAAGAGAGCGAAATGCACGCATGGAGGGTTTGTGAGGTGATCAAGATTTGAGCACTGCTCTCTAATACCTATTGGGAAAGAAAGGCAACCTTAATTTGAAAATTTCCCGTCATTTTATCTAATCAAACAAGAGAGAAAAGACTCACATTTCCTTTCTCCTTCTTTCCTAATCCTTGCGTTCCCCTCATAACTAGCCCTACTAAAATAACTCGTGCGCGCATGAACACTCTGTTCGGTACATATCTTTCGATGCCTCACTCTTATGGATACATAATAATATCGGTAAGCAAGGGCGCACTATTGGTGTGCAAGGGGTTCAAGCGAACTCTCATGAGTCTAAAACATTCTAAAGTCATACTTTATTTTGATATGTGATTAATTGTAAGAAATGTTAGGGTTAAGGCCGGGGACTTATGAATTTGCCTATTTCTATGGTCTCAGATTCAAAACCTCATAGGTGGTACCAATCCCTTAATTTGGGATCAATTCATGTATCTAGGGCTTTAATGGGGGCTCACGCTACGAGACGACGGGATCGGTCCTCCATGATTAGTCAGGCTGGGCGCGTAAACTGACCCGGACACATGAGTAACTGAGTTATAAATAACTTCTCCATGATCTTCCCGGCCATGGGCTAGAGAACGCATATTAGCAAATATGAATCCTTATCTGAAACCACTAATTAACTGATTACATCATGCATGTATATCTCATGTACAGATTTGGAGGCATGCAAAAGGACAACTAAACTCTTCAAAGTCCTTTGTCGGCGAATACGATAATTGGCAATTTGGACGTTGAAAAAGTTACAAGTAATTATGACAAATAGAATACGTATCAATAATGGGACCGGTTTCGGGACACAAATTTAGACACAGGTTTTGATACAAAATTAATCGGAATTTCACGCAAATGACTGAAACCATTCAATTCGTTTAAAATAGGTTTGTAAGAGTTTTCATAAAAAATTAACTCATTCCGATATCGATAAGGGCTTGATCAGTTCATTCAATTTTATCATGTAAAATTTGACAGAAACCAACTAAATGAACTGATTAAACACTTACCGATATCCAAATAAGTTGATTTTTTTTTATGAGAACCCTTAAAAATATGTTTTAAACATATTGAACGACTCCAAATCATCCCCACGTACATTCCTTTTCCTTATAAACTCCTTTAATTTCCTTTTATAAACTAATGTAATATCTCCCAATATTTGACAAAAAGAAAAAAGGAAAAAGCACAAATAGATATGACATGATGCCATCTAGCTAGTACTAATATTTTGTGGCCAATCTTCTTCTCTTTCTATTTCCACGAAAAAGAACAAGAAAATGAGATGACTAGTTGATGACTAGATCATAGAAGTGGAGGCTCGGTTGACAGTACGTACGTTGCTAGCTAGGTAAAGACTTTCAAACCACCAACTATATGTATTGCACATGTAGTATAAAGCACGTCACGCGGATGAGTTTAGATCAACTTATCTTAATGGATATATATTGTTAATGGAGATGACTCAAGAAAGCATGCATGCAGATAATCCTATCATGAGAGAGAGAGAGAGAGAGAGAGAGAGAGAGAGGATCGATGTCCTCTCATCTCATGCCTTGGTCTATCTGCTTAGACGATTTTCCAACATGTTTAATTTTAAATTGCATTAACAACTACTACGAAGGCTGCGTTCTTATCAACTTAACCTAAACTTAACTTGAGTCTGAAAATTTTGTCTTTATTTGAATTTTTTTACATTTGTTTATTAAAATGTGATTATTTATCAAAATACTTGGGTGAAAAATAAAATTACTTTTCCGATTTCTATCGTCGAGACGAATTAATAACCCACAAAAGTTTGGAGCAAAATTAACAAATGCAAAAAAAATTCAAATAAGGATAAAATTCTCAGATTTAATTGAGTTAAGTTCATAAGAAGAGTGGTTATTTTTCAAAATACTTGGGTAAAAGTAAAAGAAAATTTACTTTTCTGATTCCTATCTTCGAGACGAATCAATAACTTACAAAAGTTTGGCGTAAAACTTACGAATACGAAAAAAAATTCAAACAAGAACGAAATTCTCAGATTTAAATTAAGTTCATGAGAACGCAGCCGAAATAGGATATGCAAATTGTCGGTGGTTCAAATCTAGAGTACTGCACCATGAAGTTGTTTCAATTTGGACTTCCGCTAGAGTCCCTATCGATCCGTTCATCTTATTGGTCCGTTGAGAAAATATAGAGGGTCACAAGATTTACCTTGCAACACAACAAGAATTCAATCGCGCGGCTACACTTGTTCGATCAACCTTATTTTTTTGTATGGACGATAACCCTAGCCTACAAGTTTACGACTTCGATAATCGAGATAGAAGTAGAACCAGTGGTGAGTCCATTATTGTGATCTAGAACGGTGCACTCTAAGATTTGAACTGCACATAATTCAGGTCCTTTAAAATATATACAATGCTGTCTCCTCACCAATCCTACCACTTGCTCCCTCTAATCCATATCTATACGTATAGTCCTTTGTCATGCCATGAGTTACTTGCTTCACTTTGCTGGAATAGGAAACGTTGTAGTGCACAGTGGCGGAGCTATGTTCGCCCCCCCCCCCCCCCCCCCCCCCTCGCTCTCCAGTCCCAACTCTCCGAGCATCCGACTTTTAAAATTTTTATTTTGTATATATATGTTTTTGAATATTATTGATAATTATTCATGTACCAACTTTGCATCCGACTTTTAAAGTTTTTGTACCAACTTTAGGTGCTCATATTTCTGATCTAAAAATCCCAACCATGAAAAACAGGGATAATCGATCACCACCTTAGTTTGAGTAAAATCGGGTTTGATCCACAGAAATTGGAGTACTACCGAAGAAGAACAATGGTGCTGAATGCAGAAGGAACCAGAAGACTGCC
The DNA here is from genome assembly GCA_014282245.1 of Rhododendron simsii. NCBI lineage: Eukaryota > Viridiplantae > Streptophyta > Magnoliopsida > Ericales > Ericaceae > Rhododendron > Rhododendron simsii. The sequence goes on from CM024956.1 coordinate 2,605,839, forward strand.
CCGCCCCTTGTGGGCCGGATGGCCCGGATCGATATCCTCAACATCATCGCATCACATCACCAGAATTGTCTTAGATCTTGCTAGTACCGGTCCGAAGTTGTGATTTTTGGTGACGGACTTGGTTCAATCATTAGGCTACGGAGTTGGTTCTATCCAAAGGCTCAATAGAACAGAAAAATTATTCAGTGCCCTAAGCGTGAAGACATACAGTGCCCCTTGTCTTGGTAGAGACGACAAGGCTTGGGTTACCACAAGTCCTTACTCCTAGGCTATGTTTGATAAGTGTGTTGGATTAAATAGAATTAGTAAGGAGATGGGATTGATAAGGAGATGGGATTAATAATACCGAGTGTAATCCCAAGTGGACGTTTGATTGTGTTAGGATTAAATTGTGGGATTGTGATTTCCAATCTCAATTCCTTGTTTGATTGGAATACGATGGGATATGATTACAAATTGCATCTCCAATTATACCCATGGATGAAAACATGGTCTATTGAATTGCATGAAAAAAAAAACGGATTGTATTTTCCAATCATTTTCGGACAATTTGCATTTTTTCATCCAATCAATTTCCAGATTCTTATTTGGACAAATATCCATGCATTATTGTGACATATATTTGGAATAAAGCAAGCATATATTTTTTATTCATGTCGCTTAAAAGGAGGAAAATGAAAAAACAAAACAGATAACATCTTATTAATTATGCTCTCAAATAAATCTAATTATTTATTTGCGATCCTATGGAACAAAAACATGATTATGAAAGGTCTAGAGACAAAATTTAATTATGTTTATTTAGAATAATATTTTCAGAATAATAAGATCTTCGCATCGGTTCAAATGGATTAAAAATTGGAAAACTTAATTTTTTAATCATATTTCTTAATATATAAGCAGTCTAAAAAATTAAGTGCTCAAATTTTCAATCTATTTGAATTGGTGCAAAAATATTATTGTTCTAATTATATTATTCTGAAGGGTCATAATAAATTTTTGTCTCTAGGGCTCTCATAATTAATTATCTTCTTTTTATTTAGAATCTTGTGAAGCAGAAACATGATTATGAGAGTCCTAGAGACAAAAGTTAATTATAACCCCTTAAAATAATATGATAAGAATAATAAGATCTTTGCACTTGTTCAAATGGATTGAAAATTTGAACACTTAATTTTTTTAGACTGTTTGTATATTTAAAAAATAGTTAAAAAATTAAGTGTTCCAATTTTTAATTCGTTTGAATCGGTGTGAAGATCTTATTATTTTGACCATATTTATTCTAAAAAGACATAATTAAAATTTGTCTCTAAGGCTCTCATAATTACGTTTTTACTCCATAGGATCACAAATAAAGAGGTAACAAGGTTTTTTTTAATTCCAAAACGATATCGTTCCTGGGCTGGGTAGGGGCTGCTATGCCATGGAGGCAGCATAGCCGCCACGTCCACAAAATATAGGTAGCGTATTAGGGATTTGGATGAGTAAGTGAAGTGTGTAATGGATGATATTATTGGTATTAAGTTGACAAACCATGGGCAAGGTGGTCATTTTGTAGGAGAGAGCTTGGGATAGGATTCATAATACTTTGTACCCCATGGTATTACTAATCCTATGAAAAAGGAGGATTGCTAATCCCAGAGCCGGCTTATAAGATAGGCGAGGGAAGCAACCGCTTCCGGCCCCCGAATTTTGGTCCAAAATTGAGGTCCCATTATAATATAACTTACGTATTAATATTAGAATGTTTCTAAATAAAAACAAAAACTAGATACTTGGTTTAGTAGTCACACAATATTGTCAAGTAATTGGGAGTGCGTGGTTCGACTCTCATGCATCTCCATAATTGCAAGCATATCCTTTTACATTTATATATATTGTCATAATTGTATCCTTTTAGTTTGATTTTTTTGTTATTTTTGTACTTTTATCATTTTTTACAGAAATCATGAATATGTAAAGGACTCAATATAGAAAATTTGCTTCGGGCCCCCAAAATATATGAGCCGACACTGGCTAATCCCATCCTCTTGTTAATCCTATCCCATTTTTTGTAACCAAACAAAGAGTTAGGAAGGCCATAGGATTAGTAGTCATATCCCAAGTCTTAACACATTTATCAAACATGGCCTAGAGTACTGAGTATCCATCGGATCTTCGGTTTTAGGTCCCCGACGGAACAAATTAAGCTCAAAAGACCGAGAAATCTTTTGCGTGACGCCCTACCAAATTGAAATTAACTTTCGTATTTTATGGTGAGCCTTAGACGGCAGGCTGAGCGACCTAATGGTTAAGCCTCCGCATGTTCTGAGTTTAGTTTTGGTTTTGTGTATAACTCCTGTTTTTTTGTGGCTAATTGAACTTGGGTTAGGAATAAGACAACCTCTTGCTCATTTTCATTATGTTTTGATCAGTAGAGACAAATCTTATGACCATGTGTTTCTTCTTCTTTCTGTGTTTTCTTTTACCCTGTTCAATGTCAAGGGCATCGGAATTCTGCATTTTAATTACTAGTACTCCAAAATGCTTGAACAACAAACATTTGCACACGTAAATCTACGAACACACTCAAATCTCATTGCTATTATTACTCAAAACAAGCATGAAATGTATCGAATGAATGCTGGGTTGGGCCACCTCGAATGGCATGAGCCGCAATATGCGGGGAGACCCGCATGCATATACGGTGTTTAGGGGGATCTGTTCAATAGATGGCCGGTGTGAGTGCGTTTTGCACTTGTGTGTACAGGTGTGAGTGTTTGTGTGTGAGTGTTCTACTATTTTTTATTTAATTTCTTTTATCATCGTGAGTGTTCCCAACTATCATAATTTTATTCTGCAGACACTTGAATGGAATTAGGCACTGGAACCATCAACCAACAGTGGCAATCCAGATAGCTCTTCAATCAAACTCGTTTTCATGTTTCCAGCGTCCGAATGGAATCAACGAACAGGCAAAAATGCACTACTATTTCTATTTATTTATGGCAATCCACCAATTTCATGTTTATATTCTGATCTAATGTGGTGGGACCGCGGGAGTGGTACGATTAGGAAGTAATAAAGGGAAAATTTCCAAAGTAGCGATGCTCCTTTTTGGGGATTTGGATCCTCTCTATTCATTGTCGTGTTTAATTATGTTGTTCCGATACCTTATTCAATCCGCAAATGGATATATTTCAACCAACCAATGTGCTCAACCTCCCCAACATTATCAAGAGTCCTTCTACCACCACACCCACTTATACACCCATTCACACACTCACACTTACAACAAGGGTGGAGCCCGCACACACTACACATCCAGTGTGTGTGGGCCCCACCCTTATTATGAGTGTGGGTGTGTGAATGGGTGTGTGATTGGGTGTGGTGTTAGAATTATTGCATTATCAAACCCGGCAATGTGCTCAACTTGGTTATGTGGCAGCATCCCACTAGCAATTACGAATAACTTGCGATTCTAAAGGTACCTACGGAACACTACCACATTAGCATGTTGTGTAAATGTTGTTTGTATTATCAAGTTTCGGGACTTCCTCTTTTCAGGTATTCGAGCAAGCTTAGGATCACCTCGGCTAATCTCCTCTCATCTCCAGTCAAAGGCTGGTCATTCATGCTGAAACTACAAAAATTCACAAGAAATTAGGGGGTGTTTCCGATGGTGAAAATTTTGAAGATTTTTATTTGTAATTGAGAAATGTCAAATTGTTTCCGGTAGTGAATAAGTTGAGAAATTTCAAATTGTTTCCGGTAGTGAACAAGTTGTTGATAGGTTTGTGAGTAGAGTTAGCAAAAATAGTTTTTGTTTGACAACTTTTTTGTTAGTGGAAACGAGATGGTAAAATGCATTAAATTTTTAATGTTTTTTGTTAGTGAAAACGTGGCCTTACTTTCTTATGGCCTAACTCTAATAATCGAATCCTAATCAATTATGTAGGGCGCAATCTCACTAATCAACCGAACGAACTCTCAGAAATCCTTTTGGGGGCTATCCTCATCTCGAAATCTACCTTCGGCTGAGGCCCAGCCCACACATCTTGGGCTAAGGCCCAGCCCACACATCTTGGGCTAAGGCTCAGCCCACACATCTTGGGCCGAACTAAACTGGTCCATCATCAGTTCATCACCTACAAATCCCTCATACGGAAAGTGGGCCCCCACGAGGCGTGACAACCAACCGCCTTTAAATGATTGGTCCCCAAGGCGCGTGTGTTTAGAATTCAACCCCTCCCGTGATTCTGCACTGCACACACAACTAGAGAGAGAAAAAAGAGGAGAGAGAGAGAGAGAGAGGAAAGAAGAAATCAAGAGGAGAGTTCGGATCGAACGCCTACTGTACACCTTCGTCTCCTAGGGTTTTCTCTTCGACCAAATCACAAACCCTAATTTCATCTACATTTTCGGCTCACCCCGTCGTCTTCAAATCGACCCAAGTAGGTACAAATTTCTCGTCTTTCTGAGTTTTCCCCTTTATATCCTAAAACCCTAGTTCCGTGTACTTTCCTTTTTTCTTCATTTCTACAGTTTGGGTGATTGTAAACGCTTACTTCGTTGATTTAAAGTTGCTTTTTTCTTCTGAAAGATTCGATTTTTATGGTCGGGGATTATATCTAGGGTTTTGAACGAGATTGATGTGTTAGGGTTTTGGGGCGTCGTTTTTTTCCTTGTCAACCCTTTAGGTTAGGGATTTCGTTAAAGAAGGGGTTTTTTCGTCGATTCCATGTGGATTTTGTGTTGTAAGAGATTCGATTCGCATGGTCGGGGAAGAATCTAGGGTTTTGGGCGAGATTGATAAGTTGGGTTTTTTAGGGGCGTCGTTTCATGTATGGCGTCGGAGACATTAGTCGCAGCGGATGAGCCGCGAGAGACCCGTGTATGGGGTGAGAATTACAAGGTTTATGCGAGAAAAAAGTTTCACAAGAAACCCTTCAAGAATATCAACAGCGACAATAGTCTTGGCCCCGATGGCAATGATACCAACAAGGGCGAGGCCACGACCACCACCACTTTTACCGCTGCCAATTCTGACAAAGAGAACAAGAAGAAGAAGCATGTCGACGAGAGCAATGGTGACCCCATTCCTGAGCAGTCTTTGCAGACCCCGCCTACCGAAGAGCAAACTCTGTCTCGAGTAGATTTGGTTTCTATTGATTCTTCGAATGAGAATCGGGATCCCCAAATTGTTGCTGAGCCTGACAGCGGTGAACTGCCCAGTGGAGATGATGTTATTAAGTCGATTATCAGGCAAGTGGATGACCGAGTTAGGATTAATTTGGCAGCCGCGAGGTCGAAAAGCGAGATTAGGCAGCTTAAGAGGAAGCTAGTGGATGAGCTTGATCAGGTGAGGAGTTCAGTTAAGAAGCTTGAAGCCAAGGAGGTTATTCAGCTTGCTCGCTACTCTATTGGTGGCGGTGACGGTGGTTATAGTCAGACTCAGTATTTGCCAAGTGATGGGAGGGCTCTAGCTAGAGCTAATTCAGAGGTGGTCTATTCGGCAAATAATGGGAGGGCTTTATTGAGAGTGAATTCAGAGATGGGCTATTCAGAAAATCATAGGAGGGCTTTAGTGAGAGTGAATTCAGAGGTGGGATCGATAGGTCATCATGATTCCAGGCCTTTCCAACAGCTAAGTGTGTCGGTGATGGAGAACAATAATGGATTTGGTGAATTTGTTGAGAAAGAAAAGAGAACTCCAAAGGCTAATCCATATTACCGAAGCGCTGAGTTCCTTCTGGGAAAGGATAGGTTACCGGCTGCAGATAGCAACAAGAAGTCGAAAAGTAATGGCGGGAGGAAACACGGTGGGAGAATGGGACATCGGTTTGGTATAAACAAATATATTAGTCACGCGTTCAGGAGCTGTAACAATTTGCTCGCTAGGTTAATGAAGCACAAACATGGTTGGGTGTTTAACGAGCCAGTCAATGCCAGCGCACTTGGGATCCATGACTATCATGATATAATTAAGCACCCAATGGATTTGGGTACAGTTAAAACTAAATTAGGAAAGAATTGGTACAAGTCTCCCAGGGAGTTTGCAGAGGACGTGAGACTTACGTTCCGTAATGCCATGACCTATAATCCGAAGGGACAGGATGTCCATGTTATGGCAGAGGAGTTGTTAAACATTTTCGAAGAAAAGTGGGCTGCTATTGAGGCTGAGTATAGTCTTGATTGGAGGTTTGAACTGGTTCATGATCTGAGTTTGCTTAGTCCTACTTCAAGAAAGGCTCACCACCCTCCTCCTGTTCCCCCACATCCACTTGCTTTTGATACGAGGACTTTGGAGAGGGCAGAATCAATGACGATGACTGTTGATTCCAAACGGAAACCCAAGGCTTCAGCGGGCAGGATTCCAGTTCCGAAAAAGCCTAAAGCAAATGATCCTCATAAAAGGGACATGACTTATGAGGAGAAGCAGCGGCTTAGCACACACCTTCAGGGTTTACCCTCAGAGAAACTGGACAGCATTGTCCAGATCATTAAGAAGAGGAGTTCGGCACTGTCTCAACGTGATGATGAAATTGAAGTGGATATTGACAATGTTGATGCGGAGACACTTTGGGAACTTGATAGGTTTGTGACCAATTACAAGAAGTGTTTGAGCAAGAACAAAAGGAAGGCTGAACTTGCTCTTCAACGAAGAGCAGAAGCTACACCTGCTGTCCCACCAACGGTAATGTCTTTTATTGTAATTTTGTGGAGTAACTTTTTACTCCATATTAGTTAAAGTGCAGTTGACTAATTAGAGATTCATCTTGATTGATTGCAGAATCCAGCGCCAGGCAGCGTGGATGCACAGAAAGAATCGAAAATAGGTGAGGGCAGGAAACAGGAGGATTACTTCATGCTGGTCTTAAATTAAATTCTGTTTGTTTTGTGCTAATGTCTTTTTTATTCCTCTGGAATTTTAGCAGATGAAAAGAATGCTGCTACTTCTCCTGCTCAAGGAGAAAGGCCAGGGGATGTTGGTAGTGGGTCAAGTAGTTCAAGCAGTTCTAGTAGCGACTCCGATTCTTCTTCAAGTGGTAAAAGATTTTTTTTTTGTTGTTGGAATAAGCTTATTTTGTTGTACGTTGTAGTAAAGACTATTTTGCTTCAGTGTTCATGTAAATCTGCCATTGAAGGGTTTATTGGTTGATTGTACAGTCGTTTATTGATTGAAGCTGATATTGTACTTGCAGATTCTGATAGCGATAGTTCATCTGCAAATGGATCAGATGCAGGGCATTCATCTAGGACTTGATTGGATCAGTTAAGGTAGATATTACTGATGTGGATTCTGTCTTATTTTCTCGAATGGTTTTGCTGATATTGCCATTTGAACACCTGTTTTTTGGTTTATTAATTATGATTAACAGTTTGTGTGTCATTCTCATGAAAGATAATTTGCTACCAAATAACACAGGGATCATTGGCTTGTGAGAAACTTTGGTAAAACAACTTTGAGCTAGAAGTGGAATAATTGGCTTGATGAACTGCCAAGCACTAGTACATTACCATGGCCAATTGACCGTAAAGCCAAATTGGAGTCTTTCTATTGGTGGGCATTTTGTCTTTCTTTGTCAAAATTAACAGGATTTCTTGGTCACAAAGTTGCAGTTTCTTGACTTCATGCAGAAATTTGGGTTTTCTTCTCATAAACATTTTCATTATTTTCCTTTAATCTTTGTAACAATTTGAAAGAATATAAAATCAGTTTTTTCGTGCATGGAAATGTCTTAGGGAGATTCACCTCAACCGCAAGTTCATTTATCATTAGTAGTTTGGTAAGGCAGAGAGACAATATGTGGATTGATAAATACCCTGCCTGTACCACAAATTCTTAATATTGACTCCATTTTGGTGTTCTAAGCATAAATTAGCTACTCTTTTGATTCTACTAGCCCTCGTTAACACCTTCACCTGATATTAATAAATCATTTGCACTTGTGTTTCCAGTTCACAGGTCACAAGCTGGTTAACACCAATTTTATTATTGTTGTGCCCATTTTTTGGTGCCTTGATATCAATAAAGCCAGAAAATCGAAGTTCACTCTATAACCTCTTGGTAGTACATAAGACAGCTTAGTAGTGTTGTCAGCATTGATCCCCGTGCTGTTTTAGTGATAAGGTTTATCTTGTAATCTGGAAGCTTCTACAACTGGTATAAAGCAGAAAACCCTTGCGCGCATAGTTGCCAAAAACTATAGTTGGATATGAACCATTGGCAAAACTGATGGCATTTAAGTGTTTTATGTGAGGGTATATTGCTTCCTGTGTTGAAGTTGACTTGTTTAGTTGTTTTATTTTCTCTGATTTGTGAATTTCCCATTCTGCCAGACATGTTCTTGATGTATATTTTGGTTAATTTGGCAGGATTTCTTAGGCGGATGTTGATATTCGTTGGCGCCCGTCTTCCAGATTTTGAGAGCACTTATTCTGCTTTCTCAGATTACGGTGTGTTGGAGAATCCTTCAAGCCGCCTTACCAGCTGGCTGCAGAAACGTGCCATCCGTTAGAAGTCTTAGAACCCTTAGGCCCTGTTTGGCTTCTGTTTCTGTATCAGTTTTCCAGAACACTGTTCAGATCAAAATAGGATATGATGGCGGTGGGAAACATTTTGTGTAGCCTGTGTAAATTTCCAAGATCTGCTAGGAATTTCAGTTGAAATATTTGCTCTAGATTCTCATTGCATCAACTTAAAATGGACCAGAAATAGAACAGTTTGGCTCATTGGAGGTTGGAGGTGGTGATGCGTTGTCCATAATGTATCAGGATCTATTTTGTTTGTATTGCATGCTTGTCTAATACATTTGCAACTATGAATTTTAGTGCGTAATTGTATTTCTCTGTGTATGTGCAGTTTGACCAAAAAAAAAAAACAATTTGATTTCCAACAATGGGATTTCTGCGATGAAACTTGTAAATGGAAGAATAGCTTGTAATGTTATTTTTCCATTGCATCTCAATGGGTATTATTGGGAAAATAACAATGTCTAAATTCAGCCTACTCTTCTCGGAAGTTGGAACAGCAATTCCTCTGGCAGCAACAAAATCTCTGATGGATACAACACTAAGGTGAACAAAAAGTGCAAAATTTGTTTGGTTTGCAGCCAAAAAGTGCAAAATTTGTTTGGTTTGCAGCACGGGGATGTACATCCCAAATGCAATTCAGTATTAACTCTTGTTGGCAAATGCGATCCCCTTCTCAATAGAGGATTTGAGCTCCGGTATGAGGCTTTCCAATCCTTGTCTTTCAAAGTCTGAAAGAGGGCCCAAGCCTAGAACTTCCTCGACGCCATTCTTCCCAAGCCTCACCTGCAGGCATGGATGTAGCAAGCCACTTTAGAACGCAATCAAGGCAACAGAAGTATATGCTTATTACTTGAAGGAAAAAGAAAACCAAAGTCAAATACAAAACCTAGATACAAAATGCATCACATACTGAAAATAATGACACCATGAACAAGCTCTTTCAAGCAAAAGAATGGGTGAAACCCCATTTAAAAATGAACACTCAAAGATACACTGATACACTCAACACAAGATACACTGATACGGTCAGCACTAGGAGCACTAGGAGCGCAAACTGCAAGCGAATTTCCTACTGCCTCAAGCCCCCATAATGCATCCCTATGCTTGCCAAGGTCAGTAAGTCAGGCTGAGGGAGCACTTTAATCCAGGTTCACATTCACAGTGAAGACTCAGGTATTAATATGACAAACTCAATAAAGGCCATTCACTCACGGGATCATTTGGGTAAGGTGACTCCTAACATAAGGCCATGGGTTCATTAATGAAGATTTGACAATTTATCACATCGCCAAGTGCCTTGGTTAAAATCTTAACTACAACTACAAAAACACAACCGCATTTGGCAACATATATCTGTTCAACTTGCAACATCCTCCGCCATCCCCTCTCTGTCCAGAATGGGTGACTATAAACTAAACCCATTCATCCTATCACCAACTTTCTTAACACCGTGCAACCCATCCCTACCTTCCCCGACCTCAATCTATGATACTTACAAACCACCATCGTATGCATGACTCCTTTTCACTAATCAATCTACCACTACCTACTTAAATCTGCCAGGTGGGTGGTCTGTGGGGCGGTCCAGACGGACAATAGCAATTATGGTGGTGGTAAGATCTTAGAGATGGCATGGGGGTTCGTTGTGGGGGTGTGAATGGTTATGCTATTGGTGATGGTGGTGGGTGGTATATGAAGAAAAAATGACGTGATGGTGGTCGTCAGATGATTGAGATGAAAAAAGGAGGATGGAGAGAAGATATATAGAATGCAATGCAGTAGAGGCTATTGTGAAGGAATAAGAGGTAAGCAAAGTATTACACATCTAACATCAAGGTGGTGGTGTTTACTGTGGGATCATCTTTTTGAATTGTCCTATTTGACATACTTATCAGGCCATAGGTCTGTTCTGCATTTGGATATAAGAATAGTGCAAATTGGAAAACGAAGTGGTGACTGTTGGACTAGTCTACTGCTTTGCCCCTTGGACTACATTACTTCAATAAACAGCTAACACTTGATTTCAAAATGAAACTTCCAGAGGGCCTTCTAGAGATGTACATCTCCTACCTAAACTAATACCTATTTGTAGTGGGCCAAAATATCCGAAGGATCGAAAAGACCAAAGGGGCATACCATTTTTGGGTCCATCGTTTAGTTGTCTCAGTTCGTCTACAAGACAAGTCGCGTCTTCACATGTCACGTCGCGTTTCTCCCGAATGATAAACGGGACCAAGGCATCTTGCCGAGCTTCAGGGGGGTTCTCCGAGTGTTGTGGAACTCATTTCGTTCGGTAATCATTTTTATCACTCGGTGAAGTCTTTTCAAACCATGGACCTATATTTGTTCGGAAAGAAGGATCTTGTTCGGTGGTGTGACTGTTCGTTCCTGACGTTTGGAGACCGCTGTTGTAGAACCTTCTAGAAGCTTACGATGATACGTGAGTTATCTTCTCTGATAACCGAAGTGACATATCTGACATTGACTAATGCAGCTCTGCAATCCTAGAGGGGCAGCATTTATTAAATGCTCCTGACATATGACGTCATCCGAACGTAGCGAAGCACGTGGGTTGCAGAACCACCTTGTTTAGCACTCTACATCTTTGCCTATAAATAGAAGAGAGCCCCTTCTAGGGGAAGGATCGGATTTCACCCTCATCTACTCTCTTCTTTCTCCTACCATAATTTCTTACTAAACTTCTTTCTTCTATCTCCACTTGCTGACTAGACCGTCGGAGCTTCTTCCCGGAGGAACACCCCCCTCCAGTTCTGCAGGTACACGAAGATCGACGTTTCTCTTCCACGGTTCATCAAACGGAGAGAAAGGCTCAAGGGTCAAGGGGGATTTCAGCCCCCCACACTATTTCCTGAAGATCAGTATTATGTACACATTGGAAAAATACAATGGTTTCTCGCCATTCTTGAGCTTACGTGAAAAAGTACAGAAGCGGAAATTATTTTTTGCACGAATACAATACCCTAGTTTTCTAGGCTTTTCCCTATAGCCCTATCATAAAACTAGGTTTTCATGTATATCCCCGTATCTGTATCTGTGTATTACAACTTAAGAAAATTTTGAGGAGACAAATTATCACATACGTAAACAGTTGATTCAACACAGGCAAAACAATCATTTTCTTCAAACCTAGATAAGGAAGTAATTGCTCCTAAATTAAAAGCACCATAGTATAGTTAAGGTCTATCACCTTAGAAGCAAAGAAAGGCAGTTCTGTGATGCTTGACTGCACGAACGAACATTCTACAACATCTGGAACCCCATTTAGACCCTTCAAGCAAGCATCAGCAAAAATAGCTCCAGCATACCTACAAGCACAATAATCATTAATCACAAGCCCAATTCTAGAACTTCTAATGAGTAACGATAACTACAGTTGCAATCTGAGGGTTAGTAATGAGAGAAAAAGAAAGGTAAAAAGAAGAAGAAGAAGAGTGAGCTGTATAAGCTAACACAAGCATACCACATGGAAATATATAGTAGATTGCATACACTGTACATGTGAAACCAGAAAATATCTCGAGAGTCAGCAATGCAATGCAAAGCCAACAGATCTAGATCTGCCTTCAAGCATACAAAGTGATACCCACACAATCAACACAACTTTTAACCACAATCACAAAACAACATAAGATACAATAATATTTGCCAACAATTGAACTAAAACTTAGTTGCATGAAGGGGGAGCAGGGGCGGGCGGTGGAGCAGGGGAATACAAAAGCTCCCAAGGTTGGAAGCGTGATAGGAGCATGTACATATATTTATGAAAATAATTTAGCAGACTCTAGAGTATGCATTTTAAAAGTACAATCATTTTAGGAAGTAAAGATATGGGCCAAGTCCTCCGTAAGTGTAAGAAATGGGCTAGTGTTAGTCATGACCTGGGCTAGAAACTAGATACATGACTTCATCAAAGACCAATTAATAAAGCCAAGTGATAAATCCCTGGTTTTCTATACAAAGGTCATACAAAAGCTCCCATCTTCGTAAGGAGCGACCACCCATCTCTATGGGAGTGGGCTCCTTGGGAGCGCAAAAGTGGGCTCCCAAGGGGGGCGCGGTGCCACATTAGGAGCTCCATTCAACTAAGGAACTAAATGAACAGCATAAATACATGCAATGTGCCACACCACATAATTCAGGAACCAAATATCCTCTTTTTTGACAAGTGAATGCAGGACCTAACATCCACATATATTCCAGAAACAGCGTGCGATAGAAATTCAAATTACAAATTAAACCAGGGCAAGGCTAATAAACTTACAACAATATATGTCAATCCAGAAAAGAATAGCATGTTTATCAGATAAAAAAAACGAAATATGCAACTAATATCCCAGAAAACATCCACAGCCCAGCATATATCCATGATGAAGGTCTATGTCTCTTGAAAGCTCAAACTTATGCGAGCAAGTAAAACCTAGAAAGGAGCACAGAACAAGTCTTTTCACTTTACAATCATCCTAAGAAGATTAGCACACAACCTTTAACAAAAGGGTTGAATTCAGGGTGAAAAGCCATGAAAATCACATCATTCTTCTGACAAAATATTAACTTCGAGCCCTAACACAACCCTACAACATTCGAAAGTGTCTCGAAATCCAGAAAAACAATAGGTTCAAGTATCAGCCCAAACTTACGCCATGGAGAGTGTTGCTGAACCCTTCCCAGCTTTTGCTTCCACAACTTCTGTCCCTCCATCTTGTGTTCGTTTCGTTAGAGCCATAAGATCTTCACTAGACAGGTTATTGGCTTTCGGTGTGGCCTATCAGCAATCAAACATGTATATAAGCATAACAAATGCAATGGATAGCTATCTTAATCTGTAATTTTGCTAAAATACAACAGGTCAAGACATGAGATGAGTAAAGTTTGAACTGAAATCGTTGCCAATAGATTTTCAAACTGATGCTTGAGTTTTTTGCTTTTATTTTTTCAAAGAAAAATAAAGCTTGGAGTGACGTCACTATCAATAGACTCAACACATTAAAATTTATTTAAAGTCAATGTATTCTTATTCTTGGCATTGCCTAATGTCAATACCTTGATATCAAACATTGTATCACACAACCAATTTTTAATACTTGTCAACTAATTTCGTCTCTCTGATAAAAAAAATAATAATAATAATTTCCTCTCTTATGTAAAACATTTGTCCGCTAATTAATTTTTCAAATGATATTTTTACAATTTTTTTTAAGTTTCTGATGAAAATTATTATTTCCTTATAGTTTTTTCCAATAATGTCATGTAAAACTTCTCTAGTTGACGTGTCCGATGACTGATACTAGTCATACACCCACACCATGTAAAACTTCTCTAGTTGATGTGTCCAATGACTGATCCAAGTCATAGACCCACACCCAAACCTGAGTCCATGTTACATAGCTAGAACGTGGCAGTCATACTAGCTTCACAAATTTAGGATAATCGTGCTAATAAAGAGCAAAGAAATGCAGTACCTGTGAAAACAATGGGAGAATGGTAATACCAGCATGGCCACCAACGACGGGTACATTAACCCCTGGAACAAATAAACAGAAAATTTGAGTCCACAAGCAGACTCACAGTGGAGAAAAATGTATGTTTTCCATTAAGTCAACGACTGACAATTACTACCATTCTACAAGCAGGTAGTGAGGCATACCCTCAACTGGAACTCTTGCCTTTCCAGCATAGAAAGTCTTAGCCCTAACCACATCAAGTGTGGTTACACCAAAAAGCTTCTTTTCATCATATGTGCCTGCTTTCTTGAAGATTTCAGCAGCAATCGGGACAGTTGAGTTAACAGGGTTGCTAATCATGTTAACAAGTGCCTGATGACAAGAATCCAAAATCCAAATCTCAAAACTCACATGATACACTCAACATGGCAATTAGGCAGAGAAAAGAACAAAAAAAATTCAGCAACTAGAATGTTTCTGCCAAAGGAGGAACTCACATTTGGGCAATACTTAGCAATTGCAGTGCACAGAGATTTGACAATTCCTGCATTGATGTTAAAGAGATCATCTCGAGTCATGCCAGGTTTTCTTGGCACACCAGCTGGAATTATGACAATGTCAGATCCCTCCAAAGCCTTCCCTAGCTGTTCTTCACCCATGAACCCTGCAACCTACATCAGAGAAGCAAAAATATAGATACGTTACTAAGTTGAAGACGAGAGAGAATCATTCCGGGCTTTAAGAAAGTTGATAAGCCCAAATGACACGTGCTGGACTTGTACACAAAGACATGTAACCATGTGATTGAATTGAGAAACGAAGTTAGAAGTTGTTGTGAGTAGCGTCTCAAATTCAACCCGAATTATGGTTATAAACTTATAATTACAACCCATTTGCAACCTGCTTGACCCACAAGCGAACAAATAGCAAGGATTTCTACACATTCGTTATTAGGAGAGTCGTATTTTTAGAACTTATATCCCCACAACCACCATAAAATTTTGCATCTTGAAAGACCATTACAAAAAAATATAACAAAAAAGGTTCTTAATGCACCAAAATCGTGGAAATTATCACTTTCATGGCGTAAATCATAATCGTATAAACCTGAGAAATGTCTGTCTCACTCGACAAACACTTCACCATACGTTTTTTTTTTTTACTTCAGATGAAATAAGTTCTGAAAATAGGAGAAGACCATATATATCTTCCTTCACGGGGAATACGTTCCAAAAAATCGAACAAAGCTGTATTACTTCCTCATTATTAAATGATGATTTGACCTGATTCTTTATGTAGGCTTTTGCATATATACGGGGTGTTTGTGATGTAGAACCATATGTGAAAGAGTTACCCATATTGCAAGGGAATTGGATCCTCTCCGGTCCAAGTCTTGAACTTGAAGAGACAGTCCAATTTTGGACTGTTCAGTGTTGCAATCAATGGTTCGGATTTGCTACTCTTCCCGCGAAGAGTCTCTGAGCAAATACGAATCATTGATTTTTCCGACGTAAAGTTCAGATTTGGACTGTTTCCTCCGGCCCAAATTTGAACTGGAAAGGATCTGATCCCTATTGCAAGCTCATCATATTCTCCTCTTTCATTGGGACCCTGCTAGTCGATGGTGGGATGGGTCCCCAGGTGCTCATAAGCCCCCAGTCACCTCAGCTATGAAAAAAAAATTCTCCTCTTTCATAACAAGTTTGAACTGCCAAAGACATAACCAGCCACAGACAACTATCCGATCCGAATGATTCAGTGTTTTTATTTCCAATTGAACAACGTAAAAAACAACAACCGATCTTTGTGCCTGGACACAGACTCAAGCCAAACCACCTAAATCTTCTCGTAAAGTCTATGCACACACCCAACTGTGTCCAAAACAGTTCGATGCACTTGGGGTCCACATGCATCAAACAGTTCCAGATACATCGTGTCCCGAGTGTGTTTTAAAGTTGTGTGCGTCACATTGCTTGAATCTTTTTCGTTCTTGTGCGATTGCATTGTTTTCTGTTCACCTTTTCGTAGCTCTTCATAAAAGATCTAAGCCCAAGACAGAGAGACAATTATACGTGTTATAGAACAAATTAAGACAGGGCTTTAGAATGAAAAAAAAAACCTGTCACGTATCAAAACCTAAAGGAAAAAAGCAGCACAATTGACCAAATGATCCTTGATCAAAAAAACAAACTCAATTAATATAACATTAGAGAGGACCTCAGATCTGGTGTTGATGTGGCTGACGTCGGCGGCGACTCCGGGGGTGCCGGCGATGTCGTAGAGGGAGAGGTGGGAGACGAGGGGGTTGAGCTTCATGAGGAGTGCGAGCGGCTGGCCGATGCCGCCGGCGGCGCCCAAGACGGCGACTTTACGCTCGGGGGCCGATTCCGATGAGTAGCCGCGGCGGAGGCGGCTGTGAATCGATGGTGACGACGCGTAATTGTTGGCCCTGGTGAGAGATGATTGGATCGATCTCAACATTGTAGTCTTCATTTTTTTTTTCCTACCTTTGATCTAGAGAGAGAGAGAGAGAGAGAGAGAGAGAGATGAGTCGTTGAAGCAGAGGAGAGTAGAAGGCAACAAGTTGCAATTTATTTGTTCTTCCGATCTTAAAGTAGTGAATTTCAAAGCCCCCTCTTATTTTTCAGGGTTTTTCTCCGGTAGCTCACGTGGATCTTGATTAATTTTGGAAATTTCATATTGTGTCTGAAACTGGCAGAAAATGAAAGTGTTTTTTTGTCAATTTGTCCAATTTCTGTAAACGAATTGGACGAATACCCCTTCTGTTTTTTTTGTAAATAAAAATAGTTTATCATGCATTTTCAAAATGTGTTATAGTACATCGCGCATTTTGGAAAAAATTTCAAAATGCGCTATGTCATTTTACAGAGCTTGCGTGGCAACAAAATCCACGACATCACACATTTTGGAAATGAATGATGGACTATTGCGCATTTTGGAAATGAACGATGGACTATTTTTACAATACGTTTCAGAAAGTGGGTATTCGTCCAATTCGTTTACAGAAATCGGACAAATCGGCCAAAAACTCGAAAATGAAAGGGGCATCTTCAGGAACGCAAACACAGGTAGTGCATGGCTGTCGTCAATTCTTACCGTAAGGTGTTGAATTGAATTCCGCAATGAGCTCAACCCTCGTGTAGTCGTGTTTGGTTGCCATCGTTGAGGTAAAACGAATAGAAGGAAAATTAGGAGTATTCTATTTTCTTTCATCTTTTTCTCTAAACCAAACAATGAGAGAGATTTTTTCTTTTCCTTTCTCTTCTTTTGCTGCTTTGCACAAGTTCCAAATTTGGGATTTGTTCGATAGCTATGGAAAAGAAAGGAAAGAAAAATACAAAATTTTCCTCTTCCTTTGTTTGATTTGAGAGGAAAAAAAGAAGAAAATAATCAAAGAAAAGCTTACGAACAATAAATTTTTCTCTAAATTTTCCTCAAAACTCTCATTCTCTTTTCTTTTCTTTACCATAGGTCCAAACAGGGCGTGAAAGTTTTAGAATGCTCATTTTTTTTATAGTTGAAAAACGAGATGTGTCAAACGGAATAGTAACTATAAGTTGTTGAACTTTAGATTTGGGGAATTGACGGTGTATACATATGGGAGCAAAATTCAAATACAAACCTTTGTCAATTTTAAAAAATGTGTTATGAGTTTAGTCTGTTTAGCTTTAATTGAATCGAATCAAGTTTGCACAGCCGATTTATGAGATTACCTAGTACAGTGTTCGAGTTTGGAGCGAATTCTTAGCATCTATAATAAGGGAAAAATTCAAAATACCCCCCAACCTATACACCCAAATTCAATTAGACTCCCAACCTTTTAAAAACTTCAATTTTACTCCCAACGTTATATTCCGTTAATCAAAATGCCCCCTTCCATCCAAATTACTAACGGATTCCGTTAAAGGCTCCGTTAAATAGTATTCTGATCGAATTTCGATGATCCGAGCCGCTCAATGTGTTTAAAATGTGATTTTAAGGGTACTTATAGGAAATCAACAAAAAAATGACCGGGAAAAGCTTCATCTGAACAGTTTTTTATTGAACTATTCAATAAAAAATTGTTTAGATGAAGCATTTCCCGGTCATTTTTTTTGTTGATTTCTTGCAGGTACCCTTAAAATCACGTTTTAAACACATTGAGCGGATCGGATCATCAAAATTCGATTGGAAAAGGGGAGGCGTGGATCGATCCGGATTTTATTCAAGTACGAACGTCCAGATTTTGCTTCGGTCTGTACCTCCCCTTTTCCGATCGAATTTCGATGATCCGAGCCACTCAATGTGATTAGAATGTGATTTTAAGGGTACCCGCGAGAAATCAATAAAAAAAAATGATCGGGAAGGGCTTCATCTGAACAGTTTTTTATTGAATGGTTCAATAAAAAAACTGTTCAGATGAAGCCCTTCCAGATCATTTTTTTTTGCTGATTTCTCTCGAGTACCCGTAAAATCACGTTTTGAACACATTGAACGGTTCGGATTATCGAAATTCCATCGGGACACTCTTTAACGGAGCCTTTAACGGAATCCGTTAGTAATTCGGACGGAAGGGGGCATTTTGATTAACGGAATATAACGTTGGGAGTAAAATTGAAGTTTTTAAAAGGTTGGGAGTCTAATTGAATTTGGGTGTATAGGTTGGGGGTATTTTGAATTTTTCCCTCTATAATAATGCGTTCTAACTTTTGATATATTGATGTAAAAAGTTGATTTCGAACAGACTTTTAACGAGTCGAATGTGAATAACCTAAAATTGTTTGGCAATAGTTAGTACTTTACTACTTGCTACTATCTCTCTTCAGTAAAATGACATTGAAAAGAATTGTAAGGAATTAAAGTTTCGGAAAAAAAACAAGCGACATAAATAGAAAGTAACCAAAATCGAAAGAATATCTTCGTCTTCTTCCCTTCCTCCTACGGAAAACACACGCACACAAAAAAAAAAAAAAAAAACCTTCTTCAAAAAGTTGCAGGCTTTCTTGACATTTATCAAAAGGAACTGTCCAATCTATCATAAAACAGGCAAGTACTACTTGAGATATGTAATCGACCTCGCTGTATATTATTAAACAGATGTATACGACAAGATATATATATAGAAAGAACCGGCTTCATCTTCATCACTTCCATCTGAACAATCGGAGAGACAGCATAACCAGTTCCGTTCCACTAAATCTACACAGAGGACTTGTATTTACAGAAGCTCCCATTCAGGGTCCCATGTTTCCTGAGATGATGATTTCTTCGAATCCAAAGTGGAAGAGGGGGGCAAAAGATTCAGCGGTTGTTGCTGGATTGACCCGATATCAATGTCTCCGTACTGAATTCCCAGCTGCTCATACTCTTTTCTTATCCTCTTTTTTGAAGCAAAAGCATCTTGTAGGATTTTCTAATACAACACCACGAAAGGAGATTCATTTAGGCTCGTCATTGAATCGTATAAGAATGAACTTGTAGGAAACGAAGAAGAAGAATGTATCAGCGTCGTTGGATGCGCATATAGGACTCTGGTGGTAAATTCATTATGGAAAGTAGCACGATATATGAAAACCAAATCAACAAGACACAATGCAATGCAATCATAGATGACTTCTAATTTATCAAGAATCATACAATTTACTTCCTTAACTAACATTTTCTGTTCGTGTTTCTCTAAACTTCTTTTTTTATCCCACCTTTTTCGTAGAGAAGAATTGGACTTACCTTGTATGATCTGTGTCTTTGTGCTCTACAAGAGTCAGCATAGAGTAATCTACGGCCCAGAACTACACAACCCTCATCAGGCTTTGCCATCTCAGACAATTCGATGCTTTCCAAACTGGGATCTGTGATATCTACTCTGCAGTTATCTGCCTCTCCTGTTGAAAAGCATTTCAATATCAGCTCTCAGTTGATACATTCAAATAGCACAGAACATGCCATCAAAACAGTAGAGACACGTCCAAGTAAAGTTTTTGTTGAATGAAGGTCTTATCATATTTGGTATCAAAAAAAAAAGAAGTAATAATGAGAACTAAAGGCGGACAACCCAAGTGAAGATGTCCTATGCTTCATGTTAGTGACCATATTCGTGTATTACATTGGCATCTTGTGAGCGTGAAATGAGTACAATGCATCAAATTCACGTCCACAACTAGATAAATGACCATCAGCAAAGCACGGCTGAGGCTCTATGTTGTATCAGGATAAAAAACTAAACTGAAAGGTAGGTAGAGAAGATGGAAAAAGGCAAGCAATCTTGGCGACTTCGTGTGGTACGAAGTAGAGGACTGTAATGAAAGTAAGGGGACTATTCGTTGAAAATGCATCCAAAGTTTTCATTGCACTTTGAGAATACAATTATGAATGTTTCCAAGCCATAATGTTCCTAATCACACGAGCCTACAAATTTCTAAGCTGCTTTTTTTTCTTTAATTGGCAGAGAGGGTGCTTCTGTTTCACTTAATGCGAGAGACATTATAAGACGAATAACCACAAGACACTCCATTGATAACCCCAAGGGGTTGGCCTAGTGGTCAAGGCCTGGAAATTAGGATTTGATCCCTCCTAAGGTCTCAGAAGACCTCTCAGGTGCTATCAACTCCTTTGCGGCCAGTCCATACGGAGCATTTGCTCCGGCTTCAAGTGGGGCCCCCACTAGTGGACGGTGGGGTTATGGTCTCCCAGGATTAGTAGAGGTATGCGTAAGCTGGCTGGACACCTGGTTATCAAAAAAGACACTCCATTGAGAGAATAAGCGAGTGGTGAAAGTAATAATGTACACACAGCATTAGAAAGGTTTGATAACTGAAATTTTATGGATTAGGACTTGAACTAGGACGATGAGCTCGTGCCTCGCCTCTACTAGAATAGCAGCATGTCAAAGTACTGAGCCAGCCACAATGGAAGTACTGAAAATACACTCCCAGTTAAGCATTTAAAAAACCAAAAGAAGCAAGTTCTCATCGCTATTGTTCATACTAGTAAACTAGTACATAAACTGCTGGTATCTTTATAGTATCCCAGGCACCGAAGTAAAACAGTAATAAACAAAGGACAAGGAGATCAAAAAAAACCACCAAGGACAATAAACATGTCCCCAAGGTGAATTCTTCATTGCCATACCAATTTCTAGGGAAGACATTAGAACCTCTAATTGAGCACACTCATAGCAATGCGTATTTGCAGATGATCCAGCAAGAGAAGCAGCATCTTCAGCTGTGGATATGTCAATATATGTCACAACAAAGTAATTAAAAGAAAATGACCAATAAGCACTATCCATTATTCCAAAATCTGAAGCACCCACCTTCTGACTCCAATGACTGGGCTCTGCCGGAGAAAGTAAGCCCGATATCCGCAACCTTGGTAAGCCCCATATCCACATCCTTGTTGTCACAAAACAGAACTGGGAAGGACTGAGAAGATGATAGAGCATCCGAGAGATCAGAAACAGCTCTAATGACATTTTCATCTGAAAAGTCTAACATACCATGAGCGGCTATAAATAGGGAACTACTGCTAGAAATAAGTCCCACCTCTGGTATCCTACTCTCACTTGAAACAACTGATGAGCTCATCTCAGAAGGTGTCAACAAGCTAGAAGTATTAGAAACGCACTCAACATCACCTAAAAAGTTAATACAATCAACTTTTTCCTTTTGGGTACTACATAGCAAAGTTGCTGTTGGAACTTCAGACCGAATCCCACTCTTTTCAGCAATGTACTCGCTTAATAATAATGCTTCATTCACATTCTTGTTTTCAGTACAGATTAACTCAAACTCCTCAGGCTGAGATGGTTCCTCCTTTGCAAGAGACTTTTCATCGATCACTGCCTTTTCTGTGTCATTTGCTTCAACAAAAATGTCGGACTTCTTATCTACCAACTCCTCCTTTGTATCTTTTTCTTCAAGAACAGTATGGAACTTCTTATCATTCAAAGCATAGAATTCTGGTCCCAATGATAAGTCGAGCTCTGCTAATTTAACCTGATCAGCAGAAGGTGGAGGGATCAAATGTTGATGTGTATTCTTTAAGGGATAAATTGGATACTCCTCCACAGAAGGTTGGTTGATATTAGTATATACAGGATTTTCTTCAAGAGCTATCATTGACCTGACCGGGGTCTCGATGGTATTATTTTGTGCCGAACACACCGCTTGAGCTTCATGTTTTCCAGGTTTCCCCATAGAAGAAGGAATTATATCATGCACAACATCAGCGTAAAATCTTTTCACACTGTCCCCAACTGTATGCACCTGGTTCTCGACATATTTAACGGTATCCTGCACAAAGAACACTTCAATTCAGTAGGTTCCTCACTTTAAGAGATCAGGAAACATATTTAAATCACAGTCCCACAGTTATCACCATATAGCTTGTATTAGATGGCAAGAAACATCATGAATGAAAGGATAGATATAAGCTCATCTAGACATGTCTTGCAATACTTGTCCTATGAAAGCAGGGTAACAATAAAGCAGGCTCTCCTATAATGGGAGCACTGACAAGTTGATTTGACAACTCACAAAATGAAGTTCAATTATAGAGGAAGGGGGGGAGGGGGGGAGCTAAGAGACAAGAAAATTCTACCTGGCTCACAAAATCATCAACTTCATGGCATATAGCCTCAAATTTCTGGTAAATGTTCCCAACCCATTTTTTCCCCTTGAATTTCAGATCCATTTTGAGATATGTTAAACTGCTCAAACAGACATGGTGAGACCTCCTTCAATCAAATGAGAAACAATGCACGAAAGCTAATCCCGGCAATATTCACCTGTAAAAAGTCGGATGAGTTCTGTCACGATGGGGGAAAAGTGTTTCCCCCTCCAAAGAAAAATGAATCAATAGAGGCTGCAAGCGCAAAAATCTGACATAAAAAACTCGACCCAATTAGCCAATAGAACTTCTAAGGCACACTTTAACCCATCTGCAATCGATACTCCACATTAACAAACCAAATGAACATACAACTCCAAACCAAACCAAACCAGCCTTGTGTCCCAATCAATTGGGATCGGCTACATGAGTCTTGTTTTTCCATTGAGATATTAGGATTCATGTCATAGAGATCTAACAGGACTTTTACGTGCTAGCTCTTAGCTACCTAACACACAACCCTCCTTATTAACCGGGCTTGGGACCGGATGTAAAAAAGATAAGACTCTAAGCACGGCACAGGTGGAGTTAAATCAACATACAACTCCGCGTCTGGAAAACAAGTGGTATCATTAACCAAAAAGGCACCAAGGGGTGTCATTATCACTGTGTCACCTATACACAAAGCCAAGGGTAATCAAACCACTACACTTTGAATAAAAGTAACTCCAACGCTCAAAAGCCTCTACCAAATACAAGAATGGCTTCAAATCTTGAAGTCAATATAAATTTTCAACCACTGTTGTAGTGTCTAGTTGGGATTGTGGTGGGGTTCACAACTTCTCAAACTAGTGAAATGATCTGCTTAGCCAGGTCAGGGGCAAGAATCCAATCACATGTGCCACCTTGTTTCCATCACTAAGTAAACTAGAACTTACAGAGCTCCCGGAGCAGGATACTTACTTGCTCGGAATTTGGAAACAAAGATGGAGAAGGTTAACTATATAAAGAGGGTCAACCAACAAAGGATAACTCATCCTGGTGTACGACAAGGCCACAAGGAGCATGGACGATGGAGCTACTTAGGAATGTGAGCATGTGGTGCATTAGTTGTTTGAGGGGCTCGGTGCTGCAGAGGTATTAGGGCTTGCTCTGCAAGTATGGAGCACACCAAGTGCTTTAGTTAAGATATGAAGTTAAATTCTAGTGGAGATCCCTACAAAGACCAAACAAGGCCCTATTCTTTTGACAGAAGGGGCACGGGAGCCTTGATGAACCTTCAACTATAACTGTATGCTTTAAGATGTACAAGTTTGTCAGTGGAGCTGTGTTTGGAGTAATGCCCACAACGCCAACCTTGATGGGTCCCTGGGGCTGATCTAGGCCAGCAACAAGGTGTTATAGGAGACAAGTGACTGACGTGTAGGTTAGAAATGCTTGAGAGGAGAGCTGTTACGCCTACGCTGCAAAGCTAAAGAAAGATACTCGCGGTGTTAATTAAAGCAAAAGAGGGGGCGTTCTTGCATGGATCGCATAGAATAGCTTGGCCATGCTGAAAGGAACATGTCGATCGATTAAGAGCATACCATTAGGGAAGGGCTAAGATGCAAGGACAAGGTTTTCATAATCCACATGTAACCTCAAATAGGCTGACAAGGGAAACCAAGTAACACGATCATGGAGACCTATCAACGATGTGGTCCTGTCTCCCCTGAGAAGTGACGAGGCCATGAATTTACACGAGCAGAGCCAACAACTAGATACAACTACAAAAAAACAATCTCCTTAATAAAAAAAACAATCTCCTTAATAAAAAAAACAATTCGAATAACTAACTGTTTTCTGCGCAGAGAATAGCAGCAGAACTGAAATATGCACTACTAGTAATAAAGTTCTGAATACAATTCTTCAGCTCATGAGTATTCTCTTTCTCAATCGATTGCATGATAGTTCCCTTAACATTAGGGGGCTTAAAATAACTGATTAAAAACAATAATTTATACAGACCCAAACCCCTTTTTCCGAATCCCAACTCATTAACAAGGACATCAATATGCTCAAAATGATGTTATTGAGGCACATATAGGATTTTAGAAGGTACAAATAACTCCAATTATTATAATCAATGAGTTAAAGTGCAAATTTTCCAAGATATTCAACGGTGGGGGGCCACCAGAAACAATTTCCAAATTCTTACTCCCAGACGATAAAGAAAAAGAAGCAATCCATGAAACAATTTCCATATAATCATTACATGGAAAACTACGTTAGAAGTAGAACTAGCATAAAAATACTCCAATTTTTTTCTTTATAATTCTCACTGTACGCCATGTTTTTCCTTCACTTTCCTAATCCAGTATGTCTGGTGATCAATACATACACCGATACTACATAAGCTTCACTGCACATAAACATGTTTGTGTGCTTGTGTACATACATAATCGCTCAACCTGATTAAAGAAAAACTCTAAGCTCAAAAGCAGGTTTTTCTCAGGGAAAAAAAAAAACTGTGATCAAGACAGATTAGGTTTTACCACGCTCAGTACCTGTTTCAGAGAATTCAAGAAAACTGAAGGACAAAAACCCTAGTACAGAATCCACAAAAGACGATGCTGAAGAAGGAAGAGGATTTACCGGCAACCGTAGCCGCCGGTGGATGTCGCCGTACTGGTTCAGCTTGTGCTATGTTAGGAAAGGTTTTGAGCTATGGGGGAACAATATATAACGGCAGGGTTTTAGACACTTATTAAATTTTAAACAGTAATATCCCCGAATTATTCATTATTTGCACGATCCTATCTAGACTCAGACTTTAGAGTGGACCCACCAAATTCAGTGTGGGCCTAGAGAATCTCCGACGCATCATCCTTTGTAGACTTCTTTTTTTTTCCCTCTTCAACTGTGAGATGTTACGGAGACAGTTTACACGCACTTCAATTATAATTTTCTTTTCAGTCGGTGAAAAATAGGTCATTTACGTCAAGACTAGATAATTCATAATAAATTACTTTCTTGTAATCTGACGCTAATACGTGACAACAATTACTGTATATCTTAAAGGGCCACGTATAAAATTTGTTTCCATTCACACATCAATGATATTTGTTCACCTTTAGGGCTTTACCTTAGAATGTACTAATTTTACCTATATTTGGTTAGATTGGTTCGGGAGTTTTAAATTTAGTAATTAGATCGCTTGTTTTTTTGTATAAATTAATTGCTAGAAGACGGAAATTCCCAGGACCCAATAATATGCATATAGATTGAACAACATAAAAAAAATTAAAGTTAATAATATAAGATATACTTATCTAATATCTAGTATTAATTATCTCTGTAATAAGAGTATAAGCATTCATTAATAACCGGTCAGGATTGTCTTATGAAGTCAGTACAAAAATAATTACCTCAAAATGCATTCCATTCAATACACATACAAAGTGTATTAGCACAATGAGTTGAAACTAACTAGTACCATTATCCTATTTATTGGATCTCCTATAAATCCTAACTGTCCATTGTTCAGATAAAAATCTAAATCGTCTATTGTCGAGATAAACAGTCGGATTGACCGCACTACACGTATAGTGCGGGACCCCAGATCCCACCCAAGGGGAATGGGAGCGTGCATGAAATAGAATTTTGTTAACTTTACTCCCATTTCAGCTTCCCTAACCTTATCAATTTTGCGGTAGGTACTAGTACAGTTTTGTACCGAAGCTGTACAACAAGCTGAGGAGCTGAGGTGAAAGGGCCCCACCCAAAACTTTCAAAAGCGTGTCTTTCCACACAGACAAGGGGGCACAGATTGTGCACAGAACTTGATGTGGGGCACTATGATTGTTACATAAATGATTCAAGCCGTTCATTAGATTTAAAATATTTTTTTAAAGGTCTCCGCAAAAAATCAGCTCAATACGATACCCATAAATACTCGATCTAATCATATAAGTTTTCATTCATGTTCAAAGTTAAATGAAAAATTAGATGATTAGATCGAGTATTTTTAGGTATCAGATTGAGCTGATTTCTTGCTAAGGCCCTTGAAAAAATGTTTTAAATTTAATGAACGGCTCAGATAATTTATGTGGGACCCATAGTAGACCCCATATCAAGATCTGTGTAAGATCTGTGCCCCCTTTGTCTGCGTGAATAGCACCTCTCCTTTCAAACCTATAGGTCGAGTTAAGTGAGAACACACCTGATGGGTGAGGCTTGCAAAAGAGAGCTTCAAAGGCATATTCCCAACCCATTCCATCCCATCCCATCCCCCACAACTAAAACAACATTATTGATGAGCAATTTCCTTTTTTTAGAGGTGTCGGGACCAGTTTACGCGCACCTCGATAAATATATCTCTTATCTGGTCTGATCAAAGACAAGTCATCCATGCCAAGACTAGAGGATTCACAAGATATTACTTTCTTAACTCTAATCAATTGTGAGGGGAACAAACCAACCAACCAACCGGACTAACTCTCGAGGCTTTCATGAAAATATTCCATCTTAGCAAACACCATCGGCAATATTCTTATATTTGCTGCAGATTATTTGCCTCCACAAAGCCTGCTTTTCTACACCAAAACTCATTCATCAGCTTAGTTTTTTAAACTAATACCCAGACCACCCCTTTCTCTGCTCTTAGATATCTTCTCCCAACTCAATCACAAGATGAAGTTTCTTCTTTAGTTCCTCTTCACCCAAAGGAAATTACTTTGTATTTTAGCCAAATTTAAACACCTAACACTCAAGGATGGAGCCAGATGTGGGTTAATAGGGACTGTCGCCCCCCTACAATTTAAAAAACCCTACTTTTACATTGAATAAAAAATTATCATCAAAAATTTTTTTTGATTATTTATATTTACCTCCAAGTGATTGAGACTTAAGGCTCGGTTTGGTTTGATATTTATATTCCCCTCCAACGCAACAATTCTGGCTCCGTCTATGTAGTAACACATGATTTGCAATAAAACTTTTGGTGGCGCGTATTTATATTTAATTTGTTTAGTATATGCTCTCTTATTCCCAGTAGCCAGTAGGTATTCGGCTTGGGAAAGCCTTACAAACTCAGATGACACTCTTCTAAGAAAAAAGTTAGATCCCACATGTATGTGAAGCCCACGGTGAAATCCACACATGTTATTAGATTTGTAAGGAAAAGGATGTAGATAAACAATCTTGTGGTGGATAGAGTTGAATCTTACAATAGTAAGCTTTTTCTCACTTGACAACTCATCATGTGACTCCTTATTTGACGCAAAATGAGATATTTCACGGTTCCATGTGATGGTTTGACCTGTGCATTTTATTATCTACACATGTAAAAGATTCATCGAAAAAACCAACTCGATTGAATCATATTTGTGAGATATGGGCAATTATAGTTTGACCATCTATTTTTCTCTAAAAAATATGGGTTGTTTGAATAGCTAGCTAACAATCTCCGATTAAATTGATATTTTTGCAGATGATGTATATCTCGAATCATCGAACAAGGCCATAGTGGTCCCATTTTTTTCACTTGGGGAGTCACATGTGGAATCGTCAAAATAGATGAAACGATCGTGACTCAGGGATGATGCCGGGGTGGTTGGTGTGTTGAGCGGCTGATACGGCCATTTATCTTGGCAATCGACGGTTCGGATTATCTTAATCTGAGCAACATATGCTTCAGATTTTTATGCGCTCGAATTATTTCCAAACCATCTGTGTTGAGATGAATAATTGGATCGGCTGCTCGGCACGGCTGCCAAACACTCCGCTTGACAGCATCTCCCAAATGCTTGGGTTGGTTCAGAAAGTGATGGTCAAGGCTTTATGGGCTCAAACTAACGAATGAGCCCTTACTAAGAATGTAGATATTTTATTTTTTTGGCATAAAGAAGCTAGCCTTTTCAAGTTTCAAAGAATTTAATAATTTAATGTTGGGCAGTGTAATTCACTTTAGAAATGATAAATTAAAGATGATCAGTTGTGCTGTCAGTTAGAGGGGAAGATAGGGAGGCAACTGCACCAACCCTGTAGAGCATGGTCAACATTCAGCTCACCCAGAAACCCTCAAGAGGAAAAAACCCTCATTTTCTTGCCTTTTCTTGAACCATTTTCCTGTTGCCCAAACGCCAAGAAACCCCCCTCGTTCTCCCCTTCCCCCTTAATAGCAAGGCCTAAGTCAAAGCCATTCCCTCCCCACAAACCCATTGGCTCCTTTCAGCTTTAATAACTTGCGTAACAGGAAAAACTCAAGTTTGGTAATGTTAGCTCACCTCCTTATAACTTCCCATTTTTCCACTTCTCTCTCTCTCTCTCTCTCTCTCTCTCTCTCTCTCTCTCCTCGTATTACTCCCTCTCTCACATTTGCACAGACTCTCTCTCTCTATCCCTCGATGGAATTGCCTGTCAGGAGACCTCCGTACAAGCTAGAAACCAAGAACTTGTCATACCCAACTGGCGGTTCCAAATGGGTTCTATGCTGCAAGGCTCCCAGGAGGCCTCCCACTTTGATCCTACATGATGTGCATTGCGAAGCCAGGCCAGGGGAGATCACGGCCATTGCCGGCCCGAGTGGGGCTGGCAAGACAACTCTCCTGGAAATTCTAGCCGGGAAGATACCGCCGGGGAATGCTTCCGGTAAAGTACTTATCAACAATTTCCCGATGGATGGCAAGATTTTCAGGCGGATGTCGGGGTACGTGACGCAAGAGGAGAATCTGTTCCCGCTGCTGACCGTCGAAGAAACACTGGTGTACAGTGCTCTTCTGAGGCTAAGAGGTGGGAAGAAAGAGGCTAGAAGCAGAGTGAGAGTGCTGATGAAGGAGCTCGGGCTGGAGCGGGTTTCGGGCTCGCGGATCGGGGAAGGGTCGAACCATGGGATTTCGGGTGGGGAGAGGAGGAGAGTTTCGATCGGGGTTGAGTTGGTCCATGACCCGGCTGTTGTCTTGATCGATGAACCGACTTCAGGGTTGGATTCAGCTTCAGCTCTTCAAGTGATTTCACTTCTAAAATCAATGGTGGTTAATCAAGGTAATGTAAACTCTTTCTTCTGTATTTCCATTTTCTTAGAACAATGCTGATTTCCATAGTTGATCTAAATACGTTCAAGGAATATTGATGGAGGTAGCCTTCGGTGTTGAGAAGGTTTTGTACGTGCATGCAAAAATGAAAACGATTTCCATATACCCCTTTACCTTCTACATAAACTTGTTACCGGTGAAATTCAGTATTGTTAGTAGTTAGACTGGGATTATTTTGGACAAAAACTTTGAAAATATGTTTTGGTATTTGACGTGATAAAAGAAATATTCAAAGAAAAAATTTTATGAAGTCAACGTGAATCAATTGATTTAGAAAAAAATAAAATTTCACTGTTTAATTAAGGAAAGATTTTTTTTAACAAATATTGAAAAAAAAATTTCAATATTAGTGATTTTTGGTGAACCGAACAACATGCATTATTCTTTACAAATATGTGTTTTTGTCACAACCAAATATCAAAAAAATGTCATTTTCAGGAGAAAGAAAAAACGAAAAATGACTTTTATAAAAACATCATGCGGCGGACGGAAATGATAATTGTTCATCATAAAAAAAATTTCTTTTGAAAATCATTTTCTCTATGTGTAGCATATAATTAAATAAAATACATAAATGAACAAATTAATACACCTTACATGTCCCAATTTAAAAACACTGGTTATAATCTCATTTATCCTAATTAAATACGTGACAAATATACCCATCGCGGGCCGTTGGAATGACAAACTTTAAATTTACTTTTACAGGTAAAACCATTGTCCTAACCATCCACCAACCGGGTTTCCGGATCCTCGAGCTCTTCGACCGGATTGTTTTGCTTTCCAATGGGGTTGCAATCCACAACGGTTCACTAAAGTTCCTCGAAGAGAGGCTAAAGTTTGCTGGATATTGCATTCCTCGCCACGTCAATGTGCTCGAATTCGCCATTGATGTCACCTCAAGGTTGGTTATTCAAAGTTCAGAGATTTTCAACAACCAGTTCTTTGATGAAGAAGAAGAAGAAGAAAACAAGCACAGACCACACGAAAACCGCATCGAAGAGAAGCCGTTTTCGTACCCGAATTCGCACTTCGAAGAAGTGGTTATACTCGGTGAGAGATTCTGCAAAAACGTGTTCAGGACTAAGCAGCTCTTCGCCACAAGAGTTATACAAGCCCTCATTGCTGGATTAGTCCTCGGCTCGATTTTCCTGAATGTTGGCAACAACCAGGACCCTGTTTCCTTACAAACCCGGCTCGGGTTTTTTGCATTCACCCTCACCTTCTTGCTCTCTTCCACAACCGAAGGCCTGCCCATTTTCCTGCAGGAGAGAGGAATTCTAGAGAGAGAGACTTCAAGAGGAGCTTACAGGGTTTCTTCTTATGTCATATCAAACACCCTTGTTTTCTTTCCGTTTCTACTACTAGTCGGCCTTCTCTATTCCTCCTCTGTGTACTGGTTAATCGGTCTAAGGCGCGAAATCGACGGTTTCCTCTTCTTCTCCTTGGTTGTCTGGATGGTGGTTCTGATGTCGAATTCCTTCACAGCTTGTTTCAGTGCTCTGGTGCCGAACTTCATCATGGGGACGTCGGTCATCTCGGGTTTAATGGGGTCTTTCTTCCTGTTTTCTGGGTATTTCATATCAAGGGAGAACATACCCAGTTACTGGATTTTCATGCATTATTTGAGCCTGTTCAAGTACCCATTTGAGTGCTTCATGGTGAACGAGTATGGAGGGGAAGCAGGGAGAAGAAGGTGTGTGGAAAGTGAAATGGGTGTGTGTGAATTGTATGGTGATGGGTTCCTGAGGCAACAAGGGGTGAAGGAATCGCAGAAGTGGAGCAATTTGGCTGTGATGATGGGGTTCATCTTGGGTTACAGGGTGTTCTGTTTTCTGATTTTGTGGTACAGATGCAGCAGAAGCAGAAAATAAAATCGATGGTTTTTGCCTTCATAGTTTTACCTTATTCTTTGCTTGGTCAAGTTACAAACAACTAGAGGCAAGGTCCCCTGCCCCTCCCGTTCCCCTCCCGAGTGGCGAAAAGTGTCCTGGAGCAAAATCAAGGAGACGCGGGTGAGCCAGCTGCGGATCCAGGGAAGTCCCGGCCCAAGAACGAGCTGGGTTGCTTCTCCTGCGCACCGTTTTCTTCTTCGTGCCGAGTAATTGTCTATTCATGTACTACTTGATGATCCCTCCATCCGTGACTGTCTCGGTTGTCTTATTTCTTTAAATTTGTTTACAACGGTGAATATATGTAATCTCCGTCACACATATGATTTGAAATGCTGAAACATTTTGGAGGTGGATTTCATCTCTGGCCGTTGGGTGTATTTGCTCAGCTATATTTTGGTAAGAGTCCAATATTGGTGACCCCTTGATTTTGCTAATTAACAAGCATTGGGGTTGGGTCAGAAACTGGGGCGTTTGTAAAGGGGAAAAATAGTAGAAAATACTCCTGAGGTGATCGAGTTAAGTATGTTTCTTTAGCATCTCTACAAAATCTTTAGTTGTATGGCTCCAATGTTAGCCTTTAGCCATTGTCTGTGGCTTCGAATTATTTGTCTGAAATGTCTGTCCCAATCTCCTGTTGGACGCGTATCTCTGAACAGTCACTCATAACTCTGTTAAGCCTTTGAGGATCCAAAGGATAAGGAACTGAGGATAGACATTCCAGACAGACAGAGGATACGAAAGTCATTATCGGTCAGCGTTTCAGTCCGGTTTCATTTGCAACCCACTAATTTTTTCCTTTGGCAGAAGAAGAACATCATTTCGTGTATAAGAAAGGAAATACAAAGAGTTGATCATGATACAAACCAATAAAAAAGCAACATATAAAAAGCACAGTGTCGTAGCTTAAATATGTAGCATGCCATTTTGCCATACATGCATCTGAGGGCGCGAAAATAACATCGCCAAAATCACCAATAGAAGAAGCTGAGAAGAGATCCCTTAAAGATAGAGAGGTGGGTTCATTTCCAGTCCAGTTTTTCTACTGTCCAGTACGGTCCAGATTTGGGCCGTTGTGGGCCCATTCCGGGTCCACAACAATGATCGGAATCGTTCATTTTGTAGAGCTCGTCGAATATGTCATCCATACCAAAAATTAGCTCGATCAAACATCAATAGGTACATGAACAAAATAGATTTGTACATGAAAAAAATGGGCAATTATTAATTTCAACTTAATTTTTGTCATCACTTTTTTCTTGTACAAATCTGTTTCATCCATGTACCTATTGACGTTTGATCAAGCTAATTTTTGGCATGGATGACATATTCGACGAGCTCTACAAAATGAACGATTTCGATCATTGTTGTGGGCCCGGAATGAGCCCACAACGGCCCAAAACTAGACCGTACTGGACGGTAGAAAAACTGGACCGGAAATGAACCCATAGAGAGGCACCATACAAGCAACCCTTTCCAACAAAAGCCATCTATTGAAACTTGGGATTAGTTCCACAGGTCTACCCAAATAATAACTAGCATGAGTAGAATCGTCATCTTTCGTCACAGGATTGACTGGTCTAGGAATATTTTACATTTGAATGGGCTCGGATTTAACATTGCTTTCTTAATTAGCCTGCATTTCGATCTTCATGATAGTGCTCAATATGTTGAAACCTTTTGCTCATTAAATAATACTTTCCAATTTGTTTGTTTAATTTTGAAATTTCAACTTACAGTATTAAAGAAACACAACATTGAGTTTCCAAAAATACCCTCATCTCTTTAGCATTAAGCACTCTTTTCAATGCATAGTATTGTACTTTAGATTTGTTTTGTTTGTGCTATAAAAAACGGAGGGCATAAATAGGAACGTTTAAGAGTCAACTTAAAATGAACAAACATTTTAGGATATGGATAAGTAACAAATTGGGACGGAGAGGTAGCAAGGAGAATAACCAAATCGGTAGGGATGACAATGGGGCGGATCAGAGTCGGATTTAACGTCCTCCAAACTCGCTCCGTTCTATATCGGATCGGAGTCGGAGAGGAAGAAATTGGGGAGGTGTCGGGGTCGGGGTGGGGGGAAAATCAGGTCCGCATTCACCATAATGATTTGACTAGCTTTGTTCCTTTTAGAGTGTTTAAAAAAAAAAACAAGATATTAATGATTGGGGAAATGATATTGACACTTCAAAAATTAATACAAGCACTCCAAAAAATAAAGGAAAGTGGCCTTGGAGATACACTGATTTTGGAGTGCATGCATCAATTTTTGGAGTGCCAATATCATTTCCCTAATGATTGATGAGAGTTACAAAAAGGGAAATGATATTGGCACTCAAAAAATTGATGCAGGCACTCCAAATCGTGAAGGAAAATGGCTTTGAAGTTGCACTGATTTTGGAGTGTTTGCATCAATTTTTGGAGTGCCAATATCATTTCCCTACAAAAAATAGAAATAAAAAAAAACAAAGACATAAATTAGTGTTTTATTAATTGGTATATTGCTCTTATTATATCAAAACAATGAAATTATTTAAACATATACATAGAAAAATATAAATATCTATAATCGGGTTCGAATCAGGTTAAAATCGGGACAGGAGAAGCAAATACCATACCCGTCCCATTTTCTTATCGGATCGGCGAATACCTGCTCAGATCGGAACGGGGAGGTTGGAAGCGGGGACGGATCGAAAGTAATTGCCAATCCCTACAAATCTGGAAGGGGGAGTAGCAAAAGAGAGGCAAAACATTCAAATCAAATTACCATGGTTGAACCAATAGGCATAGTTTAATGAGCATTCTACATTGTACTGTACTACTATTTGACACACTGAAATGAAGTACGCGGTTAAAGTCTAATAAATCGGTGTCACAGTGTACGTATATAATTACGGAGTATATGCTCCTCACATCACATGGAGCTACAGAGAGAGAGAGAGAGATTTAGAGAGAGAGAGGGGCTAGATGTGTGCTATCAAACTAATGTTTACTTGGGCGTGTACTCCGGGATCTCGAAAGGCCTTTCCTATCTTTTGATGATTTAGGTTTCAGTTACGAGGTTGATGAAGCCAGCCAGAGGTGGCCCGCTTTTCCTACTCTCTCTCTCTCTAGATTCTGCACCCTCAGCTTCAAACTCCGAGCTTTTCAAGCCCTAATTTCAAATTGAAACCGTCCGACGGTGAGTCGTTTGTCTAATTATAACCGTTTTGGCGGTTGGTTACAAGGCTTGATTCTTTATCTGAATATATAATTGGCGTATTTGATCGTTTTGTTCGTCTGGATCTGCAAAATGTTGGGACTTTTTTGAGGCTTTCCCTTTCGTTAGCTACGTACACACGCTCGTCTACTCACATGGTCGCGTAGAATGCATTTCTTCTTCACATTTCTGTTCCGCGGATTTGTTTTACTTGGCGGCCATTTTTGCTATCTTTCATTTTCAACTGCCATCTCTGTTTATATATCTTGTTTGTTATCCTTGTTCCACGGTATTCGAATTTCCATGGTTTTCATGTTGGATAAACTAGATGCCTGGGCACACACAATGCGTGTGCAAGTCGTATTAGGTAGAAGAGGAAAAAGTGAAAAATCTTCAATTGAGCTTAATGGTGATGAAATTTGAGACAGGGAAGTTGAAAAGAGGAGAGAAGAAAATTAGGGTGGCAGTTTTTTCCCTCTTCTTGACAGTTAAAGGGGTAGTTTAGGAAATTAAAAATGCGAGCGGCTTCATTACTGCCTTTTACAATAGTAATAGATACATCTATGCAGTGTTATTAGCAGTCATTATGCAGGTTTTGCGATTTTTTGGGCATTTATTATGCTTCTCTTCTATTTTTTAAGGTTATTGTGCAACCGGGGTTATTTTATTCTCTCTCTATATCTCATAACTGCACCTGGAAGGCTGTGTGTGGTGAAAAACATATACGCTTAGAATACTAGATATATCTCTACCGCCTGTGCAATTCGCAGAGGATTAGTCTCGTCTCGGGATATTACATTTTTCCTTTTCTGTTATGTCTTTGCAGATTTCGTGAGAAACAGGAAATTTGGTTTGCTACTGAGGTATACTTGGGCTTTTGAGCTGGTGTTGGTGAACAGAGAAAACAAAGGAAAACATTTAATGAAGGAATGCTGCAATAGGTAGGTAAAGAGTTTTTTGGTTTGTTGGGTATGTAGTTGGTAAAGATGTTGTTCGGCGAAGCCATTGAGAGTTTGCACGATGATGGTTTTGAGGGTTCAATGAATGAAAGTCGTACCTTTAAAGAGGTGTTCTTTCGAAATGACAGTGATACCAGTAGTAAGAGGTGTATTGTTACCGGAGCTATTAATTTTGATCATAGTAATTGCATGGATAGGTCGTTATGGTCAAACAGTGAAAACTCATCTGTAACAAGTCTGCTAGATTCTGGTAATGTAACAGAGGATTCAAGGGATAATTTTGCAAAGAGATGTTTTTCAAATGGTAAGCGAATGAAGTTCTCAGTTGATGAGCTTTCTTATTCTAGACCTTATTCCAAAGCGGTTCTG
Organism: Rhododendron simsii; assembly: GCA_014282245.1. Lineage (NCBI taxonomy): Eukaryota > Viridiplantae > Streptophyta > Magnoliopsida > Ericales > Ericaceae > Rhododendron > Rhododendron simsii. The sequence continues at coordinate 2,641,923 of CM024956.1, forward strand.
AATTCATCAGCTCCTTCTAAAAAACTTGAGTCTGGTAGGTCTCAATCAGCTTACCGAGCTGCTTCCCCATCTGTCTGTCACACTGTTACGTGTCGTTTAGTTGAATCATCCAGTCAGGTTGTCACTTCTAGTTCCTTTCTGCTAAATCGACATGCTGTGACCAACTCGAGTGGTGAAACGGGTTACATGGATGTTTCTAAGTCTAGGCTGCGGAGCTTAGATGGAAGTGATGAGAAGGAAGTGAATCTATGCAGAACTATTGCCCTGCATGTGCCTCAGGAGAGCTCTGAAACCCAACTGTTGGTTACATCCCCATCTGTCACTGTTGCAAATAAGTCTCTATCTCGCCGATGTACTGAGGAAAAAAGGAGGAAGAAATCCAACTTTGATGAATTGGTATTAGTTAAAACATCATTGGATAGAGATTCCATGAAGGATCCTCGTCCTCTTCTACGCCCCCACATCCAAAACCTGCTTAGAGCGGCAGGATGGGAAATTGGGAGGCGTAATAGAACGGATAATATCAGAGGGGAATATCTTTACTTTCCACCTCGTGGAAGACCTATTCGCGAGTTTCGTAGAGTTTGGAAATTGTGTGGTCAGAGTTTGTTTCCGGACAGAAACATTATTGTGCAGGAAGATGGTAACCAGTGGACCGATGCGACTCATTTCTGGGGTGATCTATCTTGTACACTTACTAAAATTGAGGAAGAATTAGATAAGACAGAAACTAGTTCTATACTGGCACATTTGTGGTATCTTCTGGATCCTTTTGCAATTATGGTGTTTATTGACAAAAAGCTTGGCACTCTAAGAGCAGGAAAAGCGGTCAAAACAAAGAGAAGTTTGGTGGTTGATACATCTGAAAAATGTGATGCTAGAGAAAGGGCATTGCGAAGTTCTGGGTCGATTATTCGTGTTCGTAGTAAGAAATGTGGTACTGGAAGTTCTGCTTATTTCAGAAAGTTGCAGAAAGGGGCTGTAAAAGCTTCGAAGCTGGTATCAAGTTATGTGTCCGAAGACAAGTGTACAAACTCCCCTAATACTGTCGGGACTCAATGTCGGAGTTTCTCTGGGAGCGAAAGAGCCAGATATGATCTGATTTCTTCACGAGCTTATGGGTCAGATGCCACAGGTGACCTGTCCAATAGTTGCCTATTTGACGTTCCGATCACCTATGGAAGTGCAAATATCATACATGGTGGGTCTGACCGTGTCTCTCCTCAATATGATGTCAATTCAAATTCGTTTGATAGTCACCAAGCAACCCATAGTGAGGAAATGGCTTTGGAAGTCAAAATAGATGTATCAATGGGATCTTTTCAAGGGAACACTTTCTCTCAACATTTTGAGAGTCAAAATGTAGCTAGGGTCATGCAACCTTCTGAGCATATTAAAAGTGAGAAGTGCCTTGAAGGTTCAAAATATAGGATGAATGGTGCTATGCGGAAAAAGAAGGCAACCAACAAACCAAAAAGGACATCTGATATCAAACGGATGACCTTGTATCCTTATGATAGGTTTGGTCCATCTACTTCTAATAGTACTGAACCATTTGACTTTAATATGAATAACGTTTGGTTAGAGTCAGTAGGACACAAGGAGTATTTTATAGCTACAAATGGAAGGATTGATACAAATTGCCAAAAGTCGTTTAATTGCTCTTCTCGGTACTGGAATGGGGAGAAACAATCTCAATGTAGAAAAGTACCTGGAGGGAAGAGATCAATTAGATGCCGTCTTAAGGATGATGATCTTTTGATTTCAGCTGTTATAAAAAACAAAACCTTTGGATCCTCTACCAAACAGTATTCTCAGAAAATGAAGTCCCACAAATCAGAAGCTCTGAGGAAACGCAAGAGCCAAAAAGGAAGTTGCAGGTTGCTTCCAAGAAGCTTGGGTAAGGGTGCAAAACACATTGATGGGAAGTGGTCCCTCTCTGGTGTGAGAACAGTATTGTCCTGGTTGATTGACTCGGGGGTTATTTCTCTTAATGAAGCGATACAGTACCGGTCTTTAAGGGATGATTCTGTTGTAAAAGATGGCTTGGTTACTCGGGATGGGATCATATGCAAGTGTTGCAATCAGGTGCTTTCTGTCTCCGACTTCAAGATTCATGCTGGTTTCAGACTGAAACGTCCTTGTTTGAATCTTGTTATGGAGTCGGGTAAGCCTTTCACCTTATGCCAGCTCGAGGCTTGGTCAGCTGAATACAAGGCTAGGAAAAGTGCCACTCGAACTGTTCAAGTTTATGCATCGGATGAGAATGATGACAGGTGTGGCCTGTGTGGCGATGGCGGCGAATTAATATGCTGTGATGATTGTCCATCTACTTTTCACCAGGAATGTTTATATGCACAGGTTTGTCTTTTCCCTACTTTAATCATGTCAGTACTGTAGTACATGCTTCATATCTTCTATGAATCTTGTTTCAGAAGTATGCCTTGTACCCTTCGCAATTATTCTAGTTCATTGCTTTATGATCTTGAGTTTCAGCTCTTGGCAAACCACCAGAAATCTATGTTACTTCCATTCATGTTGGTTCTTTGCCCATGGAGAGGCAAACGGATCAAACTAAACAGGTTGAATGATCGCTTACTAACTTAAATTTTGGGTGAACGAACAAAAGTTAGTGGGAATTTGGGACCTCCAAGTATTAGAGCTCAGAAACGATACGAGATCACCAATTGCCACAAAAGTGTAAGCAGTTAGGAAAAGAATGTATATCTAGCTGTGTAACACTAGTTAGTTATTGCAGACTCATAACTACCGTAAACATGATATGGTAATAACAAAATCATCCCGATTCTACCATTTGATGCATACCTTAAAAGCTTTAAGATAGTGAATTATTGCTTCCTAAATATTATGGATAATTGTCGACAAAATCCTTTAGGTCATCAATTTCGAGGTTTCAGTTACTTGGATTTGACAAAGTTCTAGAGAGCATAAGATTATGTGTATTTACCTAAATGTCATTTCAAGCCATCACTTGAGAAATTCGTATTCCTTCTCTAATCAGACTGCTGACGACGGATTTAATTATCTTGTTCACCCAAAGGCTTGGGTCCACATTTTTAGTTTGTGGCAATCATAACAGCAATTAAGGGATTGACTCAAAAGGGCTGACCCAAAGAGACGTCAATTGGGTTTTGGCTTGCACATGCCTCACTGCTCATAGGAGTGTGTTCTCTGGATTCCGCATACAGAGCCCTGGAGGTCACACATTCTTGCTCATGGCGTTGGCCTCTGGTAATAAGTAGCAACCACTGGAACCCACCTAAAAAGGCTTGGCAAGGGTGTTTCTTACCCCTCCAACTTATGCACCCAAGGTCACCCATGCAAAATCCCAACGTGGATGAGCTAGTTTGTGTTAATCCTGCAATAGGGGAGAGTGCAGACTTACATTCCCTTATAATCTCCTTAAGAGCATTTACCTCGTCTATCCTCTCATTTTTCTATTATGCTTGCCAGCATTAGATTTGCACCCAAGAACTTAATGGGAATACATCTAGATTCTCTAAAATTTTAGGACGACTTGCCAAAATATGTTGATAAAATTTTGCCCCAAGATAGGAAGTGAAGAAAGAATGGAAGGGAGAAAATAAGGGCAATGATGTAATTATCACTAGAATAGGTCATGCCTAATGTCTAGCTCTAAAAAGACCTATATATAATGCTTACTGTACATGCCCCACCAGACATCATATGGTTTTGATGGAACAAGTGGTTGTAGAGGATGACCAAGATGATTAAGATGTTTCTCTTCCGGAATCAGATCAGTGATTTACGGGAATATGGTTTGGTGATGTCTTTTCTAGTGTGTTAATGTTTTGGTAATGTGACTCTCTGTTAGAGTTTTTATGCTTTTTGAGTGTACATGTTGAATAGTCTCTTACTGAATAAAGCTGATATTTCTTTTACTTGTTTTGGATTTTTATTTGTTTATGATTGAGATATGCCTGAACAAAGTTATCATTTTTTCTATGGGTTCCCTGTTGATTTATCGGCTTGTTCTGATAAGACTGTACTTCCCTCCCTCCCCATTGCTACCTTGTATTGCATACATATTCATTACGTACTCTTAATAAGAGTTGGCATGGTATCCCTTAAGTTTTATCTCCTCATAGGTGAGAATTTATTCCAATTTATAATACATGTTTAAGGTCCACTTGAACTTTCATCTTGTGGAGTTTAAGGTTGCCTAGGATATCGAACTATACTTAATCTGATCTTGTTCCTTTCTTTCAGGAGCTCCCTGAAGGCAGTTGGTATTGCCCATACTGTGCTTGTCGGATTTGTGGTAATGGCGGTGCATATGATAAAGAGCCCTTAAATTCACCTGGCACAATAAAGTGTTCACAGTGCGAGCACAAATGTAATTTTCTCCTCTTAAATCCTAGTTGATTTTTTTGGTCTGATTCAATAGAACCATCGTCAGTAAAACTTTCGTATTTGTATTTCTCCGACCTTGTTGGGAAGAACTTTTTTTCTAATATATAGTGAAAGGGCAACAAGTGATCTCAATATTCTCTTGATTTACTGTAATATGTTGGTGTAATATGGGTTGGTAAATCTTTCTCCAATATTCCTAATGTGATTTGTGTACTTTCTACTTCTCAATTTTGGTAAATGCAACTCTTCTTTCCTTTTCTTTTCCTTATCGCTTAGCATTTAGCAATGATTATTAATTCTCCTGGCAATCTCTGATGCTAGTTGTTTCTTCAAATACTGTTAAAATGCTTATGAAAATCTTGTGAATTTAGGGAGTTTGAATGTGCAGTTCAAGATTTGGAAGTACATATTCTTACTTCTGGTTTTTGTTGGCTTGGAACAGACCACGAGGCATGCCTGAAAGAGAAGGGTACATGTGGAGAACTGGCTTCTGATCCCTGGTTTTGTAGTGATAGCTGTCAAGAGGTAAATTGCAGGTTTTGAAAATCATCTTTTTGATGAGCAAATGTCTTAACAGCCCCTTAGAGCATCCACATTGTGATAAGCAAATGGGTGTGGATAATCAAACTTAACAACAATGTTCAAAATATACCCCGCATTGTAATAAGCAAAGTTACAAATTTTTTAGCAGATAACCAAATTTCACCCATTCCGTAACCAAATTTATCAACTTTTACCAATAACCCAAACTCAATAACCAAACTCAATAACTCAAAAAACCCCACATTGAAATCGTCTCATTGAGACAAATAATTTGGTGTGGTCGAGTACGTGATTGGAATTTGTTTGTGATTGGACAAATGTGTGTTGTGGGGGTTTTTTTGGTTCGGGATGCAAAAATAACCAATGTGGAGGTAAGGTTGTTAAGTTTGATTATGGACTAAATGGATAATCAAATGCTGACGTGGCACATTTTGGTTATTGGTTTTGATTATTACCATTGCGGATGCCCTTAGAGTTTAAATTATGTAGTCCTTAATAGTCTTTCGTATTTTAGTTTATGTCTGGGGGTGGTGTCTGGAAAATGTATGTACGTTTGTTGAAATGGTTTAGGGCATCTCTGATTGAACCTGTGGTACATGAGTGTTGAACAGGAAGTCTTATAAATTTTTTGTGTTGTCATTTACCAAGAGAAAAGGAAAGAAAAAAAATTTCAGGTCTCACATGCATGCATACATATATAAAAACATCTCATAGTTCCCAATCAAATTTTGATGATCCGAACCGCTCAATGTGATTAAAACGTGATTTTAAGGGTACTCGCTAGAAATATATAAAAAAAAAAAAAGACCGGAAAGGGCTTGATCTTAGCTGTTTTTAGCTTAGATTTGATGAACGGTTCAATTAAAAACTGCTCAAAACAAGCACTTTTCGGGCATATTTTTTGCTAATTTCTTACGGGCACCCTTAAAATCTCATTCTGCACACATCGAATGGTTCGAATCATAAAAATTTGATTGGGAACTATGAGATTGAGATTTGGGGTGTTTTTTTTAGATGTCCCCGGAACTGCTCCGATATATATATATGTGTGTGTGTGTGTGTGTGTGTGTGTGTGTGTTAAAGCATCCAACTCCAAACCAATTGGCAATGAGTGAAGAGGTCCCAGATGTTATTAAGTGATCACCCATTCCACACCCAAGCAATGTGGGATTCATTTCTTTAACAATATGTATTTCTCATTTCGTGTAGTGTGCATGCTTCCATGCTGCTACGATTTTTTGATCTATTTTCCAATAATCTTGCACACTGTAAAAGTGCTTTTCAAAATTATTAGCATAGTTGTTTCTCAGAGATTGATCACCTCCTCAGTTTTGCTGATATATCAAATGGATGATAACCTCATTATGTTTGTAGGACTATCTATTCAACCTGTACATTCGATGGGTGATTATAATGTTCAGTTTCACCAAGAAATCTTCTACACTTTGGTGTGCTGACTGTTGGCTGCTCAATCTTCCGCTCCTGTAAGCATAAAATAGGAATGGTTTACAGGAGCAACTGACACTTCCTTTTATAGAGCAGAATCGGAACAGGAGGCCACAGAAAAGTTTGAAAGGACTATACTATTGCCATACCTGTACATTCGATTGGGTTCGGCATTATAATGTTCAGTATTCACTTATAGATAATCTTCTACAGCCATATGAGTAGAAGCTGACTGTTGGCTGCTCAATCTTCCGCTCCTGTAAGCATAAAATAGGAATGGTTTACAGGAGCAACTGACACTTCCTTTTATAGAGCAGAATCGGAACAGGAGGCCACAGAAAAGGGAAAAAAAATACTGTTGCCATACTGAAATGTTGGTTCGGCATTTTGAGTATTTACTTATAGATAATATCTACAGCCATATGAGTAGAAGATAGGTTATTTATTTATTTATTGATTTGCTTGAAAATGAGAAAAGATGTTTCAGTTTGAATATCAGCAGGCAGTTTCACAAAAATCCTCTCTTCACATGCTGCAGATGATTTGGTATGTGACCAGTCTCTTGTGCAGAATCCATTACCAGGGGACCTTTAGTTTATCTTTGAAAATGGAAATCATATAGGGGACTCCTGATTTTGCAGAAAAAAATAAGAGAATTATGCAGTATGAGAGCACATTAGCATGTATCCTGCAATTACATTATTGATAATAATAGTATGACGATTGCACTATCTGGTCATTTGTTGGGTTACTTCAAAGACTCCAAGATTGTGGACATGAGTAGAGATTACTTATTTACAAGACATCTTCGATGCATGCTCCCCCTTTCTGGTCCATGTTTCAGAGACTCCCATTTTTTTTTTTTTTTATAACATTGGCATTGTGCTTCTGAAGAGTAAGGAGGTTTCACAGAATCACAGGGAAGGCAGTCTATGGTTAGTGGTTGCTTAGATTTATGTGGTGATTGTGGAGAATTTCATTGATTAGATGTTTTAGTTTTGATGTTTACAGTTGTCAAAAAGATACTAATTAGTTAACAGCGCCCCCGCCACACACCCCCCCCCCCCCCGGATCCAGATCCTCTCCACATGTGTTCCTCCACACATCTACCCCATCTTTTCATCTCAACATGACACCTCATTAATGAATTCAACCGACGGCTAAGATTAGATCCCAGCCCCAACTTTAATAAAACGGCGTCGTTCCTTTACTCCCTCCTAACACAGCTAACGTTTTCTCCTTTCTCCGTTTTCTTCTACGTTTTCTCTCACTACCCGAACCGAACCCATCTCTTTCCCTGTCACTTCAATTTTCATCCCCTCTCTCTCTCACTTTCTCTCTCTGGACTGTAAGTATTATATTCACCTTCAACTATAATATTTTGATTTTGCATCTCTCTATTTATGTAGTGATGACTGATGAATACAAAACCATAATCAAAACCCTAATTTGAGTTTGCATCTTTAATGTAAAGTATAAAGGCAAATCCTTTTGGAAAAGTACCAAAATCCAGCGGTATAATAATTCACAGTACACCAGAATCTTATTTTACAGAACGAACACTATCGAACAAAATTTAATGAAGAGTCGGAAGAGGCCAAAATCTCCAGAGGGATTGCATGAGTGCAGGTTGCTTTTTCAAGACATTTGGGATGATGCTCGGCTTTCTGGTCCCAATTTCTGGACGGTCCCATTTTTTTTTTAAAGGCATACGTTAGCTGTGTTAGGAGGAAGTAAAAGGAACGACGCCGTTTTATTAAAGTTGAGGTTGAGATCTAATCTTGGCCGTTGGTTGAATTCAATATGAGTTGCATGATTTGGTGTAAGTTTAGGTTGATGGGGAGATACTAATGTGTTGAGGATCCGGATCCCCCACCCCCCCCCCCCCCCCCCCCCCCCCCGCAAAAAAAAAAAAAACAAAAACAAAAAACAAAAGAGAGAGAGAGATCCTAATTAGCATCCGTTCTTCTGCATTTTTCTTGTTGACTTTGGTTTTTGAAAAAATGTAATGAGTTTACTGTTGCCTGCAGGTTTACTTGGGCTTACATGCTCGGATTGGGATTTTGGATGTTCTCTCTGATGGCTTCTCTTGGACACTTCTGAGGTGCATTCACGGTGACCAAAGGGTACATTCTGCTCAACGTTTTGTTGCTTTAAAGGCAGAATGCAACTCAAAGCTAGCTGTTGCTCTTACCATTATGGAGGAATGCTTTCTCTCCATGGTGGATCCTAGAACTGGCATAGACATGATTCCACATATCGTTTACAACTGGGGGTAAGTTCTTTATCCTTCTGCTATTGGGTTATTTTGCATGGTGATACCATACTATTATCCTGTTGTCTGAAACTTCGTACGCTGTCATGTTTAATGGAGTTTTATTTTGTGTTCATGCACATAATTCCAACTTTAGGTTGCACTGTCTACTGGATCTCTTGTTTGTGTTGGTACTTCTTCAATATAGCCTTTCATTGAATCCTTTGAAGGAAGCATGTAGATGCTCTCAAATCACAATCTCGGGAAGCATTTTGATCTTCCCATATTTGTGAATTCTTGTTTTGGAACTGTGCTAACCAGTGTACTTTCCTCGTGATTCTTGAATGACTTGAGAAGCTACTGGTTGTCGCTAGAGTAAAAAGGATAACCTTGCAATTACTCCAAGTCCTTTGCTAATCTGCACCTGTGTAGACGTAGACTTTGAAGTTGTCATTTGGAAGATAAGCTTAGCAAATATATTAGCCATATTCCTAATTTGCATCTCCAGCAGTGAAAGTTTGTTGAAAGATATGTAACTTAATTCCTTGCTATTTGCTTATTTTCGTTCTAATGAAAGACCTTTGCATTTGCCTAACGAATTTTGAAGTTTGCTCTTTACTGATCGTGGCCTGGACCTTGGAATTTTTTTTTTCTCCTTTCTTTACTTTGCAGAACTATTTTCTTGTGGCTGAAGTTGGATTTTCTTGTAAACTAACTTTTCTTTTTGAGCAGATCACAGTTTCCTCGTTTAAACTACAATGGATTTTACACAGTGCTTTTGGAGAAAGATGATGTGCTTATGTCTGTTGCATCAGTCAGGTAGCTTTGGTCAGCCATCTCCCCTATTATATCAGTAGGCAACCTAATGCTGTCTCATGATAATTGGATGCTTTCACATTTGAGAGTTAGTAGTGAAGCTATCTTTAAACATTGCCCGTCTGTTACTGACAATGCTTCTGTTTTGGAACTTGTCAGTACTTAGATATTCTTCCAAATGGCTGCTAAAATGGCAGCCCATTCGATATGATGAGAGTGCCGTAAAAAGTAGTATTAGTGACATGGAAAACTCCTATAGCTTTTGTATCCTCAATTATGCTATTTAGCTACATCAAGTAGACTTCATCCTATTTACCGTTAATTATCCACTATTTTGAGTTTGAAATTTGTTTGTTCCATGTTCTGTTAAAGACGTGTATTTTAGTGCATCAGCCATCTTGTAGTAGATCTCTCTCTCTCTCCTTTCTGAGATTTTTCTTCCCCCTATGTTTGTAGGTTTCATACTATATGGTTATGCTCTTACAGTCTTACTCATGACTCATGCTTTAATTTACTAGTAGTTTCTTTTCTCATTGTAGCTTCTCTTCACTAAATTTCTTGCTCGTCTTGGCCTTTTAATTTGCGGAATAATCCAAGTTATTCAATCCTCAATTTTCCTGCAGGATCCATGGAGTTCAAGTGGCGGAGATGCCCCTTATTGCAACTTGCAGTAGGTATCGTCGCCAGGGAATGTGTCGGCGACTCATGAATTCCATTGAAGAGGTACTTTGTACCCTTGATAAAACATTCATGAGTTCTTAGTATAAAGAAACGCTCGTTTCTTGTGCTGCAGTCCTTCTACTTTGTCTCTTCCATGATAACTTATCTTATGAAACACGGAACTTTGAAGAAAAATTGTGGTAGCAACATAGACCTTTAAATGTTTGGATTTCTTGTGCACATCTGGAGATATTTTAGTTGAATGAACAGCGAGTTATTAATCCTTACATATTTTAAGTAATTGTGCATAGTCCAGTGCCAAAAGGATAAGCAGGTTATTAGCAATGGTGTTTCAGATATATTTTTGATATTATAAGTAGATTTTTCTTTCATTTATACTCCAGTACAAGATTATTTTACACTTAAAATTTTCTATTGATTGTGGTGGTAGATGCTGAGAACTTTCAAGGTTGAAAAGCTTGTGATATCAGCCCTTCCTAATCTAGTCGAGACATGGACAGCTTGTTTTGGCTTTGAACCCATGGAAGACAAGGAGAGAAACAGCCTGAGTGATATCAACTTGATGGTGTTTCCCGGAACAGTATGGTTGAAGAAGGCCATTTACAGAAATCAAGAAACAAATCAACAAGGTGGTGCCCACATGTTATTTCTTAGGCCGTGTTTGGATTAAGGATTGGTGGAGTGATCTACCAAGAACAAAGGGAAAAGTTGAGAGGATACTAAAGTGAAGAAGCAAAACTAGTTCTTTGGTTTCGTATCATTTTCCTTTAAACTCTATCATGCCCACCATAAATCCAAAATCCGAACATGGTCTTAATGTATCGCAGCTTTCCTTTTTCAATTCCCCTTGACTGAATTCGGATTTTTCTTGTTCAATATACATTCAGGTCATGCTTCACCCTTCACCACAGAGGAGCCAAATGGAACAGCTGTTTGCTCTGAGGGCGAGCCCATTGTTGAATCTCAAAAACAATCGGACGGAAGTTCACCAACAGGAATCGGACTTTCTGATTGCATTAACAAGCAAGTAGAGCATGAACACGAGGGTATTTTGCAAAAGCGTTTTTTGAATTTGTCATGGGAAGAGCCAGCTTCAACGGTAGAGGGACACCCGCTTGAAATGGTTTGTAATATAGAATCTATGGTTATGTCCGATGAGAGAATACTTTCTTCTATTGAACTATCGGAGAAAGCCCAAATGTTACAAGATAGTGCAAAATGATATCTCATATTTTGGAAAATACCTGTCTTGAGATATCCAGGATTACTGCATAGAAGCAGGATTTTGCGGTCTTGTTCTTTTCTTTTTTTGCTAGTAATGCAGGTGTCTTGACTAGCTTACGCGCACCTCGGTCTTCAAAAGGAAGTTCATGAGCTTATGCGTTGGGTGATGAGGCTCTAAGAGTTGCTGGCAAGGAGAATCGAAATTTGAAAAGAGAGTTCCAAGTTACTGTGTGAAAAAACAAAATACAAACCACAAGAAAAAGAATGTAGAGAAATGAATGTGTTGAAATTTGGCAGGTGTGCGAGAGAAAAGGTTCTCTTACCATTCGGGTTTCAATTTGCATTACTATTTAGCTTAAAGTTTATAGCTGAAATGAAACTTCGAACAGCATTTTACTTCTTTCCAAACATTCCTAACTAATCAACAGACATATTTTATGTACAATTTATGGAACAGTATACGTACAGATTGCTGTTTTAGGGTCAAAATTAATCTCCTACTTTCTTGCAGGCTAAACTCTACACCGTCCGTCGATGACTGTCACCAGATTTCTTTTTCGTTTTTTCTTTTTGGTTTAACTGATGATAATCTGGATTCTGGGTTTTCATCAGTTCCAAGCTGGTGGTGGGTAACAATGGAAAGGCTCAGGAAGTTTACAGGAGCTCTCTAATCAGGCCATGTGATATTCCTTTCCCTCTCTCTCTCTCCTGCGTTTTTGTTGAAAATGCTCAGTGATCGATGTTATTTCACGATAGAAAGTGCCCATGTTGAGGATGTCCTTGTGTGCTTCCCCAGAACAAGGCCTATCCCTTTCTGTTACTGTTGGCGCAAAATATTGAGTATAGGGCTCAGTTTGGACGCGGGATTAGGTTTGGCGGTATTATGTAAGAAGGGGGATTGGATAGTAGGGGGTATTGGTTAATAAAAGATAGCCCACATTAATGTGATGTTTATGGATGAGGTATTAAATAACACTTGGTTTGGATGAGGTATTAGAAAGGGGAGATAAAATAGTACTTGGTTTGGATGGAGGATAAATAGGGGGCATAAGGAAGGGTGAATGATGTAAAAAGCTGTCAAATGACTCTTTCGCCCTTGCGCAATCCCAAACTTAATTATGTATTACATTATATATATAATTACAAATATAATTAATCTTTTGCACTTTAAGCCTAAATATTTAATTTTACTAATAAATGTACTAATTTAATAATATTATATTACAAAATAAAAAAATCAGTTTTAATTTGATAGAATTCGTTTTTTTTAATATATAAACCGTAGATTGAAAAAGTCAGTTTTACTGACAACCGTAGATTAAATTCATTTTTAATCTTTCACACTTCGTTTCTTTTTTAATCATATTTTTTAATATATAAACTGTAGGTTGAAAAATTAAGTGTTCCAATTTTCAATTGGTTTAAATCAATGTAAAGATACTATTACTCTGATCATTTTATCTTAAAGGATCATAATTAATTTTTGGCTTTAAGGCTTTCGTTAGTTAGTTCTGAGATATTTGGTTGTACGACTTTCTTAGGGTTCATCAACGAGAGTTTTAGAGTCAAAATTTAATTATGACCCTTTAGAATTAAATGATCAAAAAAATAAAATCTTCCCACCATTCAAACGGATTAAAATTTGGAACACTTAATTTTTCAACCTACAGTTATATATTAAAAATTTTGATTAAAAAATTTAGTGCTCTAATTTTCAATCCGTTTGAACGGGTACGAAGATCATATTTCTCTGATCATTTTATCTTAAAGGATCATATTAATTTTTGGTTTTAGGGCTCTCGTTAGTTAGCCCTAAGATATTTGGTTGTACGACTTTCTTAAAGTTAATCAACGAGAGTCCTAGAGTCGAAATTTAATTATGACCCTTTAGAATTTAATGATCAAAAAAATAAAATCTTCCCACCCATTCAAATGGATTGAAATTTGGAACACTTAATTTTCAACCTACAGTTGTATATTAAAAAATATGGTTTAAAAATTAAGTGCTCTAATTTTCAATCCATTTGAACGGGTATAAAGATCATATTTCTCTGATCATTTTATCCTAAAGGATCATAATTAATTTTTGGTTTTAGAACTTTCGTTGGTTAGCCCTAAAGATATTTGGTTGTACCTCGGGGTGGAAAAGGGGGATTACGAGGGGTAAGATGGTCCGAATGAGGGGGGATTAGGGCGGATTTGAGATAGCTTGCTCAAACCTAGCCATCTCTAATCCCCTCAGGCTGTATTGGGAGGGATTACGGAAGAGGCCGTGTAAAGATATCCACCTTGGTTTTGGACTTTTCAAACCATGCCATATTCATGGGCCCCCGTAGTTGGAAGGGATATCATAATCCCCGTTCACATTGCCGCTTCCAAACAGGCCCATAATGCATGCGGTAATTAAGACTTCGGAAGGGTAGGACCAAAGTTACCTGGTGGATGCTCTCTACATCAACCATATCTTATGACTAAATGATGATAGAGTACATACTTACTATTCACATGTTTGTCTTTTTGGTAAAGCATGGAGTCCCAGGCCAGTTTACACACGCCTCCGACTAATCTATACAAGCCCCATTTTACAGCCATTTCACATGCTTACGCGTGAGGCTGAGGGTAAAGTATTATTCCCATGTTACCGTTCAAGGTTAGATTCACCTCGTAAGAATGTGTCATCCTGTCACACCCGCTAAATTTGTCGCCATGTGAATAGACAGGAACACCTAAATAATGCTAAATGATTTTTTGGATTTTAGTATCTATCGATTTTTAAGGGTAAGGGAGAACATTATGTACTGGATACAACCCATATATTGAGGGCTATGCAAAACATATTTATGCTCTGCTTTGGTAAACTATTCAATGAGAGTGTATGGAAGTCTTGAGCTCCCTCATGAATGACGTTGATTAATATTTGGGGTAGAGATTCAGTTAAATGTGGGGTATAGGTAAAGGAGCTTATTAATGATCATTGGGGTCTTAGGTTTTTGGTTGACATAGATTGGGATCAAAGCAAAAGAGAAGACCAAATTGAAAAAGAAGACCGGATTGGGATCAAAGCCAGCTTAACTAAAAGGAAAAAGAAAAGGTGGAGTTCAAGTGAAGTTTTTGAATGATCTGTACATGTTGTATGATTTCCGGAGAATAACTTCTTTACGGTTGTTTCGTAAAGAGTTATTTACGGTATTCTCTGTCGTCCAAAAGTATTTTGGACGGTTTAGATTTTAATGAAACTTTTCCGATACTTTTGGAAGGTTGCGATTGATTGCTGCTACAAAACATTTGACGGAAAAGTTTCATTAAAATCCGAATCGTCCAAAACACTTTTGGATGGTCGCGATTGATTGTTGCTGCAAAACACATGTTTACAGCTGCTCCTTAAATAAGTATGTCTCATGATTTCCCAAATTGTATATCGCCTGTATTTCCTTTTGTTTTCTTTTATCTTTAGTTATAAGTTCATTACAATTACATCAATCTCGATTATTCGTTGTTTCGAATAATGAGAAAATCCAATAATAGCATTCAATTTTTTTGTTGAACAGCAAAAAGAATTTCATTAATCTTGAGGTTGTTATAAGACTAATAGGAGCAAGAAAACAATTTCATTATGAATGCAATAATTGCATTCATAATCCAATAATAGCATTCACAATCTATGCTATAAAACAGAGCGATTTCTGTTAAAAAATGTTGAGGTGGGATTGGTTCGGTCAGGGATTTCGATCTCCCCGAAATCTTGTGATGAATGGTAAAAGATTAAACACAAAATAAATGAACAGACTAGAGTAATGTAAAACATATAAAATATATAGTCGGTTCGGTTCGGAGAAATTTTCAGGAAACCGAGACCAAAGAGAAATTTGCCCAGTTCAGTTCGGTTCGGTCCAAACCGAAATGGAAAAAAACCCGCCCTTACCTTAATCAAAAACAGAACCGACGGTCGGATTTTTTTGGTATGAAGTTTTGCCCATGCACCTTGAGTTTTGTCCCTATTTAATTTTTTTTGTTATAGTTTTACGCCAAAGTTTCGTGGGTTATTGATTCGTCTTGACAAGTGGAATAAGAAAAGTTAAAAAATTTTACTCTAACATTTTTGAAAATACCAAGATAAAATTTAAAAAATTATAATTTTTTAATTTTCCAATTTGTCTTGACAAAGACAAAACAATAATCCACGAAAGATTAACGCAAAACTAAATAACACAATTTTTTTTTGAGTAAAAACAAAACTCAAAAAGTCCAAAAAATCACTAAAACTCTAAGAGGAACAAGGCCTCATTATTAGCTTTTTGTTGAAATTTTCAGGATTTATTGTTCTTCCCGACAAGAGGAATAAAAAAAATGGACCGAAGTTGAAAAGATTCATATAAGACAGTACTATAGATAAAAAAAAAATCAATTATTTGAGATTTTTCCTCTTTAGTGAAACTATTTCTTATTTTTTGTTATGATTTTTTATTTTTAGACTTCTCTTATCAGCATGATGATCAATCCGAAAAATAAAACTTAAATGTAATTTTTTTTATCAAAATGAAAAATATAACGTAAACCCAGTGACTCACCCAAAATGTCCAAGAGATTGGCAGAACTTGGTGGCCAGGAGTAATTTTTGGCCGCCGATAGGCATGTAAAATACAAGAGAATCGTGCATAGGAATCACGTTTTTAATACTTTGCGGCCAAGAGTAATTATAAGCGGCCAAGAATAATTCTACGCGGTCAAGTGCAATTTATTGCGGCCAAGAGTAATTATAAGCGGCCAGGTGTAATTTGTTGTGGCCAAGAGTAATTATAAGCGGCCAAGAGTAATTCTACGCGGCCAAGTGTAATTTGTTGCGGCCAAGAGTAATTCTACGCGGTCAGGTGTAATTTATTGCGGCTAAGAGTAATTATTTGTGGCCAAGAGTAATAATTGCTGCCAAGAGTAATTATTTGCAGCCAAGTGTAATTTTTCGTAGTCAAGAGGCATATAAAACACAAGAGAATCGTGCATAGTAATCATGTTTTCAATACTTTACGACCAAGGGTAATTATTTGCAGCCAAGAGGCATGCAAAACACAAGAGAATTGTGCATAATAATCACGATTTTAATACTTTGCGGCCAAAAGTAATTAGTTGCGGCCAAGAAACATGTAAAACACAAGCGAATCGTGACCGAAATGACTGGTCATATTAGAATCAGAGGACAAAAATTCACACATCTTAACCACCATATCAATTCTGCTATCATCATGTCGGCCTTCTCTCTCTCTCACTGGAATCCAAGGCACCATTGCCCATTGGAGCAGTTAAGGTTTGTCTACACTGGCTGGACCTGTTTATGTGCTTGTGGTTTTCGCCTAATACTGATCACACCATTAGTTAGTACGTAGTAGTAGTATTTTTGTGTAACCGTGCGACACCACGTGACATGTTGACGTTGTATACACGGGTCCGTTCTACTCATAGTCGGCCGTGTGTTCAGGGGATGGGCCCGAGGCCGACCTGGATCAATTGTTGGATCCACCATGGAATTCACTATTCGAATACTGGTTTATTTTTCAGCAGTGCTAGAGGCACAGCAAAAGCTGTACATACAGCTTGTACAGATTCATTTTGGACCCGATTCGGGTCCCACAAAGACGATCGGAGCCGCTCATTTTGTTCAAAATTTGTTTTTTAGTGACCATGTAAAAAATCACCTCAATCCGATATCGGTAAGGACGTTTACAAATCATCCAACTTTGCTTCAGAATTTAGGAGAACAAAATGAGCGGCTCCGATCGTCTTTGTGGGACCCAAATCAGATCCAAAATGGATCTGTGCAAGCTGTATGTACCGGTTTTGCTGTGCTCATATCATTTCTGTTTATTTTTTTGTATTGCGGCAAGATTTATGCAGATTCGTCGATTGGGATTAGATTGGATTAAATCATGTGGATAGGTAATGTTGTATAAATGACATTTATACCCAGTAGCATGGTTGAATTTTTTAGTTTTTATGACATAGAGAAAGCAAAGAACTCTATGACATAAGGCTACGTTTGATAAGTGTGTTAGGGCTTAGGAGAGGATTGCTAATTCTCTAGGTTTTCCAACTCTTTGTTTGGTTGTACAACTAAGGATGGAATTAAGAAGAGGATGGGATTGTTAATCCCACACTACTCCCGGATTACTAATACCATGGGGTACTAGGTATTAGTAATCCTATCCCAAGCTCCCTCATGTAAAATGATCACCTTGTCCATGGTTTTTTAACTTAATACCAATAATACCCTCCATTACACACCTCACCTACCCACTCAAAACCCTAATACGCTGCTATTTATACACTTCTCCCGCCAAATCCCAATACTCTGCATTTGTTCATTTTGGTGGCACAAGCGTTATCAGATGGATTGGAGGAATTGGCTTTGAGTGTTTGCAAAGGTGTAGCTGTAAGTCCACACTCTCCTCCTATTTCACACCTTTTATTTGCTGATGGTTGTTTCGTCTTTTTGGAATATAATGTTGAACATGCTTGGTGTTTGGGTTATTTGTTGCTTTGTGAAAAGTGCTATTTCTTGATGGTCTGACGTAGCAGTTTTGTGTTCTTGCCTGCTGCTTACTTCTTCACGGACTGAAGTTGCAGTTCTTGTTGTATTGCTTGCATTGTTGTCCAAAAAGTACAAATCCGTGAGCTAGTCTTCCATGCAATTATAGACCAAGTTTTCACCCATGGGTATAATTGGAAATATAATTTGTATCCTATCCCTTGGTGGTCCAATCAAACAAACGATTGGGATCGCTAATCACAATCCCATGATTTAATCCTTACACAATCAAACATCCATTTGGGATAATACTCGGTATTAATAATTCCATCTCCTTACTAATCACATCTCCTTATTAATCCTATCTAATCCAACACACTTATCAAACGGGGCCTAAAGGTTAAAAGTTTTTTTTTTTTGAAGTCCGATATAAAGGTTAAGTTTTAAAGCTTTACAAAAGGATACAAACAAATTAATATTAATTATAGATTTTAACTTTGCGAAAGGGTTAGTCGAGATACAAATAAGTTGGTGATATACACCTTAAGCAGTTAAAAAGAAAAAGAAAGTTATGCTAGTGAACAGAACTTTTTATACCAAATGAGACATATAATAACGTGTTCTTCAACTTGTAAAAATAAATCCACCTTTTTTTTTTTTAATCCGAAGCACATTGTATTCATGAAAAGCCATCCGACACTTACAATGATTTTCATCCGAATACAGTGATAAAAAACTACAACCAAGCCCATAATTAACAAGATACAGGATACACGAGGAAACGAAGCACCGTCAACTGAGGACGCAACGAATCCTCAAACCAAAGCAATGGAGAAGACTCCGAGGCAAGCCCCTGCTGCCATGGCAGGCTTCGGGGGCGAAGACGTACTGGAAAAGAACGCAGAAATAGGCTAAGATTCCAATCTCACGACCATAGCGACTGGTGATTGAAAACCCCCCTCTACCGATTCTTGTCAACAAAGCAAACCAACCAAAGAACCAAACTCGAAATTTGTTCGCCCACCACCTCACCCTCCAGATCTGGAAAAATCCAGACCGAAAACAAACCGGACAAGGAAAATCAGCTGTCGGAAGAAGAAGAAAAGAAACCAGAACTGGCCGGAAACAAATTGAGAAAAGAAAACCCAAATCCCATCCTCTTCCATTATTGACATCCAAACCCCAACGCCGGCCTCCCACTAGTAGATTTAAGAGAACAAGGAGCACTACTACAATAATCGTAAAAGATGACAGTTTAAAAGTGTCATTAAACGTGAAAGATGACAGTTTTGAAACTGTCATCTATGGAGCTGTCATTAAAAGTCTAGATTTGTTATGACAATAAAAAACTGTCATTAAACATATAAGATGACAGTTTAAACCTATCATCTTTGTGATAAAAGATGATAGTCTTAATCTGTCATCTTTAATCGCAAAGATGACGGATTTAAACTGTCATCTTATCTGTTCTCCATTCAAGAAAAAAAAAAAAACCAATTCTCTTTCGAATGCGTGGCCGGCCACGTGGCACCCACGTGCCTCTCGCATGGCCGCCCAGTGGCACTTGTGTGTCGCCTACTTAGCACTTGTGTGGCCAGCAAATATTTGCTTGCCCCAGGACTTGAACTCAAGAACTTCAGTTCCTCACGCGCGTGTTACGATCTGAGCTCGCACTCTTATTGTTAACAAAAGACAAACAAAAACATGTATAGTATATTTTCGAAAATTTTAAGATGAGCACTTTTAATGTCAGTTTTGGATGAAACTGTCATCGTAGACATTGAAAGTATGAGATGACAGTTTTAAACTATCATCTTATATGTTTTTATGACACTTTCTGACTGTCATCTTTTATGATCAACTGCAATGTCAGTTCTAACTAAAACTCATTAAAAGGGCTTAGTTTCAACGTCGCTTTTAAGGAAAACTGTCATTAAAAGGTTTCCCATATGGGCTTCCGGAAGCGCATGTTTTAATGTCAGTTTTAAGCAAAAACTGACATTAGAGAAAAAGATAATAATGTCACTTTTATTCTAAACCGTCATCTTATATCGCAAAGATGACAGTTTGTAAGATGGACTGTCATCAAAAGTCTACCATCATATTTTCGATGACAGTTTTACAAAAACTGTCATTGTTTCAATTTTTTGAGTATCATCTTTTAAGGTTTTTGTAGTAGTGGAGGTACCGGACCTAAGACAAGCCAACCACGCACCCCACAGCCGATGACCTACTCGCCGATCTACACAAGCACTGTTGGACCTCCACACCGGATAGGCGAAAAAAATGGAAAAGACTTTTACAGATATCAATATACATTTTTCGGATAGTGATGCGTCTATTACATGTTAGCCACCACTCTTAGGACTGTCGTTATACCGTTTTTCCAATTAACAAAATACTCTGTCACGAAAAATGTAGTACCCTTATTATTCTAATCAACTTTTGTACACAACCTGTTTTGACGCAAGCACGTGGGGCATCTGTAGCAGAAAGTCTACGGCCACCAATGGCAAAATGCGGTGGCCGGCCGCCGCACACCGTGAGAGCTCACTCCGGACCCCGCACGGATGATTTGAGCTGTTCAATAATTTTTAAAAAAAAAATGAGTGGGCTTCTAAAAATCAGGATCCGATATATGTAAATGCTCGGATCAACCTTTTCATCTTTGGAAAATCAGAAAACTAATCTTTCCATTTTTTCCAGATTTTCCAAAGATTAGAAGATTGATCCGAGCACCTACACATATTGGATGGAACTGATTTTTCGCTTAACCCACTCGGTTTTTGTTAAAAAAAATTATTGAACGGCTCGGATCATCCGTGCAGTAGCCGGCCACCGCAATTTGCCTTCGGTGGCTGTAGTCTCTCTCTGTAGCAGTGGAACATCAAATACAGTAGAACATATAAAAGTTCAAGACATACAAGTACAAAAACTTTTCTTTTTTTATTTTTATTTTTATTTTTTGGGTTCTGATTTACGCCACTATAAAGTAGTGGAGTGTTGAAGTAGAGATCAGCAGAGTAACCAATGAAATGGGACATTTGACACCCTGATTATTATTGTACTGTGTTCTGATATTATTTCCTTAAATAAGATAGTACAGTACTTATTGAATTTCGTACTCTTTTCTTCTATTTTGAGCTTCTATTTTCCCAGACATTCTGCAATCCCGGCCAGTACTACGTACCCTTGTTGTTTGGCTAGCTGTCTCACATGGCATTTCAGTTTCCTGGAAAATGCTAGCTTGTCTCCTTCCTTCCTACACTTTTCTCACAATGGAATCGGATTTTAGCTCCCGAGGACTCCTGAGGTAACATTTCTCGCAGGAAGATGGATACTCGATCTCTGCTACTTTTTCGACTGGTTTGTGAGTTTTGGTGTTTACAGGCTCTTTTTGTAAAGTTTTCCTCGTAAAAATCGTTGAGGAATTCAACCATGCTACGCATCACGTCTATCAGAAATTTATTTATTTTTGAGGTATGAAAGCCGAAGAGTATGTAGGATATTGAAATGTGAAAAGTCACGATTGAGGATGAGTGACCGATGGACCCAAACCATGCCGGTTGGATTGCCAGAGTGAACCAGGGAGGACAATATTGAAATACTTGGGAAAACTATTGATTGGTTTTAGAGTATCAATATGGAGTATGATATATCCTTATCCCTCCTAGCTATTCTTTGGATTCGAAAAGGACATGCATTAACCTCTCATTTTTTCTCTCCATTCCATGCTCTTTTCTTGGCACGTACTCCTATATAGTAGTATTTGGGTTAGATGGCTTTGAATGTTCTCATCCCCGGAAAAGATCGACTTATACCCCACACAAATTCTCACGCACACTCGCGAGTTTAAGGGCCCCACACACGATGCATAGAGTGTGGGGGATTCTTACACTTGGATCCCAGGACCCTTTTTGCAAAGGTATAATGCAACATCTCAGCCCTCCAAAAGTATATTTTTTAAATCCAGATTATTAATTTTTGAGATGGACGATCGGAATGATACACTACATGACCCATGTGGTGCACTCTTGCAGTACAGTGTCCTTGAATCCCTTACACTATATATGTTTGTTCTTGTGCAAGTAAGTGTGTATATACGTAGGTGGATAAAACATTAATATGGTAACTAATAAGTGTACACACGAATTCACACACTTACACAAGAATGAATGTAGTGTAATCGATTCAAGGACATTGTACTGCAGGAGTGCACTACAGAGGTGTAGCGCATCATCCCAACTGTCCGTATCTGAAATTAATAATTCAGATTTTAAAAATATGCTTTTGAAGGGTTGAGATGTTGCAATATACTACTACCTCTGTAGCATACCTCTCTGCACTACAGGATCTCCCAGATCCAAGTCTAAGAATCCCACACACTCTATATGCATTGTGTGCATGTGGGGCCCTTAAACTTTGCGAGTGTCCGGGGATAAAACATTATAACATTCAAACCCAATTGACACATAGATACACGTGCCAAGAAAGGTGCATGGAATGTGGAGAGAGAAAATGAGAGGTTAGAGAGAAGAGGGAGGGGAGGGGTGGTGACCAGAACCTGAATTATACAGTAATACCTGGGAAAGAAAGAAAGAAAGAAAAAGGGATAGATGATAGATCATGGGAAGATGCATGAACGAACGAATGTCCTTTCGAATTCCAAATTAAGAATAGCTAGCTAGCTAGGAGGGATAGATAAGGATGGATATATATACACACACATACATACATACATACAGTATAATTATCTCAGAAAAGCGATGTGACACTGAGACACAAACAGGGATTTATTTTGAAAAGGAATCCCACAGTACAGTAGTCCGTACTGGAATTGTTCTCTCTCTCCCCCAGAAATCATGGCCTCTCCCATTTCCCTGTGCTCATCACGTGCCCCCGCTCATGACTACTCCATGAAAAAAGTTGCATTATCCAAATGCATAATGTACTACTACTATTTTGAGAGAGAGAGAGAGAGAGAGAGAGAGAGAGAGAGAGAGAGAGAGAGAGAGAGAGAGAGAGAGAGAGTCAAGATATTTGGACATGGTGGATTCCCAACAGTGACTGGATTGGACTGCATGCACAAATTGAGTTTATGGGTTATTTAGGAGAATGTAAAAAAAAGAGAGGTGGAATTAAGGATTTTTCTTTGTAGACACATAAGGAGTTCGATCGTGGAATATCAATGAGTATATATGATTATATACTGTAATTCTGAGTTTTAATTAAACTTTGAATAACGAATAGAATTATTTTTGACAGTCAAATACGGAGGGAGAAGATATTCCGGAGAGGGAGAAGTAGCCAACCACCCTTTCGTGCGAAATAAACGCTCGTCCCTAATACGTACATGTGAGATAATAAGTGGGTACGTAGAGAATCGGTTCTTGTCCAATTCGGTACTTATAAATTTTCTTTAATTGAGTCCCATCTTCATCCAATCCTGTCATTAATCGTAAGTGCTTTTAAAAACCGGGCCATAAACAATCAATGAGGAAATGGCCGGGTGAAACTTCATATGTCCTTGCCCCTTAATTTCCGCCCCTCTAATCCTACAATCAAACATACCCTCTAGAGATCCACAAAATGAACGAAGCAGATAAATGGGGTCGGCGACCGGCTTGCAAATCCAACTGCATAGTAAGATTCACATAAAAACGTCCATACATTTCCTAACTTGTTTAATCCCCCCCTTTTTTTCTTTTTCTTTTATAGCTGGAATGCCACTTTCAATAGTAGCTATTTCATAACATATGATATGATACGACCCAGAAATTGTCTAACAAAGTTAAAAATTCTGCTGGCCAGGCATCTAAATTGGAGGGCTTTTCAAACCAAAACAAGCTAGGAAACAACGAAAACGTACTTATCGACATCATAAGAGGGAAACAAGAAATACTACTGTACTACCTAATAATGAAATTAGTAGACTCAACACACACGAGGAGAATTCGTTACCCTTTCCCATCTTCAACCCCAACAAACTCTCTCCCGATCTCTCGACGGTTAGGGGTGTTCAGGCCAACTTACAGCATACACAAACCTCGACCAGTCCCCTTCTCGCGCGGTTTGGTCAAAGACGGGGCATCCACACTAGCTGAGACTAAAGAATTTACAAGAAACTAGTTTCTTGCAAACTTAATCCAAAAATCGAATCCTATTTCATTATGTGAGGAACAAACCCATCAACAATCAGACTTACCCTTGGGACTTCTCTCTCCCTCACACACAGCCCAAGATCCTCTGTGCCGAAAAATGGTGTGTCTCCTGTGCCGAGTGTATTTTCGGCCGTTGGATCACACAAAGATTTTAAAACATAAAAAAAAAACTTACACAATCTAACGGCTCAAGTGCACTTAGCACAAGAGCATATCATTTTTCGGCACAGAAGACCTCGGGCCCTCACGCGCGCACACACAAACACAAGTGCTGATGTACATGCAATGAACGTGGGTGGGTTAAGTTCTGAGCCTATGATTATTTGGGCATATATTCTTCAAACACTAAGGATCCGTACTCTGACAATCTGGGATTGAAAACTTCAAGACATTCTAAATTCTTGCTTTTGCTTCATGTCATTCACATGGTAGGTCAGGGCCTAATTGTCACTCGAAAAGCTAGCCCTAAATAAGGCGAAATTCCAATGTTTGTAATAAGGTCCAAATATATAGATCGAGCATTATACTTTCCCTAGCATATGAGAGATCAATTAAGGGCTACTCCATTGTCAAAATTAATGTTGGGTTTCCCCATCCTATAATTTAGCAATTAAGAAGCTTTAAAAGTAATACTAATGCTTTAATAGTACTGTGCAATTTGCATAGTATGCTACGTTTTTAGCCATTGCTAATTAATGGCTAAAACTTGGTGTCAAATTTGGATTAATCGAACCAACGTGAAGGTTAGAATGGAACAGAACCAACCTTGGAGCTCCAAGAAAGCACAATTCCTTCTTAATATTTAGTTTAGTTTAATGCTTATATATTTAAGATATTAATTTGCAGCTCCAAGCCTCTAATTAATTAATGGATTATAACAGGGCCTAGATCAAGGGTTTGTTTGGTTACTAGTCCACATAACTGGAAATTATGGAGGACCCTGCTGTCCCCTAGGGGCAGGTGTTAGGCCCCATCTGTGCCATCCATATTTGGCAATGGACAGCTGAGATTTCATCTCGGCCGGATGGCTCACATAATTGCTACCAAATGAAAGAGTCAATCTCGGCTGGACGGCTCACATAATTGCTAGCAAGTGAGAGGGTCAACCCTTCCCACTCCTGTAAGTTTCTTGGCGAGATCTTGAAAGAGACAGCTGGTTCAATCGATTTCCGTTGGTGAGATACTTGACATCCTTGCTTTCCCTTTCGTTGAACTTGAATAAGTTGTAGGAGAATTTAGCTTAATTAATTTCGCTTTCTTTTCCGAGAGAGCACTACCGGTGAACTAAAAACCTTAATTCCTTGGTCCTATCTCTATAAAGAATGAGGATTGAAATTAAGCTATCGGAAATGCTAGGTCCACTGCATGGGATGCGGTGACCGGTGCACCGCAAGGCTATTGGGCTCCAAAAAAATATATAAAAATATTCATAAATTTTAAAATAATATTTTATGAGGCCCTGTAAAAAATCAGTTCCAACGGATATCGGTAGGTATGTTTTTCAGAATTTGTAAGAACAAAACTGTTTAATTTTGCAGTTTCGTCCCTATAAATTCAAAAAGCATATCTACCGATATCCGTTGGAGCTAATTTTTTAGAGGACCCTATAAAATATTATTTTAAAATTTATGAATATTTTTCTGAATTTTTGTGGGGCCCATTTAGCCGTGCGGTGGCCGGTCACCGCACTACACATGCGGTGGCCGTAGCAGCGCTAGCAAGCTATAGGAACTGTTCCCAAGATAGAACTGTTTTCCCATTAATCCTGTCTTAGGGTCGAGAAATTTTTCAGTGCCGAGCAGGTATATTGCACATGGTGCCCGCTCGGCACTCTCGAGCCGTCCGATGCATTTTTGAACGGCTCAGATTGAAACATTTTTTCTCCTCTCACCCCTCCTCTTTCTCTCTCCTTTTTCTCTCTCTAAATCCGAGCCGTCCAAAATCGCATTGGATGGCTCGGATATGCCGAACGGGCACCACGTGGTATCCACCCGGCACTGAAAAATTTCTATTCCCTCCAGCTTGTCTGCTTTGCGGCGTTACCTATAATTTGACATTAATTACCACAAGTTGACTCTGATTCACACAAAACAGAAAAATAAATCCATATCCACCAGATTAATAAAGTGAAGTTGTTATTCAAATCGTGCATATATATATATGAGACCTCCTGGTCTTGAAAATAATTTTAGGGGCTTTTAATTCGATGGCATCGATCTCAAGTGGTAAACCATATCCACTTGATCAGGTCACAAACCATCAAGTACTACTGGTTAGAAATGGAACAAAAAAATTACTACTATTTGAGGGTTGGTGAACGATGGAACGTGGATAGGTAATTTCTCTCAACACGTTACCCCTTGTCTACTTTAATTAATTGAGGTACGTGGTCGTAAACTAACCCTAATATCTTGAAATACCAACTAGTTTTCCAACGAAGTTGTTGCCATTCTCAAAAAAGGAAAGAAACCGTGCCCACATGTACACACAACTTGTTCTGTGTCTTCTTACTTTAATGGAGTTATTGATCTGCTAGCTATCTAGATTGGTATAAAAATAGGGAAGCAGCCAATGGCACAAATTAACTTCATATAATTAATCAAAGGAAATTAATATGGGATGCCTCTTTCGAAACCTTAATTAGCATATGGACCATTTATTAATTAACATCAAAGTCAAAAGGGAATTAAACAGTGAAGCTTACTATGAAAAGTATATATAAATATAAAAATGTTTAATTACGAAACCCAATGGATCAGATGAATCTTGGGGACCAATTAGTGGTACAGTGATCAACCTTCCCTAGAAGATATAAACATCATAACATGATTCTGTGTAATTTGCTTCGTCATCTCAACATATATAAATCAGTAGTTAGGAAAATAACCCGGGGACCTGGCTGTCCCGCATTGGTGTTGGCCTATTGGCCTCATCCGAACTGTATTCTCAGCAATAGACGACTCAGAATTCATTTCGGCTGAACAAATTTCAACTGTCTAGCCGAGGTAAAATTCAAGCCGTCCATTACCGAGCATGGACGGCCTCGATGGGGCCAATACTCATATTGTCCCTAGGGTCCCCCATTTGCGTATGCTACTAACATAATGTAGGGCATGCACCTGATCTTTAAATGTACTGTTTTTCGCACTCCTCGCGATCTTTTTATCATTCACAGACTTCTCTTTTCGTTTTTATTCATGTGATTTTGTTGATGGGTGAAAATTTAACTAATGGAAAGGTAAAGGGGTAATTTCACATGAACACAAGACAGAAAAAGACTGCATATGGATAAATAGAGAGGCGCTAAAACACTGCCCGAAATTCATAACGTCAAATTTGAATTCACAACCTTTATAGAGAAATTCCATAACGTACATTTAGACATAAATTTATAGCATCGATTTTGAATTCACAACATTACATTTGCTATGAATTCTATGCAAATCTTCAGAATACTTATACGAATATTATGAAATCAATACTACAATTTAAGGGACCCATATATATTGTATGCACCTAAATATATACTAAGTTAAAATAATAAATCAACATCGATTTTAACGCACATTATCCAATATTCTAGAAAACAGCTCTTTGAAATTTGAATGTTTACTAGTATTATTTTTCCTTGATTTTTAATTTAATTACTACAAATCTGGCAGACGAATCCAAAGATTCCTGAGCAGAGGGTCGCCGGATCTTTTCCCTCCTCAGTGCAGTTGGATGAGGCTGTTCTTGTTATGGGTATCAACATATATACTACTAGTAAATTACTAAAATGCAATAAGATTTATTAATTTAATTTTGGATTCTGAAATATTAAAAATTAAGGGGTCCGATCAGAAGGAATCATGCATGACGTTGGTGCCCTTGATTTGAGGTCACCTTGTTTCTGCATACCATACAATTTTAAATATAAAATCAAAGTGATGCCAAATTTAAACTACAAGCAAGCTAGCAAAGAAGAATTAATTGTTAAGTAAAAAATAAGCAAGCAATTTCATAAAGAGAAAATTTATGATGTAATTTGTTTTATAACACAAAAGAAATTAAGGGTAATTTGATGTTATGAAAAATGAATAATGAATAATGAATGAGTTTGATTCTACTAAACTATGTACCAGATATGCATCCTACTTAATTAAAGTTAGCGTTGTGTTCGACTCTGCTTAATTACGTCGATGATATATTTTACCCTAGTCCTACTCCTGCATGGGCCTTGCATGCTGAGGATTGAAAATAGGGGACATAATTCACATGGATATAGTGGACATCGTGCCTTGAATTTAGGCCGTCGACATGAATCCGACGTGATCTTGTTAATAGATAGATAATTGACATGAATTCAACATGATCTTGTCTATCTAGAGCAATTTTCCACCCGTGAAAAATAAATGATAGAGATTTGGTAGTTAGTAGTTACTCCCTAGCTAGCTATAATGTTTCATCATCACCTTTGATTAATTTGGTGAATGTTTACATTACTAACGGTCTTAAGATGAACTTTTTGACTTTCTGTAAGAATTTGATAAAAGGCCAAAACATGTAACTTTTGACTAAAGTAAAGAAGAAATTGCCCTAATTTCTCGCTCTCCATCCTTAATTTAACCTCTATACGGTTTTAATCAAGCCAGAAATTTTACATATATAAGAATTATGTTGAAATAATCTACCCATCCCAATGTTCCTTTTGATTTTCTATTAAAGTCTCAGACTCAAAATCTCACATGTGTTTTCAATTTCAGTGCATAGAAAGCTTTGATCTGACTTTAATTGAGCTCCTCTCGAATGGATGATGGAATTGAATCCCCGGAATTAGTTGAGGTATGCGTAAGCTGGCCCGAACACCTGAGTATATTAAAAAAAGAAACAAATTACAAACATGTTGGCATTCGACAAGAAAAAGCTACATAATAAGAAGCAATGTTTACAATAAGGTGAAACAGGGGCCGATACACGTTAAGACTAGGGGGGTCATGTGCCCCTAGATTTTCAATTCTTTCACTTATACCCTTGTTAATTCATAGTATCTTGATTAAATCTATCTCTCTTATTTCATAGTATCTTTAATTCATAGTATCTTGATTAAATCTATCACTCTTATGAGTCTCAAATTTTACAAAATTAAAATGACTCCTAAAATAAATTTGTTTAACTTTTTCTGTCGACAATAACTACATGTGTATCTTCCGTGATTGATCCCGTGGTCAGTCACTAATTGCTAAATAAATCTATTGAGATTATATTGTGTTTTTGAGATTTAGAATCCTAATTCAATTGCTAAACATTTCATTGTATGATTTTATATGTTTTCAAACTTATGTGTTACTTAATTGCATGTGAAATTAGTCCTTTTCAATTTAGTAAGAAAGCCCATCGCGAGTAAAACTTATAGAACTTAAAACAATATTGTGCTAGGCAGGAGGAAAACATTTTCAGGCTTATAACTAATAAGTGTCCCACTTGTGTGAAATTTATGGATGCGTCACTTGGTGAAACTGTCACGTGATAAAACGATGTGCATCTGATTATTTATTTAATTTATTGTATTTCTTTGCTCAGTGAAAAGATGGGCTGGGGCGACCAGCGTAGTTAAACGGGGCCTTTGGACGTGAGCATAGCCCATTATGTCCGCATTTGAGCTATAGCTCATGCGCGCAGATAACAAATATTTGTTGCTTACCAAATCGTGAGACCCATCACCAAAACTCCACCCAGAAAAAAAAAAAAAAAACAGAGAGAACAAAAAAACAAAACTTACTTACAGGTACTGTCTTAATGTCCCAAAGGAAACAGTGAATAAATTGGTAAAATTAACACCGACAATTCTCGTGAAGGTTTGACTATTATCCACTTAATTAAGGAGTGAAAAGAGGAGGGTCTTTTGGCATTACAGCCGTTATGTTTGGTTTTGGGCTCTTGTTTTTTACCTTCATCTTTCAATCCTTTTTATCACAAAAAATTGTCCCCTCTCTCTCTCTCTCTCTCTCTCTCTCTCTCACACACACACACACACATCCATTTTGCTGATTTCACTCGAGTACTCTTAAAATCACATTCTGAACACATTAAGCGGCTTGGATCATCGAAATTCTATCAGGAAAGGAAGGTCCTTATTTTATTAAGTTAATGTGGGACCCCAGAAATATTTTTGCCCCCAAAATAGCTAAAATCAGAAGGCATCATATCTCAATGAAAAGGAGAGTTATTTATTAATCCTTGGAACTTAAGCCAAGTTTTGACAATAATTAACTCATTATAACCAGCTTGGCCCCTACTCATTATTATCAAGCAATGCAATTAATTAATAATAACGCAATTAAGGGACGTGTTTGGATAAACAAATTGGGTCCAGGTCATCTACATCAAAATTGCCTTTAGGCTGTAATTGGGTGTCCTTAATCTTTGGGAGGAATATGAATTTGATTACCACGGGTCAAATTCAATCAAATTCCTTGTAATTCAATACGCAGAGTGATTTTATTATGATATTTGGATTAATTCAGTAATATTGTATAGGAACTAATTATTTCATAAATTTATTGGTGTCGAACCATTCCTTGTTTTCTGGATTGAGCCATGAATATTGTAGAATTCTCATGGAAGATAAGATGGATCAGATTCCTACTTAGTTTGGGAAGACGGTTCCCAGTTGAATATGTTATCGGGAATCACATTCTCATTTTAGTGATCAGTTCTAAATACAAAAATTATAAAAATATGACATCGTATTCTCATTCCTCCTCAAAATTACAATCAGCCAAATTGAGCCTATGAAATCACATTTTTGAATTCCACGCATGCTAAACATGCATTCCAGCCTTTAAAATAAACCTCGAGACCACTAGAGGGTTTGCCCAGTCGTTAACTCCAGGACCTCAGCATTATGTGAGGTGCGCGCAAATTGGCTCAAACACCCTGCAGTTACAGAAGAAGAAAAAAAAGTCTTACAACGTATCAATCCTAAACATGGTATTCGAAAATTAGAGGGGAAATTAGACCATACACGTTCAGCAGAAAAAAGAAAAAGAGAAAAAGAAAGGCAAAATATATACATGGTCTTTAATAAGGTTTAGTGGGCCCGAAGGCAGTAAATAAAATGAGCAATTTAAGACCGACATTGCCCGTGAAGATTGGAGTCATTGGACTATATATTAACCACTACACATTACCAGGATAGAAAAATGTGGAGGGGTCCTTTGGGATTTGATCAACCTTTATGTTTGGCCTAATTGGGCTACTCTTTATTAATTAACTTCCTCTTTCAAACCTTTTCATCATAAAAACTTTTGAGCATTAATGTAACAAACACAACCGTGTCCGAAACTGTTAAATGCGCATGGATCGACATAAATCTAACAGTTTCGGGACACAGTTATGTTAGGAGTTGTGTGTTTTAAAGGTGTGTTTCTAGACTTTTTTTGTGATTAAGCCATGCTTAGTGCCAACTTGGCTTTATGTTACACTATTCACAATTTATCACTGTGTTTATTTATATCATAAAATACCAATACAAAAGTAGGGCTTCACAGAATTCACCAATCATAATACTCCATACAAAAGTGTCACCTCGTGTCAAATTTGGCTGCTACATACCTCTTGACGCAAAACGTTAGCATGGTATTGGCATCTCGAGAAAGGCCATCAATGCCATTATTGACATGTGCTTGTCAATAAAATTAAGTCTCCGATTGAAAATGATCTAATGAAATTGACAAGAACGATAGATATAGTCGATAGACAATTAATGTAGCCTACTCAAACACATGCAAATCTCTTGACTATAGTCAAGGCAATAGTAATTGTTCATTGTGCAGTTGTGGACCTGTGGCTAGTTCTGAACCCCAAAATAGCTACAAACCATGTTGTTATCACAAATAATATACATTAGCATTCGTTGAGTAGAAAAAACCCGGATTGGCTTAATATAAAATGTCAATTTATCATAGATAACATATCCTAGCTAATTTTATCTCTTTTTCTTCTAAGTTCTAAATTCTAATCAAACAAGATGAGTACCTGTTTTTCCCAAATAATTGTTAAGGGGGACGCTTGTGCCTAAAGGGTCTCATCTACGTTGGCCTCATCCGGATCGTCCATGCTCGACAATGAATGGTTCAGATTTCATATTAACTATACATCAGACTTCGAAGAACAAGGACTTAGTTTATGACAAAAGTGATGATGCCATGGTCCAAGTAATAGGGTACAGAAGCTATATGCTATGCCCATTATGTTCTTGCAAGAATAGACTTAATAATACACACCCTAACATGATAGTCATTTAATTTATCATATGATTCATATTCAATGTTAGTACTTGTATATATAATTCCACCCAGTGAGATTTAGAATTGAAAAAGAAGTAGAAACATCAATACCTCGTGCAAAAATGTCAATTTTGTGAAAATGTTAATTTGCATAACACCAATGAGCATAAGAAAGAATTCAGGCCCAACCCAGTGAACCTGTGATCAAAACCAGGTTGGACAAAACTTGGCATGGGGACCACGTGGCCAACTCCTATGCAAAACGCTTCTATTATTATTATTATTATTATTGTAAAAGTGGAAACCCATGTGGCTTCCTCCATCCATCACTTTCCTCTATGGCATGAGAAAAAATAAATAAACCATCACCCGCGAATTTTAGTCAGAACCATTTGGTTTGATTTTTTTAGTAATGTGATTTGGACCCGGTCTAAATTGATTCACGTTAACGGATTCAGTTCCAAACTAATCCGAATGGCATATTTAGATGCATACGTGTATATATAATACTCCACCACTATAAGCTAATTTAAATGCACCAAATAAACATAGAGGCTAATAATGCAGTACAATGCTCTGCCATTTAATCACCCTAAATTTCTTCTCCCTCTGTCCGATTTTGTTTGCTGGTTTCCATTTCTTCCTCAGATGTACACACATAGTGCACAAAACAACGACAAATAAATTTACCTTTCCCCAGGGGTTTTTATGACTAGGCAGGATTTTTTGTGCCGAAAATTCGTGTGCCTCTGTGCAAAAGAATTTTCTTGTGATTGAATTTAAAACATAAAGAAAATATCACACAATTCAACAGCCGAAAAATTCCTCAGCACACGAACACATAGATTTTCGGGACATAGTAGATTGGATCCCTTTTATCGATCTGAATTACTATTGACCTGGCGGGGATGGGGAAAATCCGGCCGTCATCATTCACTGCCACCGCTGTTAATCTACCCCCATCACCATCACGATGAACCACTAACGGAATATTCCATTCTCGAGGGGATTATTCGGTGGAATCACAAAGACGTCGTTATGTCTTCCGTTATGTGCTTAGCTGGTTAGAGTTTTGTCAATCGGCCAGCTGGCAGGGAACCCGCAAGCACGTGGCCAGCTGCCGTGGATACTAGTGATTCCTATTTCAACATTTTGCTCCCGGGTCCAACCCAATTTACAGAAATGCCATTGAATTTTTATGGGCATTTACGTGAGATACATAATTGATTTTTATTTTTACTTACCCTAATTACCCAGAAAAAGATTTTGGTTTTTCATATTCTAAAATTATTGTTTAAAAGCAATTTGTTTAGAAGCAGAAAAGAACACATCATTTAGTGTTCATTCTTCTATGGAAACGTTACTTATGTGCATACTTTTATGCATAATACATGATGTGATGTTTTTTTAATTCTTACGCGCGATAAATTTATCTCTTTCGTGAAAGAGATTATATGCTTTTTATTTAATCAAGTTTTTAATTGCAGCAGTAACTTAATTTGCATCCACCATGATCCACGTATGATCCAATCCATTCTTTTTTGGATTTCTAGAGAAAGCCTCTCAAGGTCGTGTTAACCAAATTTCGATAGGTATGTGACCAATTTTTTTTTCCCACAAAACTATAGTAACACTATCTGAGGAGTTCAATTTTTTCAAAACAACTTTGAATTACGTGATTGTTCCTATTTGGCGAATCTAACCTCTTGCATGCCCAGTCTTCTTTAGAGCCTTTCCGAGATACTAAATGCCAAAAAATACTACAAATTCCTGGGAGGCAAAACCCTGAATCCAAAAGTGATGCCTTGACCTTAAAAGAATCACTACTGTTTTGGAAAGAAAGAAACAAAGACAAAGGGCATTTATGTGAACAAAGGGCATTTTGGGAATTCGGATAGGCCCTTAAAATCATGAATGGGGCTGGGCTTTCTGCACTTGCGTATGAAAGTGAAAAATCTTGTAAAGTACGTGAATCTAGGATTGAGAGAAAAGTACCCTTCAACTTGAGAAGTTTTTTATTACTGAGCGGGTATCACGTGGTTCCTGCTCGGTATATTTGAGCCGTTCATTTTGATTTTGGATGGCTCAAATTTAGAGAGAGAAAAATGAGTGAGAAAGAGGAGAGAGAGTGTGGGAGTGAGAGAAGAAATAGTGTTTTAATTTGGATCGTCTAATACATTTTTAGACGGCACGGAAAAATTTCTCCTTCAACTTCCGAGTTTCAAACAATACCGGGAAAACTAGAAAAGTAAACGCTTTCAAAAGTTCCCTGAAATTGATCAGATCATTAATGCCTAATTTCGGTTTTACAAGTTCAAAGATCAAACGGCTCTCAGTTGAAATCTGATGTTAGTAATTTCGGCTGATTTTGGGCCTCTTTGTGTGGGGTCCAAGAGATCGATGGCCACCTGCGGTGACACATATCAGATTAGTTTGGATGGTCGCTCCGTTTGTTCTTCCCGCTATTAATTAGGATTTGATTATTAGAGTCAGATCATAAGAATGTGCTAATTTTTTTGTGAACTCCATAATTTCGGTATGGACCATTTTTGACCGGATCAAGAAAGAATTAATAGAGGTGACCGTAAGAAAGACACATGAATTACACAGGAGCACAGGTAACAAGGGTAATGGAGTAATGGTCCACTCTAAACATCAACGCCGAGGTAGAATGGGCGTAACCTGCGCATCATCCCTAAAAATTCCCCATTTTATGCCTATATTTATAAAGGAAAATTAATGTTTTGCTCCACACTCTAAAAAATATCTCCTAGTGCATTTTGTAAATAAATTGACAATGCATTTTGTAAATAATAGAGTGCAAAAAAAATCATTTACATTCATTATGATATTGGCTTCAAATTTGCTTAGTTTTTATATTCAAGATTAATGAATTTCCACATAATGCACCCCATAAAATGCTTGCGATTTGAAAATAGAACAAACCAATTCTAGACTGTGACATGGTAACCATAGTACTTTTCATTTTGGACTTTGTTGCAAGTTATGGTAAAATTATTACACAACTTGCCGGTCTAACGGTACTTTTTTTTTTCTATCATCGCTTTGTCTAATTTTTAGTTCAAAAAAGCAATAATAGTCATTGTGAATTATTTTAGATTACTCGTATCTCCGGGTTGCTATCTCTAGAATTTTAATCGTTGACCGTAATTGATACGATTTCATACGAAATAAGAGGAAAAAATTGAAGTTTCTGATAGCTCGCATTTACTACGACAATGGAAAAGCAAGACTCCATAACTACGGCTGGATTTGTTTTTAAATACGATAAGAATCGAATCTGTAACGACGATTTCATATCGCGTTTGTACGTAAATTTAACTTACCAAACTCGCTATAGAAACTATTTTACGTAATCCCATGCAAATTACATACCCTAAACTTTTTCCCTCCTAGGTTTGAATCAAATCTCCGAACCATGAATTCCTCCAACTTTGCCTTACAAAATTAACTACAATGGTCTCTTCTTTTTTTTTTTCTTTTTTTTTTTTTTCATGTAGTAAAATATTTGATAGCTATTGTAGAAGTAAAATTTGAGGAGCCAATTACGCCAATGTGGCTCATCCTAGAGATGACCCCCTACTAGTATTGTATTCTGAAATTCGACAATTTATTAATTTCAAACTTTATTTGCGTAAATTTAAATTATGGAAAACAAAGTTGAGAAAAGACTTTAAAAAATGAGAAAAACATAAAAAAAGGAAAATAGACAGAGAAAAGTGAAACTTGTCTCGCGAAGCAGCTGGTGTGTGTGTGAATGGCAAAACCATAAAACAAAAACAAAACCATAAAATAAAAAGAAAAAAGAAAAGAAAAACAGAACAGAACAGTTAAATAAGAAGGCTTTTTTCTGTTCTTCATTTTCTTTTCTTCTCCTCTCTCTCTCTCTCTCTCTCTCTCTCTCTCTGTTCCTTTCCCTCTGGTTCATCTCTCTCTGTAAAAAAACCCCTCTCTCTCTCTCTCTCACACACACACACACACACATATTCATTCTTTGCTTCTCCCTTTTACATCACGAGATCCCCATCTCTCTCTCTCTTTCTTTATTTCCCTCCCTCTCTCTCTGTATATACACCATATATAAATACATATATCTGCAGATGTCTTCTAAAAACTCTCTCTCTTTCCATTTCTCCATCCATTCCACCACTTCCTGGTCTTGCACCTTCAGCCGCACACATTGCTAATACAAGACCTGCAAAAAAAAAAAAAAAAAGAAGAAATCTTTAGAGAGAGAAAGAGTAAAAAAACAGAGAGAGGGAGAGAGAAAAGTGAGCCTCATTCATGCTCGAAAATGTCGGATTCGGATAAACCCATTTCGGACAAGAGGTCCGACAATCTCTCCCAACGGTTTCGTGACTCACTGATCTTCGACAACAACAACACTAACAAGAACAAGCCCGACTACAGAGACCTCGATCTGGGCTCGCCCGTCTCTCCATTGCGGGTTAAGCATCCGGGTCGACCCACTCAAGGCGGGCTCACCACCACCAGCAGCAGCAGCTCGAGCTCGTCCGGATCCCTCTCGGGTCTCAATGGGCCCACCAAACCCTCTCCCAAGAGATCCGAATCGAGCCACTCCGGGGAGCTATCGGGCTCCGTCTCGAGCTCTCCGAGCCGCGGGTTCAAACCGGGCCACACCCGGTCCCATTCGGGGTCGGTTAATTCCCCGACCCTCAGCGTTCCTCCGACAGGCAATATACTGCCCGTCGGAAGCACGGTTTTAAAACCAGGAATAGCTAATAGTAATACCCGGAATCCAAAACACGACGTTTTGGGCTCCGGGGCGGGCCATTACGGCCACGGGAGCATAATGCGGGGCGGCACCACCACTGCCGCTGCCAAATCTGGCGGCAGCAGTGGTGGCGGCGGGACAATGTTGAGTACGGACGCGGAGGAGGTGAAGAGGGCGGGGAATGAGGCGTACAGGGCTGGGAATTTGGCGGAGGCGTTGAGTTTGTACGAAAGAGCGGTTTCGATTTCGCCGGGGAATGCTACGTACAGGTTTAATAGAGCGGTCGCGTTGGCGGGCCTGCGGCGGTTGGCGGAGGCGGTGAAGGAGTGTGAGGAGGCAATTAGGCTGGATCCTGGGTATGTCAAGGCTCACCATCGGTTGGGGTCTATTTTCCTGCGGTGAGTATTGAAATGTTTCTGTTTTTGTGAATTATTGAACTTAATTGATTGTGTAGGTCTTGGCAATAAGGGAATGGCACAAGATTTATGTTGCTGACCCCAATTGATTGAGAATGCTTGCGTTGGCTTGATTCCCCCAATCGATTGGGAATGCTTAAGTTGGTTTGGTTTGTTTGTGTTTGTTAATTTTCCTATAGTGTCGTAGCCCAATAATAGATTTGTGGGAAGTTTTGTGGGTTTATTTGAGTTCCTTGTAATGTTTGGTTTGCATTGGTCTTTCATTGTGTGTGAACTGGTTAGCTGATGTACTTCCTTTTTGGTGTTTCTCAGTTCCTATTTTTCCAGCTGCGATTTCACCACATTATTATCATTTTGAGTTGGATTAATGAATAGGCCTTTTGGGTCCCATTGGGATTGATAAGAATCATGATTCATGGATACCATTTTTGGACGTGTTGAGTATCTAAGATTCATGGGTTTGCCATAATTTTGCTTCTTCGGTTTTTGGTGTACTTACCGAATGGTTCCACTTCCCGATTAGTTGCGAATTTTCACTTCTTTACTTCAAGTCTGAAGAGCATTCTAGTTTCATTGAGTTCGTATTCAAGTTAATTTGGTTGTTACTCCCAAGGCCTAAGGGAGGAGTTGCATTTTTATCTCTTTGAGGAAGTTCTTCTTCGACATCCATTTGAATTTCCTATGCTCTATTGTTTCGTCTTCGGTTGTTTTGCTTCTCCAGCATTATTTGTGTAGCAAAGTTCTAATTCCTGTTAGTGTCACAGGGTAGGGCAGGTTGAAAATGCCAGGACGCACATTTGTTTTCCGGGATGTCAACCAGATGCAAATGAGTTGCAAAAGTTGCAAGCAGTAGAAATTCATTTACGCAAATGCACAGATGCCCGGAGAATTGGTGACTGGAGAAGTGCAGTGAGGGAAGGTGATGCTGCCATTTCTGCCGGAGCTGATGCTTCTCCTCAGGTGAGGCAATGCTGCAAATTTTCTTTCAGTTTGATACGATAAAATGTACAAGACCGCTACATATACGCTGAAAAAATGCAGAGAAGCTTGAACAATTTTATTGGTCCTCACTGCACCTACGCAATTTCGTTTGCACTTTGTTGTGTTCATATCGTTTCTCAAAATTACAGTTGTTGATTGAACTTTGGGAAATTGAATTCACAGCTGCATACGTGTAAAGTAGAAGCCCTCTTGAAGCTCCACCAACTAGAAGATGCCAATTCAAGCCTATCAAACATTCCTCAATTTGAACCATCCACTCCCTCTTGTTCTAAGTCGAAATTTTTCGGGATGCTCTCTGAAGCATACCTATTATTTGTCCAAGCCCAGATGGAGATGGCGTTTGGAAGGTGAGTTCATAATATCTTTTTTTCATTTGCTAATAGAACTTGTAGGATTATGAGGAAGAGTGAGGATAGATGATGGGTGTATTGCAGGTTCGAGAATGCAGTTACGGCTGCTGAGAAAGCTGGTCAGATTGACCCACGAAATGTTGAGATCTCAGTTCTGCTCAATAATGTGAGGCTGGTGTCAAGAGCTCGTGTGCGTGGGAATGATCTCTTCAAATCAGAAAGGTTCACTGAAGCTTGCTCTGCTTATGGAGAAGGCCTAAGGATTGACCCCTCGAATGCTATACTCTACGGCAACAGAGCAGCTTGTTGGTTTAAGCTTGGGCTTTGGGAGCGTTCGGTTGATGATTGCAACCAAGCTCTACGATTCCAGCCCAACTACACCAAAGCCCTTCTTAGAAGGGCTGCGTCAAGCAACAAGGTAAAATTGCATTGTACAAATTGCATATGAGCTATGTATGAAATACCTGTGTCGGATAAACCC
Source organism: Rhododendron simsii (assembly GCA_014282245.1). Lineage (NCBI taxonomy): Eukaryota > Viridiplantae > Streptophyta > Magnoliopsida > Ericales > Ericaceae > Rhododendron > Rhododendron simsii. Next base: position 2,681,235 of record CM024956.1, read on the forward strand.
CGATGTTTTTAGTTAGACATAAGCATATGCAGTATTCAAGTTTACTGCAGAACTACGGCAAATACTCTCATAGTCTGAATGAAATGGTATGTGGCAACTTTAAACACAGTACGTTATGAAGCAAAATTCTAATACTAAAAATATAGCATACAGTTTTGCACTTCTCCCGTACTAGTTAAAGCAATATGCATGTTAATATTATTAGAGTGATATAACTTTGACATGTACCCGTATTTCACACCCATTTGCAAGTCTAGGTAACATAGTGAGTGATTTTTCAATTGATGTTAAAATGATGTGGATTTCAGCTTGAGCGGTGGGCGGAAGCCGTGGCAGATTATGAGGTCTTGAGGAGGGAACTGCCGAATGACACTGAGGTTGCAGAGTCTTTGTTCCATGCCCAAGTGGCATTGAAGAAATCTCGTGGGGAGGATGTTCACAATATGAAGTTCGGCGGGGAAGTGGAATCTGTATGGGGTCTTGAGCAGTTCAGGGCTGCAATATCTTCTCCCGGTATGTCATCCCACATTTTCCTTTTTAGTTCATTCCGATAATTACTTCCAATGCCTTGAAACTTCAATTTCGAATTGCAGTTGCTTCTGTAGTCCATTTCAAAGCAGCAGCCAACCCGCAATGCAAGCAGATATCTCCCTTCCTCAATGCACTTTGTGTAAAGTACCCATCAATCAATTTTCTCAAGGTGAGTCGCTTAGATCTCTAGTTGATTCTGGTTGCATCCAACATGAACTTTCATTTTTCCTGAGAAAATGTATGGAAAAAAGAAGAAGCATTAACCCTTTGCATATGATATATGAATAATAGGTGGATGTGGAGGAGACCCCAGCCGTTGCAGTTGCTGAGAATGTAAGGATTGTACCGACGTTCAAGATTTACAAAAAGGGCAGCCGAGTAAAGGAAATGGTTTGTCCTAGTCCAGAAGTTTTGGAGTCCTCGGTGAGGCATTACAGTTTTTAGAAAACGACCATATCGTATATTACTGTTTTGTCGGCCGTTTTTCTTCCATCCTCTCCTTGTTGCACATCTTTTCCGCCCCACCATACTAAGACTAGAAGTTGTTTGTGACATAATTGAAGGTACTACACAATAACCTCTCGTTAGGAGCCAATGGCATTGGAACTGAGGGAGATAGATTAGTTCCTTATTGCGGTTTCTATTCATTCATTCATTTCTCATTGCTCTCTGGTTCCATTCCCCTTCCATTTCCTTTCCTTTCCCCCCCATCAAAGCTACTTTCTTCTTCACTTTCGAAACCCAGCCTTGTTCTTGCATCTCGACATTGCTCATCGAGGAAGAAGAAGAAACAGAGGGACAAGTAAAATTCACCCAATCAACCTTTTTGGCGCTGCGAGAGAGAGATGGCCGGCCGGTTCCTAGACGAGGATGTACATGTAAGTTTAGTATTATGAATCCATGATGATATATATATATATACCGAACATTGGAAGTCATTTAGGGAGATCAGATGCCTGTGGTAAGGTTCATTGATTTTGTTGTATCTTGACCCAATTGCTTCATCAATAAAATTGTCAATTTTTTTGGCTTGAGAGATGCCTGTTTTCGACTTGACTCCTGTCTTTATCTTCCTTTTCCTTCATTTGAACTCCAGCAAAGTTTCCTTTGAGCAGGGGCAGTGCATATCCACTGTAATTTGGACATGTTTATTAACTTTTGTGATGGGAAAGATGGAGTGTACGAATAGGCAAACACATCTGTACCTGTGATTGGTCAAAAATGGTATAGTCCCCTGCTTTGAATAAGACCAACTCGCTTCGACGACCGTGCTCGTTCACTTTGGAGAACTCATCATGGCATACCGAACGTATCAAAAATTATGTCGATTGAAAATCATTCAGCACATGAGCCGAATGTGAATGAGTTCCCATAATTTCCATCAACCATTCTCTCCCCAGGAATTGCCCCGGACCCAAAAAAGTCACAGATTGTATATTTTTGAACAGCCATGCATACGGAGAATAAATTAAAATGCAATCATGAACGAATTTCGATCATCAAATTGGGTTCAGAAAGGGCGCACAAAAGGCCAAAACTTGAGAGACCGAAGACAATCCGAACCACTTAACCAATCATAAAAAATGTGTTGTTCGTATAGTGCAATCACTTATTAGGAAGGAGTTGCTTTGAGCAAAACACAGCAGCGTCCAATCTCACCGTTCAAAAGTATTTTGAGCGGTCTGAATTTTACAAGAACTAAACTCTTCCCTAAAAGAATTTTTTTAAAATTTAAACCATTAATTGTTGAGACGGACGATGAGATGGGACGCAACTGCTGAGTTCGCTCACTGTCCCTTCCCACTTATTAATGTCCGGTGAGCCAGTATGCATCTTGGGGGGAGGTTGGCTAAAGTACATAAGTTCTTAATGGATGGTCGGTACTCTTTTTAAGTGGGTAGTTTGGTGGTTGAAAATACCATTCATTGCCTTTTGTTTTTGTGCAAGTGGAATGTTCCCAAAAAGAGAGGAAATAATAAGAGAGAGAAAAACCTTAACTAAACCCACTGTTTGGTTTTGTTTAGTTAATACTATAATAAGGAGATTGACATAACAGAACACCTACCTAAGCTGAATTATATATTTCACTAGAGAGCAATGGGCCTCTCTAAACCCTCCATTTTCTTAATATAGTTTTGTCGGTGTCGTGCTTAGCGGATTTGACTTTGAGACCAAATGTGACAAATGATAACCGCGCCGGACATGACGATTTTGAATCTCTAAAACTATAAATCCTCAAAAATATTGTAAGAAGATGGTTCTGTTTGGTTTGAATTTTGAAGAAATATTTTTTTAGAGTAATAAGTGAAAAAAAATTATTAAAGAAAATTAATTGGAGACCGTCCTCAGAGTTTTGAGGCTCAAAAACGAAGTTATTACAAAAACTCAAAAACTTGCAGAGTGGGGCTTGAGTCAAAAGCCCTCTTGAGTAGGGTTTCTATATTTTTTGTTACCACATGTTAGTACTCCCTCCGTCCCGTCCCAATTTGTTTGTCCAATTGTCGAAATTTATGTCTTTTAAAATATACTTATATCCTATATTTTATAATTTTTTTCTGATTTTGAAAATTTTGTATAATAAAACTAATTGAAATTTATCAAACAAGATTCATATTGCATATTAAAAACATTACGAATTGAAAATTATAGACAATTCTTTGAGAGGTCAAACGCTATTAAAAAGTCAAGAATGAGACAAACAAATCGGGACGGAGGGAGTAGCATTTAATTTGGAGGCGGGGGGGGGGGGGGGGGTGCTGCCCCCCTTGCTGCTCCCCTTGCTGCTGCCCGGGGTTTCCGGGCCCACTCCGGTATCGCTCCGATGATCGGAAACGTTCACTTTGTAGAGCTCGTCGAGTAGAACAACCATGAGAAAAATCAGCTTGATTGGATATCATTAAGTACTTGATCGGAACCTTTTTATCTTAAAAAGAATGGATCCGAAACACTGGATCAAATCCATTGTAACCCATGGACCGAGAGTTATATGGGTTCCGATCAGGCACTTAATGATATCCAATCAAGCTGATTTTTGACATGGTTGTTCTACTCGACGAGCTCTACAAAGTGAACGTTTCCGATCATCAGAGCGAGACCGGAGTGGGCCCGGAAACCCCCGGCAGCAGCAAGGGGAGCAGCAGCCCCCCCGCCTCCATTTAATTTTGCTTCCTCCCACAAAAAAAGGAAAAAAATTTTGAAAAAAGAAGAAAAAGAAATGTCCAAAAGCTTGCTGTTGGTGCTACCTTGCGCCTGATGACCAGCCCCCCATCTTGCCGTCCTGTCAACTGAACGCGACTTGCGTACCGTTGCAATTAAATCTCCTTTTGGAATCATTTGGAAAAGATAATTTCCTAGTACGTTTTTTTTTTAAATTTTTGGCAACTCCTAGTTAACTTACGCGCCCCTCAGCTACTCTTAGAGAACTAATCTCACCAACTACTTGCAGTATAGGTATACTACTGCATCACATTACGGTCAACACATATAGTATATAAATTTTGGGATCTCAAAATTCCTGAGCACTTTGTTCAATAAATTTTCTCGATCTCTCTCTTTTCACTTATTACTTTCAAAAACCTCTTTCAAAATTCAAATCGATCATGGCCGAATAATTTTTTCCGGTCCACTCCGATTCAATTTGGGTCAAGGAATCGTTCATTTGATAGAACTCGATGAGTATATTTTACGTGTAATAATTTAGTTTGATCAAACGTTTATATAAGTACATATAAAAAAACATATTTGTACAAGTAAAATGAGATGACAAAAAAACCTAATGTGAAACTTAAATAGCCCATTTTACCCTTGTACAAATTTATTTTATTTATGTACCTATCTTCGATTAGCATAATTTTTATGTGAATAATGTACTCGACGAGCTCTATAGAATGAACAATTATGTTAATTGTTGTCCGACCCGAACAGGACTTGATTGTATAAAAAAATACAAGAAGTCTGTCCCATGCTTACATATGTACTCCTTCCGTTTCGATTTGTTTGTTCACTTTTTGACTTTTGAGTGCCTCAAAATGTTTGTCCATTTGACTTCTAATTGAATCAAATTTTCCTTTTTGCCCTTTTTTAGTGGAATATTAACTTTTAAAAAAAAGTTGAGGGTAAATGTGAAAAGTTGTACTCCCTTCGATCCTTTTTGAAAGTTCAGTATTTTATTTTGGGCTGTCCTTTAATAAGTGTCTTTTTTGTGAAATTAGTGGGTAAAAGTTAGTACATATTCAATTCTGTCCCTAAAAATAGATTCCATTTTAAAAAGTTAGTGAGTAAAAGTGTAATGATGATGTCTCTACAGAAGATAAATAAAGAAAGTTGAGGTAAAAGGTGATATGAAAGGTATAATGATGATATTTTCTTAATGAGTTATAGTTACGAAATGAGATATTTAAAAAGAAACGGAGGAGGAAGTATCTTTTTAGGTGTAATCACTGTGCTCTCTACAAAAAAATTGAATTTTTGAGGTTGAACAAACAGATCGGAACGGAAGAATTTGTATGTATGTGTAGCTAGGGACGTAGATCTCAGTACGAATGTACGGAATAGATAAAAGTGGAGCTTTCTTTTAAACTGGTAGGTGTAGCTTGTGATTATTCACTTCTGAAAGAGGGTTTTGTTTATGAGAAGCCTGTTCCAACAGGTAAAAGGGAAAACGACACGCCACGGAAGAAATCGGTGTATGGTTTTGGTTTTGGTTTTGGTTTCACAGTTTAGTTTCAGCCAAAGAGGGAGAGGAGTCAGGAGAGGAGAAAAAAAAGGAAGAGCACTAGGGCGGAGTCAGAAATTTTTGGCAGTGGAGTCAATTTCCTATAGCACAAAAAAATTTTGTTTCATATTCTTGATATAGTAAAAAAAAAAAACGTTGAAATGGTAAACAAAAAGGAGTTAAATAGATATTTTTGGGGTTTTTTTAGGGGGAGAAGTGATGATATTTTACTTTGTCCCCTTTTTTTTTTTCTCAAGTTCCAAACTTTTAAACGGACTGGGACAAATTGTAATGTAAAAGTGGGGTCAAGTAAGTAATTTTGGAGTGAAAACTATAACTATCTCAATTGTAATTTGGAAGGTAGTGAGATCGGATGCCAACCCTTATCTCAAGGTGGCTCCGCAGCACTGTTAGGGACACCAACACTTTCCCAAACACTGTTAGCAATGCTTGTATTTGCAGATCAGTAAAACACGAGACCAAACTCTGTCCTCCACATTAACTCTCCAATTAAGCTTGGCCATGGCAACAGTATTTTGCTTCAAGAGCTAGAAGTACTACGTTTTAAATTTTAATGCCCCCCAAGTTCAGTAGGTTTTTAGCGACTCTCCCAACCCACCGCGTGAATTTTCCTCGCCTCCACGGTTGAACCCCAAAGGAAGTCCCTATTGGCTTTGTTGATGGCTTTATGGACCGATTTGGAAAGCATGGCGTTCTGCATAACATAAGCCGGGATAGTACAATTAACAGATTTGATGAGGGTAGTTCTTCCCACCATGGGAAGGATTTTGTTCTTCCATCTAGCAAGTTTGGAATTAATTTTTTTCTTTAAGAAATTAGATCTAACTCGATTTCGACTTTTGTCCAATTGAATCCGTTTTAAATTGTACTGATCAAAACTGAATTTTACTTCTACTACCTAACAAGGAGTCGAGGCCAATTTGTGCACGACTTGATTAATCTTGCGACTTTGACTTTAATGACCGGACAAACCTCAAGTAATCTCAAAATTTGCATGTTTGACTTTCGTGAGTATTGAACGGCATACTTTGGAGTGTAAATCTTTTTATTGCTGTCATAGAACTCGACCAAATCCCTATGAACCTAGGGGCAAAGTTACATGTTACGGGGTTGGGGTCGGTGCCACTCCAATCCCAGTTTGAAGCCAAATTTTTTTTTTTAAAAGGTATAATTCGGTTAAGCGCCTACGGTAATAAGCCAAAATACACGTTAGATAACTATGTAAAGGTTGTTTTTTTTTTTTAAATGATCGGTTTGGATAACGCAAGGATAAAAGTATGGCAAGAATGATAGTTCTCCACCTTTTCTTCTTCAGTGGTAAGAAGTTCTTGTGCTTTGTCTATTGGTTGGACTTTGCAGCTGTAGTTGGCCCAATTAATTGAGTTCATTTTTCTTTTCTTTTTTTAACCCTAAACTGCGCTTTTGGCCCAATACCCAAAAACTTGTTTTTGATATAGTGGCCTAATTAAGCCCAGTTGAGATTGCTGGCCCAAATATGAGAAAACTCAGAAGAACGGGCCGAATTGGAGAAACAGAACAAACCCAAAGATAGTTTCCTTTCTATCGATTTTGTATGGGGAGTGTCTCGAAACTATGACACATGGCGGCACTCGTCGGTGATTCCAGCCGTCCGGTTTATATATATATATATATATATATATATATATATATATATATATATTTGGTTTATCTTTTTCTTTTTCTAAAATTCGGACAGTCCAAAACACGTTTGGACGGCTGTGATCGCAGGTGGGGTGCACGTGTGTGGTAGCCATCCGGTGCCCAAAATCTTCTCAACTAGGCTTCAATTAATAATAGTTTAAGCCAAAATAAATGTAAGTAGTAACTAAATTTAAAAAATCCACAAAGTACAACGAATGGTATTTCGCCGTCGCCGGCTTTTAATGAAACTTGTGAAATACTAATATAATTTTAACTACACGGTAAAATGCCTTGTCTGTGAAGTAAAGAAAAAGTAAGTGTTATTAATACCAAATCTTTCCTTTCTTGAAATTTCTTGATCGCATAATCAAGTTAGACCAATTTTCCAATCAAGTTTACACTTGGCTTATATATACACACATCATTATGCTTCAAAATGCACATGCATAACAAAGCGTATACTTACTAAACTGAATCATCTCAATCTTGAGAATTTTTTAGAGTGAGAAACAAAAAAGAATTTGAGAGAGGGAGAGATGGGTACAGGAAAGAGGAAGGAGAAAGAAGAGCAAAGAATGGTCACGTTCTCAAAGAGACGAAAGGGTCTCTTCAAGAAAGCCCATGAGCTCCATTGCCTCACAGGAGCTGACATCGCCATCATTGCATTCTCTGCCACCCGTACACCCACGCCGAGCCCTCCTTCGATGCTACCATTGACAAGTAATCGACATCAATGGGAGAGAAAGCAATAATAACGCCAAGATGGTTGGAAGGTCTGACAGTGGAAGGTTATGAGAGTGTAGATGATCTTGTTTTGGTGAAGAATTTGGTGGAGGAGATTCGGAACAAGGTTCTGTTTCGAGTTTTGCGTATGGAGGAGGATTTTGTTGGGTCTTTGTTGGCTTGATCTAAGTTTCGTGGTTCGTGCTTAATTGCTGAGTTATGGGTTAGGGTTTGGCAATTTACCACTAACTAGTACTAGTGGTTATGGTTTGTGTTTATTGAGGTAGGGTCTCTCTGGGAATGCATATCGCATATCTTAAAATACGTTTGTTGGAAGAGTATGAATTTCTATTGTTCAGTTGAACAAGATAAAAGAGAATACTAAAAGAGTGGGAGATTAGACATTTGAACTCAACCATTTTGTTTTTGGGTTGATACAAAATAGCTAGAACTCATCCCTATTTATAGTACTCCATGGAAGACTTTAATACAAAGATATAGATAATTCTAGAATTGCACATGACTAATTCTCGCAAAAAATTCTAGACATTTCACAAAGATATTCTAGAGTTTCTAAAACGAGATATTTTAGAGTTCCTAAAATCTAGATACCATTTATATTTTCTTCAATAATATCTTCTATCTTTGGATTTTGTTGATTGGACTTGTTTGGACTTAACTTTCTTGTGTCAAATACTAAATTTAGTTTATGCTTCAACGATGTTAATCATAATTAATAGACAATTAAAAAGTAGATACACCTAATACCATCAATAAATTATGCTTACATTTTAAAAAAATTAAGATGCAAAATTTTAAGTCTCTCAATTGGGACATATTACATTAAGATTTTCTATACCCTTTGTTAGGGAAAGAAAAAAGTCAAGCAAAATACAATCAAAGCATGGCTCTTTCTTCTATATAAGCCATACATTGAGGTTGGATGTCTATCAAATGGTTTGAAAAATTCTATAATTAGATCAAACGGTTTAGATTAATGCATTCAGGGTTCCGCTTCTTGAAATAAGATTTGACTTTTTTCCAATAAAAAATTAGACGATACGTACCGAATTAGGATACGCGGTCGTATAGTGTAATTTCTATACAAAAAGGATACAGGGTGAGATACGTATCGTTCTCCGAATGAGACGATACAAATCGTAGGATACATGTCATGTATTGTAGGTATTTAACAATTATTGGCAAAATAGTGTATATAATATGCATACGGGCAATCTCTAATAAATAAGGTTTGTAATCCAATCCATGCATCACGCGTATGGCTAGTATCATCATACCATTAACCTTGCATATTGTGAACTAGTGCTTGCCTGGGCCTGAATGTACGGCTCGAACGCTCAATTAAAGTTCTACCGTATACGAGTTTTACTTTAATAACAAATAAAATCAATATGGATTGTGATAGGAGCATGTTTACCTTGTTGGAGACCAGGATAATATTCCAACTTCATTAAGAGTGATGGACTCTAAGATTAAAGAATGAAAACCCAATTTTTTGGCTTAGCATAAACCCTAGATGTTCACCCGATTTGGGAGATTGTAGCTTAATGAACCCATTTTGATTGACATCTTGACCAACGGGTAGTTTGAAGTTGTTTTTTAGGGCTTTTCCTGTGGCGTTCGAATCAAAAGATTGAGCACCCATCCAAATCAAAAGATTGAGCACCATGAGGTTTTCTGAAATTTCTTGAGTCAATTTAACTAAGTTTTCAGCTCTAAACAATTAACAAGAACCGCTGCCATAGTAGTAGAGAGGGAGAGTACGAGAGAAAAAGTAGACCCTGCCATAGTGGGAGAGAGGGAGAGTACGAGAGAAAAAGTAGAAAGAAAGTAGAAAAGAGGGAGAGAAAATAGGTTGGTGGAATGAGTTGGGCAAACAAAAAATAAATAAATTGAGCAAAACTTGTACATATAGTTTTTTTTTTAGTTTTTTCTCAAAATGACGTAGGCTATAGCCTACCTTAGCCCTTAAGTTCTTCCGCCCTTGGAATGGTGACATTCTCTAAGAGACGAAAGGGTCTCTTCAAGAAAGCCCACGAGCTCCACTGCCTCACAGGAGCTGACATCGCCATCGTCCCATGCTCTATGGCCGGCCGGCCGTACACCCACGGCGAGCCCTCCTTTGAATCTACCATTGACAAGTATTTCGACATGGAGGGGAAATAAACTACTAATAACGGTACTGGTGGTGATCATGAGTGTAACAAGACCAAGCTGATTATTAGGTCATGGTTGGAGGGCATAAAAGTGGAAGCTTGTGAGAGTGTTGATGATATGGTTTTGGTGAAGGATGTGGTGGAGGAGATTAGGAACAAGATTTTGTTTCGAGCCATGGAATTCGATGAGGATTTTGTTCTGCCTTTGTTGGGTTAATCTCAGTTTTAATTGTGGTTAGTGGGTTGTTAGTCGTTGCTGAGTTACTGGTTAGGGTTCGTAAAGTTATTCATCTTTCTTGTACTCCAAAATACACCATTATATATTATTATAAGTACAGCTATAGCCAACCGGTTCGATGGATTTCATCTGTTTGTACCCCTAAATTACTTGGCATTAGTTCATTATTGCTTTCATATCTGCTGATATTAAGAGAGAGAAAGATCCTAATATTTGGCTTTATCTGTGCAGGACCCGGAGTCGACCCTAGTCTGTGCACCATCAGTGCACATATCTGTCAGTGCCCAGTCACACACCCATCGGTGCCCTAGAAATTTTCGACCATTAATTTATGTAGCCTTTCAAATTCATCATCTAATTCATATATGTACATATACCCATCAATTATGGGAACTAACAGCCATACAAATGGACATAAATAGCTTTAAATATACATTGTAATTAAAGGGTTTATCAAAGAATCAAGGGCTTATAAAAAAAATTCAAGAGGAAGAAGAAAACACATGCGTCCGACAAATAAAGAGTTGTATACTTGTCTAGCATAAATTTTGCAATGCATAAAAATAAGACCGTAGTGAACTAAATAACTACAAAAACTAGACTCGTAAAGTTGTTCAAAACCAACTACTAATTACATATAACGCTCATATGTTCATGCTATTTTTAAAGAACTAAGCTACTTGACCCCCAGACTTGTAATCAACTCAAACAAATCAATATCGAACACATTATCAATAACTTGGTGCGAGTAAAATGGGCCGGACACCTGAGTTATTAAAAAAATACAACATCGAAACTTGTTAAATTGCCACAACCAAGCCTGAACCAAGCATACCTTGGATTTTCCAGATCTTCACCAGCTATTCAGGCGCAATTAATTTAACTGCACTAATCCCAACCTCCCAGGGAATAATTCCTAATTGCAAGGTTAAGAAAGCTATCATGCTTAATTATCTTATTATACAATTTAATTAGGCGGAATTAAGCTTTGAGAATAGTCAACTCCAACCAGCCTTTCCAAATTTCCATTTAATTTCCAGAGTCAACAAGATACATTACATCTTCTGCTGTTGCAGGGAGAACCTAACCTCAACGACTTCATCAATCACCACTTGCATATAGCCGGGTCCATTCTTTTGCTGCAGGGTTGATCAAGAGAAATGAAACCCAGTTAAGAGGGTATATATTTTTTAGTAGGGCTCATAAACGAACCAATTAAGCTACTCGATTCCAAGCTCGTATTCGCTTGTTTGAATTGGTTCGGTACAAAACAACTAAACCTAGTTTGAATATCCTTTTGAAGCTCGTTAAACTATTAAACCAAGCTACAACTCAAATTGTTCAGCTTATGACATTTTAAAATATCAAGCCACTCAGGATCGAGCTCGATTAACCTCGTACGAGATTGACTTATCTAATAAACAAGCCAAGCTTGAACACGTTTTGAAGCTCGCTCGTCAACTTACAAATCAAACTTGAACAATGGCTTGTTTGACTCATTTATCGATCCTATTTCTCAAAAGAAGATTGCAAAATAATCATCCCTGCCAAGGATCACAATCCCTTTCTCAACATGGTCAAAAAGAGCTCCGACGAGAATGTTTTTACAAAGGTACCTGTTTCAACGGCTTCAGCTTCATTTGTTTTCCAATGCTTTGCAATGTTCTCAGAAAGTGGATCGTCTGGATTTGGAGCACTCAAAAGTGCTTGAATGCTGAAAGCCAAACCGTCGGACATACCAACATCAGTTTGATTTATCAGTGAGCAATAAAATGACACAGCTTTCTGAAGTCTCTACTCCAAAACAATGAATATTTCCAAAACTATGAATATTTTGTTGGTTTTTATCTGGACTAATTAATAGTGTCATTTGCAAGCGAGAGGTATCAGTATTGGACCATGTTCGCATTGGATCATGTTTACATAGCATCAGTTCAGGAGGGAACTAATTTTAAAACAGGTAAGGTGAAGGTTTTAATTACTAGAGGATCAAAGGACCATATTACGGTTATTACCTCAAGAGTACAGTTCTAATTTGAAGAGCAGGACTCCATTTATCCTTGAGAATATCGAGGCATATCCTCCCAAGCTGCATTCAAAGGAAGATAGATTGTTTAAGAGGGAATAAACTTCAAATCTGAAACCTTAGAAGATAGTTGGGGAACGGGCATATCAAACCTTATCAATGTTAGGATGGTAGATTTTGGTGAGAAATCGAACCTGTTACAAGATGATTATGTCAGTAAAAATCTCCCAAACTAACCGAATCTCAATGACCGATCAACAAGAAGAGAGAAAAAAACTTCAATGCATACAAGCAATCAAATATTTCATCAATATAACTTGATGCACAATTATTCCACCAATAACACTACAAATGCACAAGTGCACAAGCCTCATGGGAAAAAAGCACAACAGCCTCATGCTCAGGGAAGAACAAATGTCGCAAAGATCATGAAATAAGGCGATAATACACGTGCAGGACAATAAGAAGGCTGATATGCAGGGCAACCAGCACAATTTAGAGTACAATTAAGTGAACATTGTAACAAAACAGACAATCACCAGTTTAGGACAAAAGAAGACCAACTCAGATGAATGAATACCGAAGGCAGAAGTACTGCAAAGAGAATTCTAGTTGAAGGAGCGACATGTACCATAAAGACATAACAAAAGGAAATAGAAATGCAGACATAACTCCAACCTCGACAATAGGAATAAGGCCCTTTAAAAATCAGCTTACTTCCTGTAGGAGGCGAATTCACTAACCATCACATCACATGACTCACATGAACCATTAAGCTAGACGTCATGGAAATCCAGTCAACAAAAAAAAAAAAAAAGCAATGATTTAGGGACATAACACAGCCTAAATATACCATGAATAGGGTGCACGTGAGAACAACAATATCGAATTGGTTGTCCAAAATATGAACATGGCACGAACTGTGCAAGTCATAAAATATCAAACCAATGTTTAGGTGATTCCATTTCTGAATGCCAACAAAAAAAATAAGGCTCTATTTGTTTAGCTGAAAATATTTTCCTGCAAATAGTTTTCGGACTTTCTTGTGCTTCGTTGCACATAACAGGGGCAAAACACAATTTCCAGCCAACCAGCAAAAAAAACTTTAGGATTTGATTTTTGCAACTCATTTGACCACTTGTGCTTGTGCAACGACTGTGCGCCCTTCACTGCAAAGAAAGGACAACAGCTCTGGCTCAAAGCAGCGGCCATCTTCCTTTTCCCTACTCAAGAAACTCTTCCTGTCTTACCCACCCTCTATGTTCCCTTCCACATTCTCTAGGGCATCACACCATGGACCACTTTAGCAAGAACTAAGAAGGCAATCAATTTGAAGGAGACACTGAAAACTGGGAGTTAGATAGCTTAATATACATTGTTGGGCCCATTTCCTAACAGTTTAAGCTTTTGGAACTATGGTAACTTAACATGATATCAGAGCTCTGGTTAAGAGGTCTTGGGTTCAAGTCGCTTTGTGTGCATTTGTTCCCCGTTTACATTTTGCTTCTCTCCTTCGTATCCTATTCTGCTCTATTTATGGAAATTTGCATCTCCACATGTAAGATGGGATTGCAGATGAGGGAGGGTGTTAGATAAGTTGATATACATTGTTGGGCCGATTTCCTAATAGCTTAAGCTGACTATTGGTAACTTAACACTGGGTACCAAACAGAAACCCTTTGATTTATGCAATGCAGTAAACAGCTACCAGATTTTAATGCAGCACCAAATTAGCAAATGATACGGTCTGAAATTATTCATTTGAAAAAAGTACCTTGGGAGCAGCCATTGGGTATTCTTCAGGCAAAAATAATTCCAACTTGAAAACCCCTCCTACACATTACACGAAGCAAGAAAAACTCATTCCATTACATGTAAAAATAATGACCACAAGAAGAAAGGATGAAATTCTAAGACTGAAAACCTCATCCCACATAAACATTGTTGAAGGCAAAGCATTTGTCCCTATATTTCACACCACTCCTCGTGCAGTGACTAAGGACATCGATTCAACGTTTTTTCACAAAAAACAATTGCGAGAATGGGTATAAAAATTAATGAAGTGAAATAGCTCACCATGCAAACCATTAAAGAACAAGCATTTAGAAGTTAACTTGAAACGGTAAGAGGTTAATTCTAATCTGTTTTTCCTTTCCTAATTCTGATTCTAATCTGTTTAGGACTTTATAGAAGTTAAATAGCAATCTAACCAAAAAATGGATGTGTATTTGCTGATTTTTTCCCCTTTTTTTGTCCAGGGTTTATGTTTTAGAGATGAAACACCTTTACCTTGTTATCATGTGTACGACTTAGCTTATGCTGATTGTAGTACACGCATGATGTGTATGAACTATGAAAGTAGTGATTGGATTTTTTTCCCGTATAACCACTGTTTTCTAACATAATCATTATTTATCCGCCAACAATTTATTCTGTACCTTATAAATGACCATTTGTCTTCTCACCAAGCTATGCAAAGCTTATTCGAGAAACAATAAACAATTTATTCTGTACCTGAGGCTCTTCTGGCCGCAAGAAGTTTTTAAAATGATTGAAAATCACAATTTTGTTTGCAAGGAAACACAATCCATAGCATAACCGATACTAGCATAAATATCAAGCTTACTTGAGTCAAGTTTTGTCCTCACTCGACCACCAGAATAACATCAGAAACAGAAAATTCCCAAAAAAAGAAGAGGCTTTCCCCACAGTTTTCTCACTAACGAATGGAGCAACAATTGGTCCATTACTCCATTAGTAGGTGAAGGGCAAGTTTAAACAAATGAACAAACAATGAGATCGAACTCATTGTTATCACCACTGACAAAAACATCAGCATAACATCATTAGCAAAAGCTTAAAATAGAGGGGTGTAGAGCATACCTTCATAGGGAGACTGTGAAGGACCAAGAATCATGACGTTAAAATACCGCATATTTTCTTCCGAAGGCGATGCACTTATTCCCGGTGCTGTACCAACACACAACAAGAAGTCACCACCTGGCTTAGGTTTCAACCGCACAACATATCTCATAATGAAAACCATGCTTGCATTTTCCAATCAACAATGTACGTCAACAATTCTCTCTCCACATACGACTTAAAAACGAGGGCGCAATTCAAAATTACAACCCATTTAGCAATCCAAAATAGTTTCTCACTCATCACACAAAATCACAACATAGCAATCCAAAATAGTTTCTCACTCATCACACATACACGAGAAATGACTTTGAAGGCTCAGAAAAACAAACACACCCCAACATTCAGATTCTAATATTCAAACCAAAACGAACATTATAGAGAACTATACAACAATATATACGCACAATAGTCATCTACGTGTTTTTTCAGATAACTCAATTGTTCAGGCAGCTTACGCACACCCTGACTAATCTTAGCACCAATCCCACCGTCGACTAACGACTAACGGGAACAATTAAAGGCAACAGTTACATATATTAATTCATATCTAGAGAAAAGGGAAGGCAGTTTTTACCAGGTTCGCTAAGGAGACGCTGAGTTTCCTGTCAGATCACAAAAAAAGAAACAAGTCGCTCAAAACAAAGCAAAATTCACGAAAATCGAAGCGTAAAGAACAAGAGAAATCGAGTGAATTCGCGTAGGGATCGAGAGATTATTGAAGGCGAAGATCGAGTTGATCGGTACCTTGATGATTCTACGAGGTAGATTGCTGTTTGCCATTGAGGAAAGCTCGATTGAGGACTACGCTAATACTAAAATGGGTTGATAGAAAAAGAAAGTAGAGAGAGAGAGAGAGAGAGAGAGAGAGAAGCTGATGGATTGAGAGACTTTTCGTTCGTTCCAATTTGTCGAGCAAATATGATAGGCACACAACGTACGGACGCCACAACAAAACAACGTACGTGCTGATCTCATCAAAACAACGTCGTTTTGATTTAAGAAAAATAAATAAATAAATAAACCCATCTCCCAGGTGGCGTTTCCCCTTTCCCTTCCCTTCCCTTCCCTTCCCTTCCCTCCACTTTGAAGCTCAAAAATTTCAAGAAGAGAAAAGAGGGGCAACTGCACCACCACAAATTTCGTCCACTCGTACGGTTACTCTTCCCACCACCACCGGCGACCACCACAACCTAACTCCGGAGCTCCCCCACTTCCGGTGACCGCCCCCACCGATTTCGGAGAACTTACCCCTACCACAAAGGTCCCTCGGGCAACCGCCACCACCAATTTCGAAGAAGTTACCCCGCCACGAAGGTCTCTCTCTTGCTTCTGGGTTAGGTCTCGTTGCAAACAGATTCTTTACTATTCGTTCTCCAATCCCATTGTCTCAATTCCCCTTCACAGTCTACTTTTATGAAGAAAATTGTTTATTTGGATTGTCATAGGCTTGTAACACTAGCTATATACGTTCTAATTAGCACAAATCTGATGTAACTTACATCCACTACACCGTTTTCTCTCTCTCAATGGAGTAGTTTCGTATGGGTCAGATTACTTTCATTGATAGGGTTCGAATAAATTCAAATATTTCAGCAATTGATACTCCTATTTTGTTCACCCGTAATGACTTTAAGGCACAAATTTATATCTCTAGATTTTAAGGCACAAATTTATGCTTTTGTAATGATTTGATTGCTTATTGAATTTATAGTTCCATCACATAAGATTTTGAAAGTCTTTTTTTATGGAGGATGATTTGATCAGTTCAAGGTGTTATCGATAGATTAGAATAAAAGCAAAATAGTATTAAGTTTTGAGGTGAATTCAGTCACCAATATCAATACTAGGATTATGCTAGTGTATTTGGTTCTGAAAAAAATTCGTCATAGTCTCCCCTATTTTTTGATCCTAGCCCGACGTCTAGCGTCTCAATCTGTACAACAATAGAAACAACATGAGGTTATGCACAAACCCATCCGAGGCATTTCTCATTCTAAATCACAAGTCACAAGCTATATTCATAGCCAAAATCTATTGCGGAATTTTCATTTCACAACGAAAACTATAATACAATAAATTTAAAACTCATGCCGGGCCGTTCTCATCACAATTATCAATTACATACGAATTTAGGTTTCACAATATTACAACTTGATATTACAAAGCTTAGTACATATTGATATTCCAAACTACAACAAATTGATCATTTTCCTTGGCCTTTGATTCACTTGAATAGCTTCGATCTCTTTCACTGCCTTTTCGAGTTTCCACTAGTCTTTGAAAAGCTTTTGGTCCCATTGTTAGGAGAGAGATGGTTTCAATTTGGACAATTTAGATTTGGAGAGAAAAAAAAGAGAGAGAAAGAGGAGGGGTGAAAGGAGAGAGATGGTTTCAATTTGAGCCATCCAAAAGTGCATTGGACTTATTCGGATGGCTCGGGAGTGCCGAGCTGGCACCACGTGGGATATACCCACTCAACATTGAAAAATTTCTCTTATTCCCTCCGTCCCATTTTGATTGTCCATTTTTGTTATTTGTGTCGTTCTTTAAATATAGATATCTCTCAATCTATAATGTTTTTCATAATTTAAAATTTTTTGTATTATATATCTAATCGAGAACTATCAAACAAGATTCATATTGCATATTTTTAGAGATTTATATTGAAAGATATAAGCAATTGAAAACTAACATGATTATCAAAAAAGGACAAAGAAAATGGGACGGAGGGAGTAGTATTTTTTTCTTTCTGAAACTGTATACTGTCCAAGGTGACAATGTTCCGAATTCCGTACCAGCTAAAAAGTGGTTATTTCTCAAAATACTTAAGTAAAATTTCCAAAATTTTACTTTTTCGATTCCTCTCATCGAGACGAATCAATACCCCAAAAAAGTTTGGTGCAAAACTAATAAATGTGAAAAAAATTCAAATAAGAACAAAATTTTCAGATTTAAGGTAAGTCTAAAACTACGGAGGGGACCTTTTTTTTTTCTTCAAGAACCCAACTTTTCTGTAGTCAACTGTAGAGAATGTTGTGCGGTTCAATCTGAATCGTTCATCTTGAAAATTAATGGTTCAAATTTATTAAATCTATTACCGGTAAAAGTTTTTATTAACAAGAAAACAAATTTGGACAATTAATAATAGTATCCGACAGTTGCGATCGCTTGGACAGCACATCTGCGATCACTTGGACCGCACCTATGGGACGTTGACGTACTGGTGAGATACTGACTACTCTTTGGTTTGTTGTCCCTGGTAATTTTTGTGAATTACAAAATTTAACATAAAACAAACATTTAGTTAAAAGAAAAATAAAATTCAAAATACTCCGATACCATCTGGTATTTTAGGTGATATGGAATTACAGCACTGGGATACCAAATTTGATCAAATGGTACATATGGGGCGGTACACGAGATTCAACACTTTGATATTGTCTACGCAAGTGCAGAAACTAATTTAAAAGTATCTCAAACTACTACTAAAATTTATGATAGTGAAGATTGAAAACGAAAGCATAGAAGTCAATAAGGATCAAAAGCTAGAGCGAATGGTACTAATGAAGCTAGAATATGTGATTACGGCCTCTAAACTGGACTATGCTATTTATAGGTCAACCACTGAGGCACTGAGAATCTGAGATAGACAACCCCTTTCCTAACTCACATTATGTATATATTTGAGCGCGACATAAGAGTGCGATTCCGTTTTCTAAAAACGAATAAAGTTAAATTTTCTAAAATGAGGATGACAAAAAATTGTTGCCAAGAGCAGGAGCGTGAACATAAAAACGTCTTTTAAAAACTTCTCAGAAACATATAGAACTTTTGATGGATTTGGTCGGAAAAAAAAAAAAAAAAAACCCCCACTCTCCACATGTGATCGTAATAGTATCTCTAATAGGATCTTTAAAAAAAAAATAACAGTGTGTTAAATTTTAAAATGTACCATATTGAAAGTGGAACCCATTTAGTATATGTTTAGGAATATCGTGCAAAAGATTGAATTAAGTCTTTTTTCGTACCGTGTTATTTTTTGAGTCATCCCTTGATCATTGTAATATCATTTTTCTATAAAATTATACATATGTGACATTTATCTATATCTATTATATAGATACCATAAAAAATAAATTTCTAATTGCTCAATAACAATTGGTTAACAAATAGATGAGACGGAGCCAATGTATTCCCATTATCTGAAGCAAATTAAAGATGCATGGTTACCTCTCCCCCCTTTTTTTTTTTTTCCTTTTTTGTTTCAGATTAAAACAACTTTTGCTTTGTGTATATGGGATTTGGAAACCCTAGGTGCACTACAGAACCGTAGTGCATCATCCAAGCCGAACGATTTTTAAAAGCCCGTCGATATTCTTGAGAAGTGCCATTTTAATTTCAGAAAGTCTACCCGCACAGCAGATCTGTGCACAGATTGTGCACAGATTTTGTTGTGGGGCCCACCACGGGTTCCACACAAATCATCCGAGCCGTTCATTAAATGTAAAACATTTTTTCAAGGGTCTCCGTAAAAATTAGCTCAATCCAATGCCTATAGATGCTTGATCCAACCACATAACTTTTCATTATCCGGAAATCTGAATGAAAAGTTAGATAGTTGGATGAAGCAGCTGTAGGTATCGGATTGAGCTTATTTTTTACAGAGACCTTTGAAAAAATGTCTTACATTTAATGAACGGCTCGGATGGTTTGCGTGGGACCCGTGGTGGGCCCCACAATAAAATCTGTGCACAGAAATCTGTGTGTGTAGCAGCTTTCTTTTAATTTTAGTTTCCTTTGCCTTTTACATACGAAAATACGCTTCAATGAACACAAAACAAAGAATTACAAATCGTGAAATTTATTTATGGAATAAAGTTCCATATAAAGTAATCCCAAATGTCTCAAACAGCTGAATGTAGAACTTTGCCTTTCTCACACCAATATTTTCAAATATATCAATAACAGAGGTTACAAATTAACTCGAGAGGAAGATTAAGCCAATGTACTATCGGCAACTGATCGGACAGATTTTGAAGCCCAGCAGTGATGTCCCTTTCGATCTTCTTCGTCGCTCAAGCCTCTGGGATGAAACCCATTGCGTCGAGCACATCATGACATTCGGGATAGGCATTCTTGCTCACGAATCCGATGGGGTTCACGAAGCGGGAGTTGGTGATGATGCCGCTGTCTTTAGCGAGGTTGACCCTGTTACTGGATATTTCAGGCACAATTTCAGCGCATTCCGGTATGGGGCTAGACACGACCCGCACCTTTTTTTTTATCGCAAAGAAAGTAACATTTCATTAGTAAAACAACTTGAATGAAGAAGACACAAATCCTAGTTGCCAAGGTGTTAAATTACCAAAACAACCCAAATTTCACCCCCTATGTGTATGTCCCTGCACCAATGTATTATTATAGCACACTATAAATCATAATTCTTCACCCTCACCTCGCATATCTCATTCTGGTGATCTTTGTCGACGTAAATGGAATAGTACCCACCATCGTCGGATTTTTGAGCCTTCGTGAGAGTCACTGTCCCGTTTTCACGATCTCTGCATTGCAGTTCCACATCAGCTTCTGCAAGCAACAAAAGATTCAAGGTCCAATGTGAGTCGAAAAACTTTACGCTATTACTGAATTAATTTTCATACAACGATTTTGTACATAACTATATTAAACAAAATTTGTTGCTTCCTTGTGTACGAGCACATATGAACATGTATATTTATCTCAGTAGCAAAACGATAACTATCGCATTTAAGTATCATATGATAGGTCACTAAGGCTTTTGCGTAAAATGATTTAATTGATGGGCGATGCCCACTTTTGTACCAATGGCGCTGCTACACACAAGATGGAACGGAAAACACGATACACGACCGTAACATTTTTATTATAAAATATACGTACGTCCGACTTTCCCGCCGACGCCGGAGTAGAACAAGACCCGGCATCCGTCACAATAGACCAAGCCTTCGACGGTGAATGATCCATCACCTTGGGCGGTGGCGACGGCCAAGAAGCAGAGGGCAGAGGCGATGAGAGCAATAGCCTTTGCCATTTTTATTCTTGGGATTTATTGGTTTGTATTGGTGTGTGCTATTGGAATGAGGAGTGGTCCCTTTATATATGCCTAGGGGGTGAGAAATTTTGGGAGGGAAATGTGGCCAGCGGTAAGATTTGTGTGGTGAATCCTTTATTTCTCCATAGATTTGTGAGGTATGGTATGAGGAGAGAGAGAATGTGTTCAACATTTTGCTATTCTTGAGAAGGTGGATAGGATATGACATTCTTTCGATCCAACTATAAGGGATCGGTGTTGTCGCTTCATTTGGATTGTCCGTCATTCGGATTGTCCGGCTCGGCAGTTAATGGTCTGCAGTATTCTTTTCTAGAAGAATTTTTTAAAATTCGAACCATTTAAAACACTTTTGGACGGTTAAGATTAGAGACAACAGGCTTCCCGAGTTGCTTTCGATCATTGGGTAGGGAGACTTTTTCAACATTTGCTTCCCCCCTTTTTTAGATTGCGGATGACACATTCAACACTCATCAATTAGGACAAAAAATTACCGGCACTGTATTGCAGCAGGGTTTGTGATAAATAAACTACAATTTGTCTACATTGAGATAAGACCCATTTTCTTGGATCTATATCATCTGTTATCATTTTGGCAAAAAAAGGAAAAATATAAGACCCATTTTCATGCATGAATTTATGCTGAAAAAAAAAAAGGGAACATGAACAAGCCGTTTGAAATGTGTGGTTTAACTTTAAAATTTTAGTCGTTGTTAATTTCAAATAATTTAAAGGTTTTGAACGGTTCATTTCAAATAATTTTAAGGTTTTGAACGGTTCAAATTGCCATTTTAAGATTTTGAATGGGCGAACAAAGGGGAAATTTTTGATGGAATACGGTGAATTTATGTATGGAGTCTTAAACCTATTTTTTAACGGCCCGTACCTTGACGGGCTGTTATATTAACGGACTAAAGTCACAATAATCGGCACATGGACGTGGGTTTTGGCCCATTTTTAATGTATATATTATGTTAAAATTTATTTTAGAGACCTTATAAAATAAAATTTTAAATCATTAATATGGGACACTAATAAATTTGCAACTAGCTTACTGTCACAGATATATCGATATAGATGTGTTTGGAATAATTCGTTGGACATGAGTCTCGCTCCATACACTTGAGACCACCATACATATGTGCCAAAACTTGCGTCCTGATCTGTCCAAATCGTTTTCGTCTCTTTGGGTCTTCTGTGATTTCCATTTCTGGCCAAACAAAGCTTATAAAACGTGCCTAATTTCATTCCACACTGGCACGGTGGCACCAAGACCACGAAGCAGAGAGTTACCTCTGAAACCGAGTGGCTACCGCCAGGCCGTTACCTCTGAAACCAAGTGGCTACCACCAGGCCAGGGGAGGTTTATGACGTACAAGTCCATTTGCTTCACTTGTTGGATTCAGGAGAAAAAAATCTTGTGCTGCACTGCAACTGTTATGAATTCACAATGACGGTGCTATATCGTCCTAAAATCCAGCTCCTCAGATTGAGATATTTTTGGCGGTCGCTACGGACCGAAACCTAGAAGGAGCCCTCCTCCTAGGTCACTCATTTTAGGTCTCGGTCCATAGCAACTGTCAAAGATATCTCATCCACTTACCAAAAAAAAAAAGGTATCTCATCCGACTAGGATGTACTAGGGTTGGTAGGTTAGTTGAAGGAGTGAGAGTATGAGTTCTATTAGAAGCTCTTTGGGAGGACATGGGCATTGTGGGTAAGTGAGGAAGATATTTTTCTATTGAGTTAGGAAAGTGGGTCGTCGAGGCATCCTACAAGTGAACCAAATGGACTTGCAAGTTATAAACCTCCGATGGCCCGGACCTGGTGGTAGCCACTTGCTTTCATGAGTAGGCAAATGTCTCGAGTCCTAAGTAACCAATGGACTTCAGTTATACTCATGCGTGAGATGTTTGAAGGCACTTGGTTCCCGTAGTGCCCCAAGGCAGTGCACCCCTAGTGCCCTCGATTGTAGGTCTTTATAATCTCTATTTGTTTAAACCGTTCATTATTTTAGGAACGTTTGAAAATATCATATGCATACAAAATCATATCAATCGGCGGAAAATTTCATATTAATGTCTGACCTTTCACACAAATCATACACAAGCACTTGACCTTAACGAAACATCACATAAACACCTGACGTATTAAAAAACTCATCAATTAAATCCTTGCTGTCAACCTCCGTCCAAAAACAAATGGAAAATATGTTTCTCTCTAGATCTCCAGTTTTGCTACCAAACAGATTTTTTTGCACATATTTTTTGTGGAGCCCATTTTTTGTTCCCACACAAATGATCTGATCCGTTCATTAGTTCTAAAATATTTTTTCGAGCGATTTGTAAAAAATCAGCTCCATCGGATGAATGTAAATGTTTGATCCAATCTTTACAATTTTTAATTTAAAATTCTAAAAATAAAAAATTGTACGATTGGATACACTTATATTTATCCGATGGAGTTGATTTTTCACCGGTCAAGCAAAAAAATATTTTAAAAAATTAATGAATGTATCGGATCATTCTTTGACACCTAAAAGTGGGCCCCACACGAAATCTCTATATTCACTAAGAGATGGGTTTGGATAAAAAAAGTTAAGTGTCTTTATTCAAATTTCTTTCGCATTTGTTACTTTTGGGTCAAATTTTTATATCTTATTGATTCGTCTTGATAAAAGAAATCAGAAAAATATAAATTTTTTTATTGAAATTCATAATATTTTGAATAAAGACACAAAAACTAAGTCAAAAAAACCGTCAAAAAATTAGAAATTTCTATCAAAATTTTATACCTTTTAGATCCTCTCATCGAGATGAATCAATAAGTCGTAAAGGTTTGACCCAAAACTAACAAATGCGATTTTTTTTTAATAAATACAAAAAAAGTTAACTTTTTTTTTTTTTTTTTAAATCCAAACTCACCCGTAGTATTACATAGATTTTTTGTGGGGCTCACTTTTGGATCCCAAAAGATGATCCGATCCGTTCATTAATTTTAAAATTATTTTTTGCATGACGTTGTAAAAAATCAGCTCCATCGCATAGATGTAAGTGTTTGATCCAATCTTACAACTTTTTATTCAGAATTTTAATCCAAAAGTTTGAATAAGAAGTTGTAAGTTTGGATCAAACACTTACCTTTATTAGATGGAGCTGATTTTAGGAAGGTTGCTCGAAAAAATATTTTAGAACTAATGAATGGATCGGAACATTAATTTGTGTGGGACCAAAAATGAGCCTCACAAAAAATCTGTGGAGAATTCTGTGCAAAAAAATCTGTTTGGTAGCAAAATTGGAGATAGAAACACGTTTTTGGACGGAAGTTGACGACGGGGTGTAATTGATGAGTTCTTTGATACATCAGGTGTTTATGTGATGTTTCGTTAAGGTCAGATATCTATGTGTGATTTATGTGAAAGATCATGTGCTAATATAAAATTTTTCCTATCAATAGGACATTGATAGACACATTAAGTAAGACACATTTATCTTACCGTTCAATCTCTAAATCATGTTGACCCCGCAAAACAAATGATATCAGATTCCAAGGCTACAAATATCCAGTCAAAATGTCTTTGCTTGTTTGGCTCGTTGTGCCATGGCCCATACCAATAAGGGGTGAGCAAGTTTGGGAGAAAAAGTTGGTCAGCGTAACAGTTGTGTGGCAAATCTTTTAGGAAAATAATATTGGAACTTCAATAATTGATGGAGACATTTTAATATCAATGTAATTTTAAAATTACTTCTCTTTATTTTTTGAAGTGCCTCCTTTAATTTTTAAAATGTCAATATCATTTTCCATCTTTTATTTCTCTGCAAACTTGTGATGTATAGGAGGAGAAAGACTCGTTGAACAACTCGTAAATGTGTTCAAGAGGAGAGAGATTTGTTCAACGTTTTGCTCTTTTTTTTTTTTGACAAAATGGAGAAGGACTCGAATCATAGTAAGAGGGGAGAGACTTGAATTTTACAAAGCTGGTCAGAGATTTGTTCATCGAATCTATCATGTTTCGTGCACTCAAGATCTAATTCTTGACGAATTCCGCTTGATTTTCTATGAACAACACAAAATTTATTTAAAAATAATTAACGATTTGGATCATTTGTGGAGTATTAAACTCTGATGAGACTCAACTGGTCCAAGAGAAACCTTTAACTTGTCTTTTATGGAGTATCTTTCCTGATTTCTGTTTCTTTTCAAATTTCAATGGCTTCAACTTTCAACCCCAAACCTCTCCCTCCAAAACCCTCCTCAACCCACTTCCAGAAAACCCCTCACCTCCTCGCCCACACTCTCCAAACCCCACCCAAAACCCTAACCCACCAACACCACCAAGACCCAAAACTCATCATCACAGGCGGCGCCATTCTCTCCGGCCACGTCCCCATCAGCGGCTCCAAGAACTCCGCCCTCCCCATCCTCGCCGCCACCCTTTGTTGCTCCGGCCAAACGAAGCTCAAGAACGTGCCTAACCTGTCTGATACTCGGTCAATGCTTTCGATCTTGGGGTCCTTGGGAGCTCAAGTCGAGGTTTTCGGTGACGAAGTGGTGGTCAGTACTGACGGGGTTCGGTCGGTTGAGCCTTGTGAGGGTGAGATTGGGAAGATCAGAGGTGGGTTTTTGGTGATTGGGCCGTTGCTGGGTCGGTTTGGCGAGGCCGTGGTTGGGTTACCGGGTGGGTGTGACATTGGGGCTCGGCCCATTGATTTGCACATACGTGGGCTTCGTGCT
Source organism: Rhododendron simsii (assembly GCA_014282245.1). Taxonomy (NCBI): domain Eukaryota; kingdom Viridiplantae; phylum Streptophyta; class Magnoliopsida; order Ericales; family Ericaceae; genus Rhododendron; species Rhododendron simsii. Next base: position 2,707,074 of record CM024956.1, read on the forward strand.
CTTGGTGCCAGTGTGGAATGCAGGTAAGTTTTTGTGTTTTATTTTTTCTTCCAATGTTGTGGTTGATTCTGTTTTTATGGTTTTTAAGTGCAGCAACTTATGGTTTCCTTTGATCCGAAAGCTATATTAATCTGATTGGCGCAGATCTTCTTTTGGCTTATGAGCAAAAGGCAACTTTAGAAAACTGATTCTACGAAGAAAGAAAAGCATTTGAGAAGCCACATTTTGATGCTTTTTTAACTTGTGCTTTTGTTGCTCACATCATATTAAATTATGTTGTTAATTCCAAAAAAAGTAGTAATTCTATGACCCTTTCAGCTGCAAGACGAAACAGCATGTCTGATTAGGATACATGGTTAATTCAACAACAATACCAGAATTATTTGGATGTAATGTATGTTCATGGTAATTTCGCGGGACGGGAGTTGTTGATAAAGTCTGTTCTCACATTTTCCCTAGTTTGGTGCGTAAGAAGAGAATTGGCCGGAAAAAAATTTTGAGTCTCAATCCAAGAGGTTGCAACAGGCGGCATTTCATTCCCCTGTATGGTTTCTAACAAAACAGAAACTAATAATGATGGTTTTCGCACATTGTGTACGTCTGTCATGGTTCCCTATATGAAGGTATTGCTTGCTTATGAAGATGAAATTATATGTAGTGCACTAGCTTAGGTGCACTTTTGTTTGTGTTTTGAACATGAACAATGAATAAAAGTCCATATGCTTTCTATTGGGGGTAAGACTTAAGAGGACACCACGATGAAGTTAACATCTGGCGAAGGTGTCTTTCCCTGCTTGGAAAAGCATTCGTCCAAGGGAAAGTAGCTCCATTTCTGAGATTGGTGAAATAGATGGTTCTGGTTATTTTTATCAACCTTGGCTGTTCAAGTTTCCATTTGATAGTGTCTGTCATAGCTTCATGATCTATGGAACACCAACTATGATTGGTGCAAACGAACTGTTGAGGTTAAATTGAAACCTTATGTGGCATTACAGGGATGGGAAAGTAATTGCACATGCTTCAAATGGAAAAGGATTGGTGGGGGGAAGGTTCCGACTTGATTACCCCAGCGTAGGGGCAACTGAAACACTTATGATGGCAGCTTGTATGGCTGATGGCGTGACCGTGCTTTCTAATGTAGCTCAAGTATGATATCATGAATCTCTCTAAATTCTTTTGTTTCTGGTCAAAACTCGAGGAACAAAATTTCGTTTCATTTCTGTCACAGCAGCCAAAGTGATTCTGTTTGATACTTGATAGGCAACCGATACTTTCATCACAGGAACCCGAGGTGATTGATCTTGCTCATTTTCTGATGGACACTGGGGCATTTGTGGAAGGTGCAGGCACTGACAAGCTACTTATCAAGGGAAGGAGAAAGTTGCATGATTCTGAATATTCCATAATACCAGATCGCATTGAAGCTGGCACCTTTTTGCTTGCTGCTGCAATTACTCGATCTTGTATCACAATGTCACCCATTGTTCCTTCCCATTTATCATGTTTAATAAACAAGCTGGTAACTGCTGGTTGCAAAATTTTGCAATGCACCCCCGACGTCTTGGAGGTATAAGGATTTTTTGAGTTTTATGTTTCTTTTACTTTTCGTTTGCAGCATGATCATTGAGAGTTACACCAGTTTTCTGCAGTTCCTGCAAAAAGTAGAGATGGTTTGCATGGTTTTGATGTTAGAACAAGCCCTTTTCCTGGATTTCCAACCGATCTCCAACCTCAGACAATGGCACTGCTTACAACATGCCAGGGTTTAAGTGTTGTGGAGGAATCTGTATTTGAGAACCGTATGAACCATGGTAATGCTTTTTGCCTTTGCCCTTTGATTATGAGCTTCTTAGTTAGTTAGGCAGCGAGTAAGATATAGTTACAAATTTAGTTTCTCCTAGAAAATAGAAGGTTTTTTCCAAATGCTGGACCTTCTAGCTATAGGCCTAAAACGTCAGAAACTACGTGCAAAAGTGGGTGAAACATACTAAACATATGCTTTTTGAAATCAACTCAGGAAGCTCTGAAGATGGTGTATGATTCTGTCATCTGGGCACTTGTCTTAGAGTTTGAGCATGGTTCATACCATGCCTGGTGTCTACATTTCTTGATCAGTTTAGTTGTCGCTGTTATTTGACCATTTAGATTGTAGCTGAACAAACTTAAGGAGCTAAAAGCAGAAAGAGGCTTATTATTGTCCACACACATCCTCTACATCCATTTCTCTGCGTGCTGGTATACATACAAATAGTCTCGTCCATCTTATTGTTGGCTACTATTTGCTGTTTATTTGTTTCATCAATTTGTTGCAGTGACAGAGTTGCAGAAGTTCGGCCCAAGAATTCAAGTTTGTGGGAGCACCGCGTTGGTTTTTGGAAAAGACAGTGGAAGGTACATCTTTCGCTTTTCATGCATATAGTATGTAATAAAGGATCTAAAACAGAGCCGAAATTATACTTTTGTCGGCAGGTTGTATGGTTCTCGAGTTGCTGCATCTGATTTGAGAGGGGGTGTTTCACTGGTTTTGGCCGGATTGGCTGCCCAAGGAACTACTGAGGTCAATGGGATTGCTCATATTGATCGGGGTTATGAAAATTTAGAGATGAAGCTTCGGCTTCTAGGAGCTGATGTCAAACGACTTACGATTCCACCATAGCAATGAGATCAGCTCCCTTACGTGTGAATTGGCATCTAAAGCCCAATTTTTTCCGAGCAATGCTACGAGACATAGATGTCCAAACAGATCCTGACATGAATGTGATCTGAGCTGATGGGTGGACCCCACAAGAAACATGTGGAACGTAACCACATCGGAGTGCTCAAAGCACGTATGTGATATGTCTTCAGATCCGTATCCGTACATCTGTGTCCCAAACCATTTTTCTGTATTCCCATACCACTAACCAAGTAACCAACTACCCAGTTTCTTGTGGAAGGAAATTGGTATTGAGGCATCTTTTGAATCTGCTGGGGATTTTGGGTTAGACGTAGGATTGGATTTCCCAGATCAGTGTAACACAGTTCACTTCAGAAAGGGTTCTTTCAAATAGTTATGCCATTCCCCCGGTTGTTTAAAAAAGAAAATTGATGCAACGAACAATCTTCTCCTTTTCTGTTCTTGTGTTTCAGTTTATATTTTATTCTACTAAGATTCTTATTTTGTAAGTTCTTATTTTTCTCTCATAATACATCACTTTTAATTCAAAAAATAAGTACTTATTATTTTAGTTATTGGAAAGGGGCCTTAGTAGATAATAGAATTTTATCATCTTTATGTTTTGGAGCCACTTCTATTATTCGTTCTCTCAAAATCCATAATCCAAAAATCACCTCTAAAGGAGTTTTTTGAATTTTGATTATACTTATACTATAAAATTCTTGGAAAATGATTTTCACTTCCTTTTTTGATTATGGCGCTTAATTTATTATTTTTTAGTAAAGCTTTTGTATGCATTGTTTTTACTAAAAAAACAAGAAAATGAGTGCCCTAAGAAAAAAAGGGAGTGTGAAAATTAGTTTTCAAATTCTTTTTACAAAATCAGTTTTTGGTGTACCTCTCAAATGGTTGTTTGGTAGCGTAGGCCAAAATTGAATTTGTACGGAATCCATTCTCAAAATCACACGATAAAGACGCAATCTGAAAATTAGGCTCCGTTTCGAAAAGTAAAATAAGTACTTATTTTTTAAGAAGATAATTTCAAACTCAAAAATCATATACTTACGCAAATTATTTTCCTATCAATATGGATTTTGTTTGATAGATCTTATTGAGATTTTTAATACGGTGCAAACAATTGAAAAATTACTTTTCATTTACATTATTTTTGAGTTTGAAAATATGAAATAAATACTTATTTTTTAAGAAGGTGTTCTGGAACGGGGCCTTAGCAGAGGAAGTACTTTAATTAGCATTTCCATTTTTTCAAACTAATTAAAAGATGAACTTACCACGACCTTTTATGGGATTTCCATAGAAGATTTAGGATGTGTTTGGAACTTAGGAAAAGAAATGGAAAGAAAAAAAAAAGGTTTTGCGGTAAAAGTTTTCTTCCCATTGTTTGGTTTCTAAAGAAAGAGAAGGAAAAGTTTGAAAAACAAATTCAATTTTCTCTTCAATTTCTTCTCAATTCTCTCTCATTTTCTTCATTATTATTTTCTTTTCGTTTCTTCTTTCATCCTTAAGCTGTAAATAGGGCATTTTTTTTTTAGGTCCTGTTCTCTTGAACTTAACTTAAGCTTAATTTAAATCTGAAAATTTTATCTTTATTTGAATTTTTTTCACATTTGTTAATTTCTCACCAAAATTTTGTGTATTATTGATTTGTCTCGACGAATCAAAGAAGTATTTTTTTTTACCCAAGTGATTTGAAAAATAACTACTTTCAAAATTGAATCAAGTTCAAAGGAAAAACTATTTAATACTCTCGGTGTATACTTCCTCATTTTTTATTTTATTTTATTTTATTTTTATCCAAATATTTTGAAAAATAACTAATTTCAAAATTGAACCAAGTTAAAAAAAAAAATTATTCAATACTCCCGGCGTATACTTTCTCATTTCACATGACATAAGGGACCCACAAATAGATCCCACCTATTGTATGATGGGATGGAGTATACACGGGAATATTTTCCATATTAATAGGAAAATGCTACAGGCACAGCAAATTGGCACACCTCAGCCACATCAGCTGAGGTGGCAGCCCACTTAAAAAAAAAAAAAAAAAAAAGAGAAATCAAAATCAAAAACCGGACTTCCTTTCATCTCTTCTGCGCCCAAAATCAAAAGACAGAGAGCGAGAGAGTGGAGCGATCTCAGCCCAGACCAACCGGCGTCGGCCCAGACCAACCGGCCAACACCACCACCACCGGCAACCTCCGCCTCCATCGTCACCACTGGCGACCTCCGCCTCCATCGCCACCACCAGCAACCTCCGCCTCTATCGCCACCACCAGCGGCAATTTTCGCCCGAGAAAGGGTCCACTTACGCGACCACGAACCACCAACGTCTCTGTACACTCGTACTCTCTCTCTCTCTCTCTCTCTCTCTCTCTCTATATCATAGCCCTAGAATTTGTTTCAATTTCTGTCTGATAAGGGTTAAGACTGAATTGAAATTGGGGATTCGAGAACATGTTTCAATTTTGATTTCCCTTTGATTAGGGTTAATGCTGAACAGAACTTGTTTAGATTTCGCTCGATTCACTCATATTGTCTAACTTGATTTCACTCAAAATCGGTACAGATTAGGATTAATGCTATGTCTTTTTGTTGTAATCTTGGTCTTATGTTCAGCTGGGTGGAGTATGTTGTTGGCTGGTAGCTAACATCCGAATTCCAATTTAGCTTTCAAATGTTTGCTTTGATGGCGTCATTGATTTGTATAGCATTTTGGCATAGCAATTTTGCATAGAATTTATTTGAAAAAGCTTGCATAGCATGAATGTTGATTAATGGAAGTCAGGGTAAACAGAACCCACAATTAGAATGTCGATATCAATGAATAGAAATCTATACGCAACTGTAAAGGTATTAAAGACAATGACTTTGTAATGAAGTTAGACATATAAAAAGGCTTCATTCCTGCCCATTAGTCACACTACTGGATGAAGAAAAACACATTGCAGAAATGCATTGTGTTTGTTCCCCATATAAAAAATCCTTACCAGCATTATTAATGGTATGGTGTTAGGTTTGTTTGGAAAAAAAAAATGGTATAGTGATAGGTTTGAAAGCCAACAAACGGCCTTGAAAAAGTTGAGTAGAAAAAAGAGTCGCCATTTATTTGCCTAACAAGACTCTTTAGAAGATCCTGTTGGAGATGATTTTTGTTGTCCATTGTCCTCTTAATATATAGGCACATTTGTTGTCATTGAGGCTTTTTGGCTATCCTTTTGCTTACCAAGTTAATCGTGAATTAGTAACTATCTTCCCCTCTCTGGTAAGCCAGTGAATTTTAATAGATATATTTGATGAAAGAAAGAATCGAGTAATACTGTAATGGGTGTACAATGGAATTTTATTAGTGCATTGATATGGTTGTTAGGTCTGGGGATTTCATGAGATGCTTGGATTGGGATCTTATATCTGCGAGGAAATGTGAACTTGTAGCTTCATTAGTTTTGAAATTGTGCCTAACGCTGATAGTGACTAAAGTGATGTTTCAAGATGGGTCTGAGTTTGTTAAATTTATGATAATTCAGTAATTTGTTTCTTTGGCTAGGGGTTATTGGGTACAGATTCTACTGTTTTGGTCTTGGGTTGCCTCTCATAGGAAGTGTTGTCATATTTGCTAATGCCTAGCTATATGTTTCTTGTTCTCCTATTGTCATGAATATATTGATACTTTGGCAACAAAATCTTCTCATTACACTTACTTTGAATGTGTGAAGGTTTTGCTCAGAATTTGTTATTTCGCAGCTCATAATCCATGGATTTTCTTGTAGGCCGGAGAAAGTTCACACATGCAGAAAGTTCAACCTTTGCCAATTTTGAAAATTTGAGGCAGCATGTTGGTGGTTCAAGTACAAGTTCAATCTCATTTATTCAGTAGTCTGAAAATAAAACACTGCAAATTCGAAGGTTGATCTCAGCCCAGAGTTGGACATTTCAAGAGATTTGGCTTCCCAACTCAACTAGACAAAGTTGACTGATGAAAACATCCATATAGCCAGGCTGAAGGCAGAGCTCTCCGTGGAGAACATAATACGTCGTCGGTTACTCCCTGGAAATGAGCAAAAATAGTCTCTTCGCAGAGTGGGCTATTGATGCATTGGGGTTTGGTTAATTTGCAAAGTCTTGTGGCATCATTGTAGCATATGGGAACCCATTGGTTGGCTAATTGGATTCAAGTCTAGTAGTAGGATAGTTGCTTACCTTAATGTCAAGTCTAGTAATTCATTTGGTTTTATGCTTTCATTTGGTCACTTGTAATAATATGGAGATGTAATAAAATGGAGATATAATTCATTTGGTCACCTGTACCACCTTAGAGCTCTTGTGATCGCATATGGTTTTATGATTTTGTTGTGAATGGATTTGGCTATGAATGTGGATTGTGAATGGTAATTTAGAATGAGTTATGCCCGGCGTGGGCTTGTGCATAACATGGTGTTGTTGTTGTTGTTGTTGTACTGACTGAGACGCGAGACGTCGGGCTAGGACCAAAAATAGGGGAGATTCTGCCGAATTTTTTTCAAAACCTAAGCTCCTCTGGTAAGACTATGTCAACCTCCACAAAGTAATGAGAACCAAAAGTGTATGCTCTGACCATATCAATACGCTTGATCTTTTCATGGTAGTTCCACATAAGATACGTCAATTTCACAAGGAAATCTGGTGGAGCTATTCTTCCAATCAATGAATGCACATTTTCAAGAACTCCCAGCGATACTTGCCAATTGTATACAAGATTATCTGCAGTCGTTAATTGAAGGACAAGCATTTAACTCGAAATCTTAGTAAGAAACCTGTATCACCATAAGTAAATGCCACTCAAGTTGCAAGCTTTCATTCAAACCTTTAACATAGACAACCATCTATATAACATGATAAAAGACAAGACACGATAGAGATACGACACGAACAAATAGTCAAATACTCAAACAGCTTTTTCTTACATGCCAATACCAAGTCTTGCCAAAAAAAAAAAACATAGTTTGAGACCAAATTGGGCACTAGCTAGTAAATGGACACGACACACCACAGATACAATACAATACAAATACTGTAACACCCATAATCAAATGAACTGAACTATTCTTCAGCATTATCCGGTGCATTCAACATTTGAGTAAAACTTGGTGGTGGCATTTGAGTAAAACTTGGTGGTGGTCCTCCAACACATTGCCCTTGAGTCATCAAAAAACTTGATTGCCGTCCTCCCCAAACTTGCCTACTTGTAATATTTGATTGCCCTTGCCAATCATGACTACTGAACGAGGTTGGCATATTTGTTTGTGAACTTGGAAAAGCATACATAAATTGGTTGAGGCCTGTTTCGGTTAGGCATGAACTTGGAGAAAATTGGAAGATGCTTCCACCTTGTGCCATACTCGGTCGCATATTATGGGGCATCGTGTTTGTCCATATTGATTGCCCCATGTAGCTTGGCTGACTCTGGCCAACAATAAAAATGAGAATTAACAATAACTTAAACATGAAACAAAAACGTAAAAAGTTTAACGGGAAATACAAAAAAAATTCTTACATTAATATTTACCACACTCTCTTGTGTCCCCATCTCCTGAAAAAAATAGTTGTTTTGTTCCAACCTCTCTTGTGTCCTAACCTCCTGAAAAAAAGTTTACATGAGACATAAATATAAAAAGTTTATTGGAAACATGAAATTAGCAATACAAAAAATTCTAAACTTTACATTAACTTATACCTTGACTTTTTCCTTGGACAATGTCTTCTTTTTTGTTTCTATTTTCTTCTTACCAATTTTTTCAACAACACCTACCTTTCTTTTGCTTGGCGGTCTCCCTTTACGACGAAGAGTTACCGGGTCAAGTATGTTTGTGCTTTCTTTGGAAGGTAGAACTACATCTCCAATTGAAAAAGAATTATTAGGAGTGCCGGAAATCACATTACTTCCACAAACAATTGAAGATTCAATCAATTCTCCTTTTAGCTCAAGTAATCGTGCCATCACCTTATCATACTTCTCTTGACTATCTTCCGCTAAATCGGCAACCTCATTAAAGAGATTGCACATATTGTCATGCCGACGTGCTTCAATTGACGTTGAAGAGTTATCATAGTTGATTCGAATTTTAGTATGCACCCTTTTGACATTTTTGTTCCATCTCCTCAACACATATTTGTCAGGTACTCTTTCAACTCCCATTTGACTCCACACCGTCAGTTGATGTCTACAAACCATTCCTTTGTACTCAAATAATCGACAGTTACAATGTGCTTCATTTGTTTCAGCATTAAAATCAACAATAAATGGCACTTGAATTCTATTTTCCTCTTCTCCATATGTAATCCACTCTTTTACCTCATATTCGGATACACTTTCTTTTTTTTGACTACAAGAACACTCAAGTCTCCCGACAAATTCTTCATGAAACTCTCTCACCTTCTCATTTGTGTAAACACTTTGAAATTGCTTTTCCAAGCCACTTTTAGTTATTAACGGGATGAAACTCCTCCAACTTTCCCATCTTCTTCATTTTCACTCTCCACCTTATTCGCCAATGCATTTTCATATTGTTCTACAAATTGTTTCAAGGTCGTCTTTGAATGGATGTAACCATCAAAATATGCATTCATACCTTCGCTTCTTTGTGTGGATGACATTCCCGCCCAAAAGCAGTCATTCACATAAGCAGGAACCCACAGTTTCCTCTCTAGATATAACCCTTGTAACCATGTGTTGTTTTGAAGCTCGTACTTTTTGATGAATCCATCCCAACTATCCTCAAATTGTTTTATTGTCAATGAATTCCATACTGCCTTGCGCATACACGAACTAATTTGTTCGTAGGCGTTGTACATACTGAACTTTTCTGGCACCTTTTTCATGATATGCCATATGCATAACCGATGTCGGGTGTCAGGGAATACTTTTTGTATAGCATTCTTCATACCCAAACATTGGTCGGTAATTATTGCTTTCGGAGCACAACCCCACATGCACGTCTTCCAAGTCTCAAATAACCATGAAAATGACTCTGTGTCCTCGTGAGAGATGAGTCCACATCCCAATAAAATCGACTGACCATGATGATTCACGCCAACAAATGGAGCAAAAGGCATGTCATACCTATTTACTAAGTAAGTTGTGTCAAATGTCACAACATCACCAAACTCCTTACAAGCTGCCCGACTCCTTGCATCGGCCCAAAACACATTCCTTAGTCGACCCTTGTCATCCAAATCCATGGCATAAAAAAAGTCAGAATTGTCAACTTTCATTCTCATGAAATAACTATGCATCGCTTCAGCATCTCCTTCCACAAGTTTTAAACGACGTTGTTTGTCCACATAATTCCGACAATCCTTCTGACTATATGGAAGCTTATCAGGTCCCCCCGCTTTAATCTGAAGTGAGGCATAAGTCTGGGGCAATTTAATCCCGGCTTTATCATTCAACATGAGCTGTCTTTTCACATGTTCATCGATTACCCTATTGCTCTTAAAGAACCTGCACTTTCCCGGGCTTTGATCGTGATTGTGCTCCAAGACAACTAAGTTTAACCTCCACTTTCCGTCCGGGTATGAAGCAACAATAAGGCGAGCCGGACATTCAATTTTTGTTTGTGGCCGTGGTTTCGCTAGGTTGCTTCCTCTCACCCTTGCCTTTCCACCACGACTGCATTGAAGAGTTAGATTCTTCAAGTTTCCATCTTTTCCCTTTCTTGACGTTCTTTTTGCCACAGAAAATCCTTGTTGTTTAGCGTATCTTAAATAATACAAATAAGCTTCGTTTGATGCGTCAAATTCCATTCCCACCTTCGGTTCCTCAATTCTATCTTTACAATTTTCTGTTGTCTCATTAGTACCACTAGTACCACACAATACCTCTTCTTCATTGTCTCCACTCCCCTCCTCCTCCTCCTCCTCCTCCTCCTCTTCTTCTTTTCCTTCTTCTTCTTCTACATCTCTACAAAAAAAATAAAAAATTACAACTAATTAAATCTTGTACAACTATTGCCCAAAAAACCATGTATGAGGAAAATACCTTCCAAAATCAATTTCGCCATCCGGAAGAGACGTAGCCGACCGAATAGACTCTGGCGATATCAAAGACGATGGTGATGGCAAAGGAAACATCACCTATTTGTAAAAATAAAAAGTAACATATAAGCAAATATGTTAGACTCCATTAAAATGAACAAAGTAACCAACACATTAAAATCCATAGTAACCAAGCAATACAGACTTTAACAATCAATCGCATTTTTTCATCCACTTTTTTACAGCAACCAAACGTAAGCATGTGGCAATGTCAATTACAGACTTTGAACAATTCAACTAGGGCATGGGTTGATAAACAAACCAAATCGCAATTTCTGTTCAGCATTAACCCTAATCTGAGCAGAAAAAAGCAATGGAGAAATAATAGAAATTGAAAAAAGATGTACAATTGAAGTGGAGATTTTGACCAAATTTCGCGCGGTTTGACTATGGTCATTGTGTACTTGACCATTGGACTAAAGTACTGTATTTCCTAGTGCGCGAGAACTTCACCTTATATAGCAGGGAGGCTTTATATCAGAAGCAAAGGGGAAATATAAAAATGGGACAAAAAGAGCGAAAATTGAGGGGCATGGGGGCCTAAGGGAAACACCAACGGTTCAGCAATGTAAAGTTCCAAGAAATTTCATTGTTAGTTCAGAAGATTGTTTTTGCATTTGGGGCATCCAGAGGTGCTCTCATCAGAAGATTTGTTTGTTACTACTTTTTAGCAGGATTTTTTCGTCGTTGAAAAAATGGCGTTTGCTGCTGCTGCTTCTACTACTACTACCTATCAGACATACATTCCTCTCCCTTCTTGCTCAAGTAAAACTTTTGATTTCTGATTCTGTTCAGCATTAATCCTAATCCGAGCAGGAAAAAACAGTAGAGAAATAATAGAAATTGAAATCGAAACAAGTCCTGTTCACATCCCCAATTTCAGTTCAAGCCCTAACTCTAATCAGAGTGAAATCGGAACAAGTTCTAGGGATATGGCAGAGAGAGAGAGAGGGAGAGAGAGAGTACGACTGTATGGAGATGCTGGTGGTGCGTGGTCACGTCGGTGGACCCTTTCTCCAACGAAAATTGCCGCAGGTGGTGGTCGACGTCGGTGCTGTGGAGGCGCGATGGTAGTGGAGGTCGCCGGTGGTGGCGATGGAGGCGGAGGACGCCGGTGGTGGTGGTGTTGGCAGGTTGGTCCGGGTCGCCGTCCTCTCTTTGCTCTCTCTTCGTGTTTTGGGCGCGAAGATGAAAAGGAACTGAGGAAACAACGATACAGATTTTTGATTTGAGTTTTTTTTTTTTTTTTAACTGGGGCCACTGCCACCTCAGCTGATGTGGCTGAGGTGTGGCTCCAGTGCTGTGCCTGTAGCATTTTCCTTAATATATGGAAATTAATAATCACCCGGTTAGAAGCAACGTAGGGAATAATTACTGGATTTGTCAACCACAGGTGTTTACAGGTGAAACCAAAGTTTACTTTCCCCCTTCAACCCACATCACGTGCATTCTCTCACTATCGATCTCTTTCACCTAAAATTTTCTTTAGGAAAGTCCAAACGTTCAACAACTAGTATAACTTTATTACCAAAACCGAACAAAACCCAGGTTTCTACTCTCTTCCCACTTTCCCAAACCCCCACCACTGAATCTTCTCCACTCCCCCATCAAAATCCGAAAACCACAGATTCACGAACCAATTAGGAAAAAACACGGACCAAGAATCAATCAAGAAAACACCACACACCCCCCCCCCCCCCCCCCCCCCCCAAACCCACCCATGGATATCTCCTTGGGCAGCGACGTTGAAATCTGCAGCAACGAAGACGGGTTCCTGGGTTCCTACTACGCGGCCAAGGTGATTTCGAGAGCCGGCAAAGCAAGATTCAGGGTCGAGTACGCGACCCTTCTGGCAAACGACCAGAAGTCGCCATTGAAGGAGGTGGTTCGAGCTTCTGATCTGAGGCCGGAGCCTCCGCAGATTGGGGCTTCCAGTTTCAACGTGCTGGACAAGGTGGACGCGTACGATCTTGACGGGTGGTGGGTGGGTCGGGTTACCGGGAGGAAAGACGGCTCCAGGTACGTAGTGCACTTCGAGTGCTCCGGGGATGAGTACGTTTACCCTGTTTCTGCTCTGAGGGTTCATCAGGAGTACGAGAATGGGCAGTGGGTCCCTTCTCAGCAGAATGCCTGGACGCACCGGACCCAGGTCTTCTGCAGGAATGGGTCCTGCAATGTGCGCACCCCGTTGTAGGATCACGAAAGCTTTGTCCGGATTGCCTGGTATGTAAAGGATGTGCGAGTCATGTATTATTTTAAATACTGAGAGTTTTGTTGTTGTCAAGGTAATGACCAACGATAGACCAGGATTACTCTACTCTACTCGGCCCATGAATACGGCCTTTCATGGGCCGAGCAAGAGGATTAAGTGGGCAATAACAGCCCTCGAGTTCTGACGTTCTGTTACGTGTGCAGGTATATACTACATTTTTCCAATTTCAAGTTTTGTTTTTGTAGGGATTTATGTGTGTGTGTCTCTGTTATTGTTGTGGGTTTGTACTAGTAGTTATGATTGTAATATATATGTAGAATACTGCAGTGGCTATTTAAGCTTTAAATCTTTGGTTTGTTTGTTTTTTTAAAGAATTCAGAAATATTGGCGAATTAATGGGAAAGAGCCGGACTTGTTAGAGGGATGAGGACTCCATATAAAAACACAAGCTTGGCTCTTTCAATTCTCATTATATCTCCTTCTCTATTATATCTCCATCTCTCTGTGACTGACTTTAGGGGGAGGAAGACGAAGTATAAGGATCAAGGTTCTAAATTACGGTATCGAGACATGTGACGGTAATATTCGGTGTATAATGGTATCGGGAGTATCGAAGGATATGTAACAGAAATTGGTTGTAGTGGTCGTGAATTTTTTAAAATCATTTTTGCCAAAATAAATTTGAAGTATGCTAATGGTCGTTATGCACTGTTTGAAATGGAAAAAGACTGATATATAACGGGAATCAGCCGATAACCATGCGATCGATGTTTCTTCTCATGGTTATTGAGGCATGACATGGTTATCATCCGATAAGCTTGTCAATAAAAATAACTTTTAGTACTTTGTAGTATTTGTGGCAAAAAGTCGACTGATCTTGAATCTTCTTGCATTTGAATCAATAAACTAAAGAAACGACAAAATTATTTATGAAAAATGATAGAAAGGCATATAAAATTATAAATGACACATAGTACTGCACACAGAAAGTTACGCGAAAGTCTAAAAAATGGGCGATATTGAACTTGTCATTCTCATTAATATCTTGAATATCTCGATATGTATAACAGTGGTTGGCAAATATATATATAAGAAGAAGAAGTTATTTTATGAAAATCAAATCGGCAAATTAAATGCCTATTATAGTAGTAAGTTACTACTACTATAGTAATTAACCCTCCTCGTTGTTCTTCTTCATCTTCTTTCTCCACTCAAGCCAGTTTAATTCCTGGGATTAGTATAGAATCTCATTTTTTGGGTTTAGATCACCCTTCTTGCTCCGCGCCTTACCGCAGTTGTGCAGGGCTTCGTTATTCAAGAAATACATTGGCTTTTGGATCTGGAGCATATTGTCGTTTACTTTGTTGGCATTATAATTGGCGACGGTGATCCTTGCACTTCTAAATCCGGGCGCTTTCACGTTGCATCGAGGGTCACGACTGGCGACGGCCCTCACCTGTGTTTTTTTTTTTTGTTGATTGTCGAAGAAATTAGTACCGAAAGAGAGAAGGAAAGAAGAACTAGACAAAAAAGTACAAGAGTTTCAACCCCCACTATGGCTTCACCTCACTCACCATGCATAAGTCATCGTGGTGACCATCCTCGACGTATGCTGTGAAGAGGCCGCTACTGTCCGATAAGGCAGGCTTGACGAACGTCACCGTCCCGTTTTTACGACTTCTGCATTTGATTTCGAAATCAGCGCCTGCAAAACAACAATATACCGATCCATAGGGTTTTAAGTTTCGTGAATTAGGGAACACCTTTGTTCTTAGGTAATTTTGATCATGCAGGGTTTTCATGCAAAATGAATGACCGAATATATTTCCATTCTTTTGTCCCTCGTCCTATCATAACTGGATGAAACATTGATTAAAAGTTTTAATTGGTACTAATAATTTTTATATGCAATATGAATCTTGTTTGATAGATCTCAATAAGCTTTTTTAAATAAGGTTTTTAAAATCCCCTAAAACATTATAGATTGCAATATATAACCAATTGAAAAATGACACAAACTCTCAAAAAGGACTAAAGTATCGGGACGGAAGGAGTATATTTTTCAAATGAAATCAAGACTTGCTATGATCGACAGTAATGCACCCCGGTGTAGTGCGGAACACGGACCGTTGATCTCGTCAATCAATGGTTGTGATGAGTTTTTAATCTATGATCAGCAAAAAAAAATATCTTTTATCGGTAAAAGATTATTTTAAATATGCATGGTTGCTTGACGAGATCGACGGCTGTGTGCTACCCTACATGTACACTATAGGACTACGTACTCATCTAAGGGTATGTAATGTATGTACACCCAAATGTCATCAATCGTAATTAAACAGCTATGCGATAAACAATTATACGTACTTCTCAACCGCCTGAGATCGGACATTGTGGAATTCGCTATGCATGTGGCACAAGCGACATAGCCTATGACCCTAAACTTTTTTACTGGTTTGAGTTCGACCTTAAACTTCCCGTTGGATGCATAGATGGTGCCTACATTGGAGCCTTGGACATTGCCGGCTATGGCCAAGACGCCGAGGGCGAGGGCAAAAGCGATGAGGGCTACCGCCTTTGCCATTTTGGTTAGGCTTGGTGTGTGCTATACCGATAAGGGATGTTCCCTTTATATAGAGAGGGCAAGTGGGGTTGAGAGAGTTCCGGAGAAAAATGTGGTCAGCCATTAAATTTTCGTCAGGTAAATCTTCTATTTGTCATATGCAGAGAGAGAGAGAGAGAGAGAGAGAGAGAGAGAGAGAGAGAGAGAGATAGATCTTCTATTTGTCATATGTAGAGAGAGAGAGAGAGAGAGAGAGAGAGAGAGAGAGAGAGAGAGAAATCTTCTATTTGTCATATGTAGGGAGGGGAGAGAGAGAGAGAAAGTCTTGTTCAACGATTTCTGTTTTGGGGTACAAGAGGACAGTGAATATGCCCTAAATTACCGACACACCCCCAAAAAAGAAAAAAAAGAAAAAAAGGAAAGAGAGCCTAGATATGCCCTAAATTAGCTGTGATGAATTGAAACACAAGGTGTCACCGACTTTTGAATCGAAATCTGAAGTAGGGACGAAGAAGAACGGACAATAAAAATAATTTGAAGTGTCTCCTTTCCTTTCATATCACTGTAAAAGCGCGCTCTCTCTCACACACACATCATATTCCAATGAATCTCGTCTTCTAGGTATTCTATCACAACTTCCACTGAAAACACATAAAAATCTCCATCAATGCAATACTTTTTTTCAATTGCTGAATCGAAAAATCCGGTTCATCGACTTGCGTTTGGATGAAATCGAAATTGAACCCATCGTTGTTCATGAGATGGAAATCGCTCAAGATGTCGAAATCGGTGGGCATGAATTAGGTGCGACTCAAATCGCTCAAGGAGTGAGAAAGAGGTGGGAATTTGGGAAGCATGGGAATTGAGAATTGGAGTAATTAAAAAGTGGAGGAATATTGGATCTCTAAGAAGAGTCATATATTCTTTGTGTGGTTAGGAGATGAGGGTTTTGGGCGGTCAGACCGATATAACCCAAGTCTCTATTAGCTCTGTACTTTGTATAATTGTATTATGAGTTAATAAAATCTATCTTTTTGCCGATTAAAAAAATAAAGAGTCATATGTTCTTGCGTTTGGTGTTTTTTTCCTTCTTTTTTGATTTATTTTTTTTAGTCTTTAACTTGTTTAATCTTTGAACCGCTTGAATTAGGTGTGGTTAAGGTCCTTAATTTGTTTCATTGGGTGTGGTTTAGTCTTTAATTTGTTTGTGTTGATGAGTTTTTTCCCAAATCAAGCCATGTCATCGTCTGACTTTCCCTTTAACGGAGACAATAATTCACCTTGGCAAAATCTGTCAACAATTTAACGGAGTTAGACGACAGGAGCCTAATTGAATAACGATTCATTAGTTTACATATATACTATAAATTTAACAAAGGTTTGGTTGTATTTTGAAAATTTCCCATGTAGAATACTGTAGTTGCTATTTAAGCTTAAATGATGGTTTGTTTGTTTATGAATTCAGAAATATTGTCGAATTCGTGGGAAAGAGCCAAACTTGTTAGAGGGATGAGGACTCAATATATATAAAACACAAGCTTGGCTCTTTCAATTCTCATTATCAGAATGCTCCAATGGAAGCTCCTTCCTGACCAGGCTTGCTCTCCATTCTAAAAAAATGGCTGAGCTTTGTTCCGGGCCTGAAAGCAACTATTTCAGGCTTTAATAATCCTCATTCTGCATAAAAACCTACCAAAAGCAAAAGAAATTTCGGCTGTGCAAAATCCTCAGACCTCTTGAGCTGCTAGTAAGTTGCTTGAATGCCTAGATAGTTGCTGAAAAGAAAACCTTGGGCCCACCAAGGTTGAAGGCCAAAGTTTTTCCAGGCCTTTTAGCTATTATATTGGCTTTTGAGTCCCTATTGAGGGCTCACTTGCTTTAACTTCAGTCACCAAGCCCGGTTAAGCAGCTTGTAAGTTGCTTGCATGATGTTAGAGAGAACCTTTAAGACCTTTGAGCTGTTTGTGAGCTGTTTCCATGCATGGCTGGCATGTGTCCCCAGCCTTGCTTCATTTTGAAGGATGGTGGCTATTCAAGCCTTGAGCTGCTTGCTTAGACATGCTAGAGAGAACATTCTAGACCTTCGAGCTACTTGTGAGCGGCTTGCTTTCCAAGCATGACTAAGCAGTTTGTGGCCTTTTTGACTTCTTTATTTTCAGACTTGAATAAATCTGAAAAATTGGGTCCAGACCTGAAAAATGAATCTTGGCCTTATTAGGCTAAATATGCCTGAAAACTAGTCTGAGTTTTAATTAGTTGGGCCAAGGCCTGAAAATGGGTCCAGATCTAAAAATCAATTTGGGCCTTGACTAATTAGGCCATGCTCGAAATATTAATGCAGCCCATTAATCCCTCTCAGCCCTTCCAAATCCAATTTGGCCAAATTGTGGCCACTCTAAATTCTACAAAAGACCCAGTTCAATCAAAGCCTAGTTCTTCCAAGTCCCAAAATAACATTTTGGACCATTAATCCATTAACAAATTCTTTTTTAGAATTTGGCCAAAATGGATGTAAACAATCTCGATCTCTTTAGTGGGAGGAAGAGGAAGGATTAGATCAAGGTTTTAAATTACGGTATCGATACACGTAACAATAACTTTCACTGTAAAACGGTATCAAGAGTAACGAAAGGATATATGTAACAAGAATTGGTTGTAGTGGTCGTGAATTTTTTAAATCATTCTGCCGATACTTTTTTTTAAAGAATGCTAACGGTCGAGTATGGGCTGTTTGAAATGAAAACGGACCGATACATAACGGGAATCAGCTGATAACCATGCGACGTTTCATCTCATGGTTGCTGAGACATTGACATGGTTATAGACCGATAACCATGTCGATGTCTTAGTACAAAGTACTAAAAACAACTTTTAGTACTTGTGGACCAAAATTCAACCGTAAAAAGTCTACTGATCTTGAGAGTTCCATTTCAATCTTTCTTACATTCGAATTACTAACAAACTTAAAAGAAACAAGCCAGTACTCATGACAAAATTATTTATGAAATGACAGAAAGGCATACAAATGCATACAAATGACACACTGCACACACAAAGTCTCATAAAACACAACTGATATTGAACTTGTCATTCTCATTAATTGATATTTTGAATTTCTCAATATATATAAGAGCTGTTGGCAAATATATAAGAACAAGAAGCCATTGTATGAAAATCAAATCGGCAAATTAAATGCCTATAGAGTAGTAGTAATTAATCAGTCGCTACTACTATATATAGTAACCCTCCTCGTTGTTGTTGTTGTTCTTCTTCATCTTCTTTCTCCACTCAAGCCAGTTTAGTCGCCGGGATTAGATCAGCCCAAGCCAGTGTAATCGCCGGGACTAGATTACCGCTCTTGCTCCGCACCTTACGGCAGTTGGGAAGGGCTTCATTATTCAAGAACCCCAGCGGCTTTATGACGTAGAGGATACTGGCGCCGTTTTCTTTGTAGTTACTGAGGGTGATCCTTAGGCTTTTGAATCCGGGCACTTTCACATTGCATCGAGGGTTAGGATTGGCGACGATGCTCACC
The DNA here is from genome assembly GCA_014282245.1 of Rhododendron simsii. Lineage (NCBI taxonomy): Eukaryota > Viridiplantae > Streptophyta > Magnoliopsida > Ericales > Ericaceae > Rhododendron > Rhododendron simsii. The sequence goes on from CM024956.1 coordinate 2,726,134, forward strand.
TTTTTTATGTCAAGAAATTAGTACGTCGATAATTGTAGTGGTAAAATATTAATTAGGGAAAGAGAGGAGGGAAAGAAAAACCAAATTCAAGAATTTCACCCTCACCATGCACAAGTCATCCTGGTGACCATCCTCCACATATGTTCTCCAAAACCCGCCGTCGTCCACTAAGACAGGCTGGATAAGCGTTACCGTCCCGTTCTTACGACTTCTGCATTTGATTTCTAACTCACCATCTGCAAAGTGCAAACAATTTGATCATGCGAGCAGTGTTTTCATTCAAACATGAACCAAGATGTTGTGGGCTAGCTGGAGTTGCGATTTCGATCATTTTCAAGAAAATTTTTGCCATGTTGATACGTTTTTTCAAATGAAAATCAAGACTTGTTGTAATTGATCGACATATTAATTACTAGCGATTTTGTCGGACACATCCGATGGTTTGTAATGGATGGTACACACAAATGTCTTCAACATATATGTTGAAGGTATAAATAATAAAATTGTCCTTCTCTCTAACAGTTTAAGCTTTTAGATGTGTTGGTGGTCAATAATTTAATAATATATAAAATCTATCTATGCGATAAACAATTATACGTATGTCCCAACCGCTCGATATCTGTCTCGGAATTCACTTTGCATTTGGCGCAAAAGAAATTGCCTTCGACAGAAAACCTATTCCTAGGATCCACGTCGAACTTATTTTCTTTTACGAACTTCCCGTCGGACGTATAGAAGCCTTGGACATTGCCGGCTATGGCCAAGAGGCCGAGGGCAAAAGCGATGAGGGCTACCGCCTTCGCCATTTTGGTTGGCTTGGTGCGTGCTATACCAATAAGGGATGTTCCCTTTAAATAGAGGGCATGGGGTGAGAGAGTTTGGGAGAAAAATGTGGTCAACCATTAGAATTGGATGACGTACAATCATTGGGGTAACAAATCCAATCAGGGTGTATTGCAACAAGGTTTAGGATATTACCAAAAAAAAAAGAAAAATAAGGTTTAGGATAGCTGGAGTGGTGGATCGGATCCCTTGAACTCCAATGCATTTGATGGGGATTCAAACCTCGTTAATCACAACTAATAATGTTGACTTTCAGAAAGGAAAAAAACAAACAAGGTTAAGGATCTGTTTTCGTTTTATTTGCATGAGTTATACACCGTAATGCGGAAAATTAAGAGTTACCATGGTAGTCTTAACTTCTAATCATGTGGCCTTTCCACAATCCTTTTCAATCTTTTCTCATTTTAAAGATGTAATTATACAATTACAAAAGGAAAAAAGGTGAAGCTTTGTAAATTAGCATGAGTTAATGGATACGTGGTTGGGTTGGGTCTCTATCTTGTGGAGGCCGGGGCACACGCGATACGTGTGCAAGTCGGATTGATTTGTAAGGAGTCCATCAAGAATTAGGGAAAATGACGGCCAATGACGTGTTTTGATAATTAATACCTTTTAAGGACATGCTAAGAACATTTGTTAATAAACAAAATGTCCTTGAAGGGTATTAATTATCAAAACACGTCCTTGGCCGTCATTTTCCCAAGAATTTAGGTCAATGGAGCATCTATCCATAAGTGCTTCAGTGTTTTATCACCTCACAAGGGTGAGATCTTTTTTAGGTTTTGGTCTTTTATTTCGCCAAAAAAACGAGGTCTTTTAGCTCATTCTTTTTTGCATGTTAGTTTTTATCGCACCGCATGAATGAGGCCTTTTTAAGGTTTCAGTCTTTTATCTCACCACAAGAGCAATATCTTTTATCTACAATCACAGTTTTTTAAAAGAGTCATGCTACTTGCACATACATTTATACACATATTTTGCACACACTTTTATAGGATCCACTTCAGGTTCCACCAATATGATCCGAACAGCTCATTATTTTTAAAATAATTTTTTAAGAGTTTCTAAAAAAAATCAACTCGATAGGATTTTGGTAAGGGCTTTTTCAGAAATCATAGAGGGAAACAGTCTGATTTGCCTTGCGATTTTTGAAAAAGCCCTTACTGATATTTTATCGAGTTGATTTTTTACAGAAACTCTTAAAACATTATTTTAAAAATAATGAGCGGTTCGAATCATATTGGTGGGACTCGAGGAGGGCCCCATAAAAATGTATGTGCAAGATATGTGTAAAAATGTATGTGTTATTAGATTTATTGTTAAAGTATTGAGATAAAATATATTAAGCGCCACTTTTTATCTCATCTTTTCACTTAAACTGAGATTAAAAGTTTTGCTTACAATTTTTTTTATCACACTTTTACTAAAATCATGATCTTTGTGAATCTCCTTGGTGTGACCTTTATCTATTATTGTAGTCGTGAGAAAATTTCCTCTTGTAGATTAAGTGAACTTTTTCAGGCTGGCTAACACAGCTGGCTAGAATTTTTTCATCTCATTAAAAGGTCAAGAGTTCGAATCTCCTCACCAGCGTGTGTGATATAGAACACGTGGAGACCTAATTCCATAATCAATTGGACCCAGCAAAGCCCCAGAAGCCCAAACAATGTTTAATTTCAAATTACCCAATTTGGCAAAATTCGGACGAGCTCGGAATAGGCCCAAACTTGGTGGGCTGACTTATTTTCGCACTCCGGTCAATAGTCATAGTTCTAGGTTGATGATCGATGGTACTTTTCAGCCTAACTACTTCGTTTAGGCCTTCAATTGCATTATTTTGCCATTTTAAAAAAGATTTGTTTCGTTAATAACTTTTAGACCGTAATTCCTTTTAAGTTAATTCTTTTTGGGAAAGTCTTGTTTTTCTTTTCCGTTTCAGTATTAGGAAATACCCCAAATTCTAGGACTTTTTATTTTTCAAGTTTATTTTTAGGGTTTCGACCAAAATTGTAGAGATTCTCTCTTTCTTTCTTGTACGCAAGATTTGTTCGTTGCGACGATTTGTTTATCTCGTTTGGACTAGTACGCTAACTAATCTCTCGTTTAAGAGCATGCCCCTTCTCCTAGTGCCTTTTCGCTGCATCAGTGTGAGTGTTCTTCTCTTACATGAGCTTTTCTTTTCTTTTAATTTCATTCTTTATTTGAATCCTATGATTGACTTATTTCTTGTATATATTTGTTCAGTTATTAGGTTTGATTGTCTTGTGGACTCTCACAATTAATGTAATGTCTCAAATTTGTACCTTGTACTTCATATATATAATATAAATAATCTCTTCTATCTATTAAAAAAAAAGGAGAGATTAAGTGAAGCAATGGGTATTAGGTAAAAAGAGTGTTATTTATGGTTTTGCTCGAATCTTGTATTTTTATTTTATTTTAATAATAGACAATTTCATTGCTCAAGAAATAACAAAAAATTGCCTGTGTGAGGCTACAGACTCCCAAACACCAAAACCCGCCATTGGGTACACAATCCTCAATGACAGGTTTATTCAAGGACGAATTCCCAAGGCGAAAGATGAACACTCACAAATGCACATGAAAATAAGCTCTATGTAGGGATAATAAGCTAAATGTAATGAGGATGGCAGTGGCCGGTAACTGTCCATTGATTGCAACTTCTTTAAAATTTCACTTTTTGTGATTTCCATGGGCTGTATTTTGGCTTTAAATTTGACGCTGTGCATCTTGACCGCAGCGCGAAATTAAGTCAGCCCATTAAGTTTGGGCATATTTTGAGCACGTCCAAATTTTGCCAAATTAGGTAATCCAAAATTAAACACCGTTTGAACTTCCGAGGCTGGACACGGTCCAGCTAATCATGGAATTGGGCCTCCACGTTCTACATCATCAGCCGATAACCATATCGATATACATTGCACACATAAATTAGTTACACCAACAGGAAGACATAAATGACAAACTACACACATAAAGTTACGCCAAAGTCTAAAAAGCAGATGATATTGAACTTGTCATGATTCTCATTAATATTTTGAAATTTCTTCATATGTATATCAGTGGCTGGCAAATATATATAAGAAGAAAGAAGTCATTGTATGGAAATCAACTCGGCAAATTATATGCCTATATAGTAGTAAGTTACTACTACTATAGATATAGTAGCCCTCCTCATTGTTCTTCTTCTTCATCTTTCTTTCACCACTCAAGCCGCCCGTGCAATCGCCGGGATTAGATTACCCCTCTTGCTCCGCACCTTAGGGCAGTTGGGGAGGGCTTCATTGTTCATGAACCCCAGAAGCTTTTCGAAGTGGACGACGTAGCGGTTCGGGTCGCTGATGTTGTTAAAATTACCAAGGGTGATCCTTCCACTTCTGAATCCAGGCACTTTCACATTGCATCGAGGGTCAGGACTGGTGACGACCCTCACCTTTGTATGTCAAGAAATAAGTACGTCGATAATTGTAGTGGTAAAATATAAGGAAAAGAGAGAGGACGGAAGGGGAAAAAAAGAAGAAGAAAAAAAAAAAAGAAAAGAAATTTCACCCTCACCATGCATAAGTCATCGCGGTGACCATTCTCAACGTATGTTTTGAAGAACCCGCCGTCGTCTGCTAAGATAGGCTGGACATACGTTACCTTTCCGTTCTTACGATTTCTGCATCTGATTTCTAACTCAGGCTCTGCAAACAACAATAGCGACCATAGGGTTTAAGTTCGTGAATTAGATTACCTTTGTTCTTAGGTAATTTTGATCATGCAGTGTTTTCATACAAAAATGAATGACCAAGATGTTGTGAGCTGGAGTTGTGCTTTCCGTCATTTTCAAGAAAATTTATGCCATGTTAGATATGTTTTTCAAATGGAATCCGGGCTTGCTGTGATCGATCATCGACATATTACTACCGATTTTGTCGTACACATCTGATGGTATGTAACGGGTGGTACACACAAATGTCTTCAACGTATACAAACGTCTATGCAATAAACAGTTATGCTTACGTCTCAACGCCTTGAAATCGGTCTTGGAATTCAGTTTGCATGTGGCGCAAACGACCTCGAGAATGCTTTCGACCGAAGACTTATTTCTATAATCCACGTCGAACTTGTCTTGTTTTATGAACTTCCCGGAATTATCTACGTAGCCTTGGACACTGCCGGCTATGGCCAACACGCCGAGGGCAAAAGCGATGAGGGCTACCGCCTTTGCCATTTTGGTTAGGCTTGGTGTGTGCTATACCGATAAGGGATGTTCCCTTTATATAGAAGGCAGGGCCGAGGGTGAGAGAGTTCTGGAGAAAAATGTGGTCAGCCATTAGATTTGTTGCGGTAAATCTTCTAGTTGTGGCAATGTGGAGGTCAACGATTTCTGTTATGGGGAACAAGAGGACAGAACTATTCAACAAATTTTTTTCTTTTTTCTATTTTTGACAAATGGATAACGTACAATAATTGGGGAGAAACTTTTGGGTACGAGGTGGGCACGCCCATGTGGTGCCCAAGCAGTCCATCCAAGCTGTCAAAAGTGTGTTGGATGGCTTAAATTGAATACTCTCTCTCCTCTCACTCACCACTCTCTCCAAATTCAAACCGTCCAAAACAGAAATAAACCACCCAGATGCGTTGAGGGGGCACCACTTGATACCAACCGGGCACTGAAAAATTTCTCATCATTGAGGTAACAAATCCAATTAGCGCGTATTGCCACAAGGTTTAGGATATTACCAACAACAAAAAAGGGGGTGAGGATAATTGGAGTGGTCGGCCCCATGGACTCCAATACGTTTGACAGGGACTCAAACCTCGCTAATCACAACTAACAACGCTGACTTTCAGAGAGAGGAAAAAAGGGTTTAGGATCTGCTTTCGTTTTATTTGCATGAGTTAATGCTGAAAATTAAAGAGTAACAGGGTAGTATTAACTCTAATCACGTGGCCTTTGCACAATCCTTTTGCATCTTTTCTCATTTTAAAGATGTAATTATACAATTACAGAAGAAAAAAGCTGAAGATTTGTAAATTAGCTTTGAATTAATGGATACGTGGTTGGGTACTTGGCCGATGGGTCTCCAATCTATTATGTGGAGGGAACAGCCTTCTTGTAGATTAAGTGAAACAATAACCAACTGGGGCTAACGCCGTTTGCTAGAACTCTTACATCTCTCTAGTAAGTGAAGAGTTTAAATCTCCCCACCTGCGTATAAGTGTTTTCCTTTAGAGGAGATTTTCTTTTCTTTCTTTCTTTTTTTGTTTCTACCCTACAATGGACTTATTTGTTGTATTGGTTGAATTGTTGAGTTTGATTGTCTCGTGAACTCTCACAATTAATGTAATGTCCCGAATTTATACTTTGTAGTACGATGTACATGACTTCTTCTATCGATTGACAAAAAAAAAAAAAAAACTACTCCCTTGTTCACAATGGCTATTAGGGAAAAAAAGAGTGTTATTTATGGCTTATTTCGAATCTTGTATTGGCTTATTTCGAATCTTGTATTTACATGCCAGTTGTTTGGGCATATCCTAGCATTGATTGACAAAAACGAATTACATTTCGTACAAACATGGTTGAAAATAGTTATTTTCTGCATAAGACTTTTGAATTAAATCAAACACAAAAATAAAATTACTAAAAGTTTATATTTCTAGGAATTAAATTTTAGCATTCTATTCCCTACTTAATAAAATTCTTAGAATTTGATTTATATTAAAGATATTCATAGAATCATATATCTACTGAAGATTTCGGTCATTATATAGCCGAGAAATTCAATTTTAATGATAAATTTGAAAACCCTCATTTTTTACGTAGGTTTGATTCAATTTCAGGCTGCTCCACGAACCACAAGGACACTAGGAAGACAACAATGGAATCTGCCCAGAAATGAACAGTTTCTTCTCTAAGCAACGCTTCATTAAGCAGAATTTTCGCTCCATTTCCTTCCCTTTCCCCCCTCTCTCATCTCAAACAAAATCACACCCAACAAGACACAAGTCGCTCAAGGGCCATAGAGTCTTGGACCTCGTTACTCCGAAATCAAATTTTACTAGAAATGGTCGCAAATCTCATCTTCGGCTCATTCAAGACATTTTGCCATCGAATTCAAACAACCCTGATGAACACGTTGGACCCTCCATTTGTTATTCCCACGGGGAAGGGTTGAGAGCTGACCCGAGAGTTTTATCACACGCTCTGAGTTCCTGCGGCTGTGTAAGAACTGCATCAGTTGGAATTCAACTTCACTGCTTGGTAATTAAAACTGGGTACTTGAGCAATGTTTATGTTGGCAGTTCTTTGATCAGTTTTTACTGTAAATGCGGTGAGCTAAGGTATGCGTACCAAGTGTTCGATGAAATGCCAGTGAGAAATGTAGTGTCATGGACGACAATCATTGCCGGGTTTGCACAAGAGTGGCAAGTTGATGTGTGTTTGGAGCTTTACCATTGGATGAGACTCAACTGTGAATCCCAACGATTTTACACTAAGTAATGTTTTGAGTGCTTGCACGGGTAGTGGGTGTCTTGGAAAGGGGAAGAGTGCTCATTGTCAAGCGATCCAAATGGGTTTCGATGCGTATGTGCATGTTTCCAATGCTCTCATCTCATTGTATTTGAAGTGCGGCAATGAAAATGAAGCAGCGTATATCTTTGAAAACATGCGCATTAAAGATCTTGTGTCGTGGAACTCTATGATTGCTGGCTATGCTCAGCATGGGTTTTCGTCGCAAGCAATTGATCTTTTCGAAGAAATGAGAAAGAAGAAAGTGAAACCCGATGCCATCACTTTCCTCGGGGTTCTCTCTTCATGTCGCCATGCAGGTCTTGTTGAACAAGGCCAGTTTTATTTCAACTCAATGGTCGAATATGGTTTGGAGCCAGAAGTGGACCATTACTCATGCATTGTGGATCTTCTTGGTCGAGCCGGGGATTTAGAAAAGGCTTGGGGTTTGATAAAAAAATATGCCTATTGATCCCAATGGAATTATATGGGGCTCACTTCTTTCTTCGTCAAGGCTTCATGGAAATTTTTGGATTGGAATTGAGGCTGGAGAGAGAAGGCTTGAGCTTGAACCAGAGTGTGCTGCTACTCACCTGCAGTTGGTGAACTTATATGCCAGTTTTGGTTGCTGGGATCAGGTAGCAAGGGTACGGAAATTGATGAAAGATAAAGGGTTGAAAACAGATCCTGGGCATAGCTGGATTGAAATCAGGAACGAGGTGTATCGATTTGGAGCAGAAGATAGTTTAAATTCCAAAACAGATGAGGTCCTGGCTGTGGTGAATTGTTTGGTAGATCAAATAAGAGATTCAGGTTATGCTTGTGAACTATATCAAATAGAAGCTAGTCTTGGTTTGCAGACAGAAGTATCTCCGTGAAATGGACCCTGATGTGCTATTTTTTATGACTTGATAATTGATATTCTGACTCCCTTTTGGCTTCTCGCATTTTTGTTAGGTTTGCTTCTTACTTTTCTATGTGCTTGCTTCGTATTCTTGTTGATCTATGTATTTATCTATAAATATAGCCCATTTCTGCTTGTCCATTCAAATACTGGAGCTTATGGTACACAGATTATTATGCTTTTTTTCCATTTCCTAAAGCTTATTGATTTGTGCAGTTTGATGCTGTGGTGCTTGAGAGTCTGTTGGTGGGTTTTCATTTCAGTTTGCGCTTCTGCTACTTGCTTTGTCATCGTTCTCGTGATGAGTTCAGAGTTAAGTCTGCAGTTTTTGTTGTATTTTACTTTGTTTTTTTTTTTTTTTGTTATTTGAGCTGCTTTTTCAGTATGCAAAGTGTTTTTTAAGAGTTATCTCTCTTAGTCACTGATAGTAATTATTTGTGTATGCATTTTTCTGTGGAATTCAGTTAGCTATGCGACTACAGAAAATTTTAAAAGTTACTGTTATGTAATCTCGGTGCACATTGTTTGTTCCTTTTGCAGGGTCTGCTTCTACTGTGTGCTTCACACCAAGAGGTGACTGTTCCGATCGCTTTGTTCTTTCTTTTCCTGTTTTATGTCTTCCGTTTAGTGCATCTGTGGCGCGTCCCCTTTTTGGCGCTTCAGTTTGTGAGTCCATTAAGCTCCTATTCCTTCTCTGGGTTTAGGTATTATGTTGTTTGTTTGGTTTATAGTACATAAATTGTGCATTATGTATTTGTCGTTTGCTATATCTTGAGTTTGTGCATATTTTGTGAGTGCTTGAAATAGTGTTGGGAAACTTAAAAAAAATGTCTGCTTATTTTGCTGCTATTACATATATATATATATATATATATATATATATTACTAGGTTATATATAGTTATTTTACAAGGTTATGTTTATTTTGGTTTGTGCATACTTATTTAGTTTATAAAGATTTATAAGGACTTCGGATTATGTTGTTTGTTTGGTTTTCCTCCCATATATATAAAGAAGAGATTTTTCGCCTGCCAATTTTTGGGCGAATTTTCCAATTGTGTCCCCCAATTGGAGTGGCTATAGTGTTTCCCTGGTGTCTAATATGGTCATTTCCATGGTGGGGTTAGTGTCACGATCTTCCCGCTTTGTTCTCCTGTTCATGCTACTATCCTAGCGCTCCGCACTACCGTTCGTGGTGACGTGCGTGGAGTCGTATCTCTTTGATGGCTAGGTTCTCTGGTTTTCGCTGCACTACTTTCTCGGTCTGGGTTCTTCGCTTACATGCTCTGACCTGTTGCCCTGTTTGCTTAGCGAGGACAGGTAACTATTCGAATTTGTTCCTTCTTGTGGTTTGCTGTGTGGACATGTGGATGCCTTTGCCGCGGTTTTAGGTTCGTAGTGCTTTGTTGTTCTTTGTGATTTGGTGCCCTCCCTTCATTTATATGCAGAGATTAGTGGTGGTGGTGTGTGGCTTCGCTTGATTTTCCCTCACCGCCTCGCCTTGCCGGATCTAACAACCCACCCCCCCCCCCTCAAACACCCACACGCACACACGGACATAAAAAAAGAGAAAAGAGTTTGATTTGTTCTTTATTAGGTTTATGGTAAAGCGTTTTTGTGTCATTACTCTTGCGTTATCTTTTCCTTCAATTTATGGGTTCTGCTGTCCTCTTCCTTTTTCTAATAGTGTAGTTTGTTCTGATTTGTTCGGTCTCCAATAGCTTATCCAGCTACTTGTCAATTTTTGTCCAATTATGTGTGCTGAGGTTAGTAAGGAGAACCACAAATGGGTCGTACCTGGTTCTGTAGCGCTTTTGTGCATTTAGATGTGCTGTTTATTTTACCTTTTGCATTTTTTCTTGCTCCAAAGTACAAACCCTTTGCACGCATTGTTTTCACTGCTCAGTCTTATAAGTTAGTGTCCGTTTTTCCTGGAAATCTATGCAGTACGAAAATCTACTCCTGTGATCGTTGCGTATGTAGCACAATCAAGCCATTAGGGAACTTAAGCTGAAGGCAATGGGTTTTTTGACTTGAGGGAGCGCCAAAAAACTGTCGGGTTAGCTGAATTATGTTGTAGGACTAATGCTGTTACATGTGCAGTTGAGTGCACAGCTGGCATTGCATGTGAAGTACAAGAGATAAATGCAAATGATCGTTTTGTTTTGAATGAACAATGGAGTAATTTTGGATGACTCTTTCTATTTTTTTGGCTCAAATTAATGCATGTTGACATGCATATTTCTCCTTATTCAACAATTAACTAATCCTTAATTATTCTACTTTGGTTTTAAGATCAGAACCAATTGAAATATCATTATGTGCGTGTATTTAAAAGTACAAGCACTTCCATGCAAAGAACATTGTCTTGCAGGAAGGGATTAAAACATTAAATGTTGTCCGGACAGAGGTCATTTAGATGCAAAAAATTTGCTGGATGACAATGTAACTTGCCTGTTTACTCGGTCATTGTGTCTCGCCATAGGCCGTATTTATGTTATCCTTGTTACTCAAATATTTTTGCCTGTTTTCTAATTATTTTTTGTGTTTGCTGTAGCTATAACAGAATGGTGGTGCATGTACCCTTTGTCCGTTGGGATTTAGATGGGGATGTTTCTTCCACAAACCCAAGAGCAGGCGTTTATTATCTGGAAACAGCTCAAGGTCAAAGGGTAGATTGTGTTGCTGGTATTCTGGGGAAAGAAATCACGACTTTTAAACCTTTCAATGGTTTCCTTCAGGACTACCATAATATCTTGCCTTTGAGTACTGCGCTCGAATGGAACTTCAGGTGCCAACTGGCAACATGGTTGGATGGCATCATAATCATATATCATTCATTCTTACGGTATAGTGAACAAGGTACAGCCACACGTTAGCCTATTGCCTGTAGATAGTACTAGAATATGTATTCTTCGCACTTAGTCATACCTGATTTATATTTCTTACAAAGATTACTTATTCCCTTTGTGAATATTCTTATCCATGTAACTTTATGTTTAGGTGTTGACCATTGCTGGAGCTTAAGCCCTGTCAATTCTGTTGATGTTCCTCAGGTTTGTTCTTTAATTATGTTAGCTATTGATGCTGCGTTTGAACATATAAAACCCAATTAGAATTAGAGATTAAAACATTAGTATGGTGTGCAGAGATTGCCACAAGGCATTCGCCGATACTTTCCTTATAATGGTCCACCCACGTGGGTTTTGCTTAAGCATGGATGTCGAGCTTGGCCAGTTGCGATTGTTGGCTGTTGGTTCTGTAATGGCTGGAGTACTTTTCATGAACTGCATGGATTGAAGGGTGAGTTTAAGTTTATCTTGACAGCTGAGCGTAGGTGGATTTTCGATACTGTCATCATTGATGAAAATGAGGGTGAGATGGTTTTCGACTGGACTGGTCCAAATTTAGAGCCATACTCCTGTGGGTAAGCATACAACTATACGTTTTCAACATATATGCAGTGTTCTAACACAAGGAATTAATTGGCGATTAGCCGCCGATTAATTGTTCGTGGAGCCTATCTGATTAGGTCCAACTAACTATTAATCACCGAGTACTAATTAATATGCACCAATTAATTGCCGATTAATCGCTCGAAGGTGCCTAACTACCCAACTAGCGCCGAGCGACTTTTAGAATATTGCAGATATGTCATTCCCTCTCCCTCAACCATCTCTCCCACCCACCTCGCTCTATTCCCCCTCACACATGCACAGACACAAACACAGAAACACTCACATGCTGTCGCGCGCACACAGACAGATAGCCTATTCTTCCTACTCATACTGAGCTTCTTGTGCATCTGTATTTATGCCTTCGTCTTGCTCCTTCGTTTCTGTTCTAGAAAATTTTCGCACTTCCTGCTTACCTTCTGCTATTTCAACCGAAAAACATGTACTCAAATTTGGGCATTTGCATCTTCCTGGCCTACAACTGCGTTCTGTATTTTTCCCTTTTTTGCACATATTTATTCACTTAGATTGACAATTTAATTGGGATTAGTTGCTACATTCGCTAAAGTTGACTACTTGTTCTAGGAGTTTGAGTTCCGTCTCAGGCAAGTTTTCCGCATATATGACATCGAGGAGATGGTCATTAGAATGGCTGATTGGGCTTGGACTGTACCAATTGATGATCTGCGCCTTGATGCTCAAATATTTAGAGTCTTTGTGGCTGCTCTTCAACTAGAATTCCTTGATTACCTATTGGTTATCATGTTATCGACTGTGGAATTCCGACTTCTTGTCATACGCAAAGATGTGGACACTGAGAAAATTTATCCTTGTTTTTAAACTTGCCATATTAACTTTTGACTGTTGGTTTTTGTGTTGGTACCGATGATTTCACGTGCATAGGGCATGAAACTTTCTAACCTATGTAAGTTATGTATTGGCTTCTGCACATTTTCCTGATGATCGCTACTTATAACTACAATTACAGGTGGAACTTTTTCTTATCCAGAAAAAATATGTAATATATTCAACAAACATGGTGTGTGTGTGAGTGTGTGTGTGTGTGTGTGTGTGTGTGTGTGTGTGTATGTTCCATTTTTTTGTTCTGATTTTGTAGCAGAATCCAATTTAGAATTAGAACAATGCATGTGTTCTTCGTACTAGATGTTGTTCAGCATGCTTAGCAAAAATGTATTCCAGCTCCTTTGGAAGGACCAAAAAAAGGAAGGAATGCTTACATTTACCCTCTTTTACTGTTCTACCATTTTTCAACCCGTTCTCTCCAACGGGCATAACATTCGCGCTGTGCACGAAGAAGGAACCTAGTATATAAAACACAAGCTTGGCTCTTTCAATTCTCATTATACCTCGATCTCTCTGACTTTTTTTGGGAGGAAGATGAAGTATAATGATCAAGATTTTAAATTGCGGTATCGAGACACGTAATGGTGACGTTCGCTAGCTGTTTAATGTTATCGGGAGTATCGAAGGATATATAACAGGAAATTGTTATAGTGATCTCGAATTTTTTAAAAATCATTTTTGCCGACATAAATTTGAAGTATGCTAACATTCGAGTACGGGCCGTTTGAAACGGAAACGGACCGATGCATAACGGGAATCAGTTGATAACCATGTGATCGATGTTTCATCTCATGGTTATTGAGGCATGACATTGTTATCAGCCGATAACCATGTCGATGTACATTGCACACATAAAGTTACACGAAAGTGACAGAAAGACATATAAATGACGCAATATACACAAAGTTACGGGAAAGTCTCATAAAACACAACTGATATTGAACTTGTCATTCTCATTAATATTATTTTGAATTTCTCAATATATATAAGAGCTGTTGGCAAATATATAAAAGAAGAAGTAGTCATTTTATGAAAATCAAATCGGCAAATTAAATGCCTATATATAGTAGTAAGTTACTACTACTATAGTATTAACCCTCCTCGTCCTTCTTCTTCTTCATCTTCTTTCTCCACTCAAGCCAGTTTCGCCGCTGGTTTTCGATTAGCCCAAGCATCTGTAATCGCGGGGACTAGATTACCCCTCTTGCTCCGCACCTTACGGCAGTTGGGAAGGGCTTCGTTATTAACGAACCCCAGTGCCTTCTTGACGTAGAGGGTGTTCAAGCCGTTTTGTTTAAAATCAGCGAGGGTGATCCTTACGCTCCTTAATCCGGCCACTTTCGCATTGCATCGAGGGTCAGGACTGGCGACGACCCTCACCTTTATATGTCAAGAAATTAGTACGTCGATAATTGTAGTGGTAAAATATTAGGAAAATAGAGAAGGGATAGTATAATTTTAAAAAAAAAATCAAGAATTTCACCCTCACCATGCATAAGTCATCCTGGTGGCCATCCTCCACGTATGTTTTCCAGCACCCGCCGTTGTCCGATATGGTAGGCTGGATAAGCGTTACCGTCCCGTTCTTACGGCTTCTGCATCTGATTTCTAACTCACCACCTGCAAATAACAATGGGGACCATATGAGGGTTGTTCATGAATTCGGGAACCTACCTTGACTGGTTTTGAGTTTCGAGGAAAAAATCTGATGTAATGAGTGGTAATGAATGTGGAGAGAGAGATAGAGAAACTTATTAAAAACTGTGCAGGGAGCAAAAAAAATTTTTCCTTGGGTAATTTTGCTCTTGAGGTGTTTTCATACAAAAATGAACGACCAAGATGTTGTGGGCTGCGGATCAAAAAAAAAAAAAGATGTGGGCTGGAGTTACGCTTTCGATCATTTTCAAGAAAATTTATGCTGGGTTGATACGTTTTTCAAATGAAATCAAGATTTGTTTTGATCGATCGACATATTACAACCGATTTTGTCGTACGCATCTGGTGGTATGTAATGGGTGGTACACGCAAATGTCTACAACACGTATAACATGCATCTATGCGATAGAAACAATTATAACGTACGTCCCAGGAAGTCGGCACTGGTCTCGAAATTCAGTTTGCATGTGGCGCAAAAGACATTGCCTTCGACCGAAAACTTATTGACATAGCCTTGGGCATTTGTATAATTCACGTCGAACTTGTTTGGTGATTTGAGCGTTGGGTCGGACGTATAAGATTGGGCATTGCCGGATATGGCCAAGAGGCCGAGGGCAAAAGCGATGAGGGCTACCGCCTTTGCCATTTTTGTTGGCTTGGTGCGTGCTATACGAATAAGGGATGTTCCCTTTAAATAGAGGGCACGGGGTGAGAGAGTTCTGGAGAAAAATGTGGTCAGCCATTAGAATTTTTTACGGTAAATCTTCTACTATTTGTGATATGTAGGAAGAAACTCTTGTTCAACGATTTCTGTTTTGGGATAAATTTTTCAGTGCTAGAAGGGTATATCTCACGTGATACCCGTTCGGCACCTCAAGCAATCCAATACACTTTTGGACAGCTTGGATGTGCCAAACGGACACTACGTGATACCCACTCGGCACTGAAATTTTTTCCCTGTTTTGGGGAACAAGAGGACATGCAGAGACTTCAACATTTTGTTTTTTTGGTTCTTTTTTTTATTTCTAACAATTGGATCATGTACAGTCATTGGGGTAACAAATTCAATCAGAGTGCATGGCCGCAACGTTTAGGATATTACCAAAAAAAAAAAGGGGGTTTAGGATAGCTGGAGTGGTAAGCCCCATGGACTCCGATACATTTGACAGGAATTCAAATCTCGTTGACCACAACTAATTATGCTGAAATTTGGGATCTATTTTCGTTTTATTTGCTCGAGTTATATAATGCTGAAAATTAAAGAGTAACATGGTAGTATTAACTTCTAATCATGTGGCCTTTGCACAATCCTTTTGAATCTTTTCTCATTTTAAAGATGTAATTAGACAATTACGAAATAAAAAGGCTGAAGCTTTTGTAAATTAGCTTGAATTAATGGATACATGGTTGGGTTGGGTGGGTCTCCATTATGTGGAGGCCAGGAATTGCCTTCTTGCAGATTAAGTTAAGAAATAACCAACTGGGGCTAACGCGGTTTGTCAAAACTCTTACATCTCTCTAGTAGGTTAGGAGTTTGAATCTCTCAACCTACGCGTGGGTGTTCTTTCTTTAAAGGGAATTTTCTTTTATTTTTTGTTTCTACCCTATAATGGGTTTATTTGTTGTATTGGTTGAGTTGTTGGGTTTAATTGTCTTGTGAACTCACAAAATTAACGTAATGTCCCGAGTTTATACTTTGCACTTCACAAATATATATATATGGTGTAAATGATTTCTTCTATCGATTGAAAAAAAAAAATTAAGTGAAGCAATGGCTATTAAGGAAAAAGAGTGTTATTTATGATTTTGTTCGAATCTTGTATTCACACACCAGATGTTTGAGTATATCCTGACTGTCCATTGATTGCAACTTCTTTCAATTTTCACTTTTGTGATTTCCATGGGCTATATTTTGGCTCTGAATTTGAGAAGGAAATAGTAAAAAGAAAAGGAAAGAAAGATTAGAGATTCTACTAGTGTATCATGCAAAAGTACTCATATTTAGGCTAGGCTCCGTTCCGGAAAGGAGAATTAGTAGTTATTTTTTAAGAAGGCAATTTCAAACTCAAAAATTATGTGCTTATGTAAATAATTTTTTTATCAATATGGATCTTGTTTAATTGATCTCATTGAAATTTTTAATACAATGCAAAAAAATAATTGAAAATTTATTTTTCATTTATCTTATTTTTGAGTTTGAAAATATGAAATGAGTACTCATTTTTTAAGAAGGTGTTCTGGAACGAGGCCTTAGTCCTCTTGGAATACTGCCCACACCCCTAAATCAAAACAACCCTGCTACCTGTAGGATAGGTCCAATTTCTGAATGGACGAATACCCTTAGAGAATAGATGTGCAAGAGAGGTTGAAGTAGGCGATGGAAAGGGATGGAAGGAGTAATTTAGAAGGGTGAATAAAAGAGCAGGGGTGAACAGAGAGGGATTAGGCAGTGGAGACCCTAACCCAGAAATTCCAAGGAGTAAAGACAATAGAGCCCCTGAAAGAGAATAAGACCTCTTTAGAATCATTGCTCACCAACTCGCTCTCTCTAGGGAATGTTCACAATGTGCTCAATCTCTGGGATTCAATGAAAAGACGTTCATATTTATAGACCACACGAGCTAATACTCGGACACCAAGTGGCGCGCTGATAAAATGACACGTGTCCATTCTGTACCTCTTGACCGCCAAGGTGTCGCTGTAAAGACCCGTATTTTTCAAAAATTAGTAAAGAGTTTAATAATAATTATAATGGAGGAAAATATGGGCTATTTTGAGTTTAAATGAATTGGGGTGAATGTGGAAAGATTGTTTGTGGAGGGGTGCATGTGCAATATGTGAATAAGTGAGTATATATATGTGTGGGTGTGTGTGTAAGAGAGAAAAATCCCCCATTTCTTTTTCTCTCTCTCCCAGCGTCTCCCTCTCTCTCGGCTCTCTCCTTTCTCTCTCACACCCTCACTCAAGAATCCCACTCCAAGTTCAAAACCTACCAAGATCTTCACTAAATCATCATCCTCTCGGGCTCTCGACCTCGGGTTTCGTTGGAGTAAGCTCGGAGAGGAGTATTCTCGAAGGATTTCGAATTTCAAAGCTAGGGCTCGATCAATCTCGTTGGGTTTCGCTCTTGAAATTGAGGTAGGGAATTCTTACTCTCTCTATATGTTTATGAGTGGGTTGTGTGCCAAAAATCGGGTTCCAAATGGTTGAATTCGACGTTATGTTTATTGTTGATTTTTCTGCAAATCGTGCACTGTAACTCTGTGGTACCGATACCACATTTTTGAGGTACCGGTACCTTTGGTACCGATACCTAGTTTTTGAAGTACCGATACCTTGTTTCAAATTGCTCTCTGGATTGTCGTGGTATTGATACCACATTTTTGAGGTACCGGTACCTTTGATACTGATACCTTGTTTTCGAGGTACCAATACCCTGAGTCGGATTGCTCACTAGAGTGTCATGGTACCGAAACCTAGTTTTTGAGGTATTGGTACCAATGACTTAGAAAACTATTTTTGACTTCATTGCTTATTCGTCGATTGTGTTGATCCCCGATCACTTCTAACACTCTCCAATCACATTCTATCATGTTTAAACTCGATTGCTCGCGTCCCAATGATTCATTGCTCGTCCCCACTCCTTTGGCTCTCGTTATGACAAAGAAATGTGTCAAACTAAGTGAATATGATATTTGTGCATTTGTCTATGCATTTGGGTTATTACGTGAGTATTGTGGCATGTTTTATGAATGTTTTGGATTGACATACGTCATGCTTTATGGTATTGAGGCTTGTAGAATGGAAAATCACAACTTAGAACGATAGAACGAAACGAAGAAAGCCACGGAACCACTATGAGGTGGGATGCTGGAAACGGGACGCACGAGGTCCCAAAAGCTCGGAAGTGCACAAGAAAGCCACGGATTCACCGAATGGTGCGATGCCGGAATGACTACGGGATGCACGGGGTCCCGAATGCTCGGAAATGAAATCGAGAATACTCAGCATAGTGGAAATAGAGAACTTAGAGATTATCAAGCGATATGAATATGAACGATGTTGGCTACCATGTCTTATTCTCTTACTCTTGTTCATGTGAGAAGCTTCATTGTTGACAATGTTCATCTTGGTGCATTATCTATCCCATATGCATATAATTTGAGCAAAGTTTTTTCTACTAGGTTAGTGTAGCTCAACCTATTATTATTTTCAGGTACACCTCAAGGGCATTGATTTGGAGTGCTTGACGTGCATATGACTCCATTCTTTTGAAAACTAACATCGAGGAATTACTTTGACATCTTTGTAAAATCCTTTTGAGAGGTGTAATTGTAATTTTGAGCCAATCTTATGATTTGTTAAATCATGTAATCTCTGAACTTGCTGTCTTTTGTTTAACTATGAAACTTGGGGCCCGAGTGCCATTATTGTAAACTTTGATGATGTTTGTACTTTTGGATGGATTATGGGAAAACCTTTGGGATATTATGATGAACTTTACCAATAATTTTCCTTATGAAAGACTATTATTATTATGTTGAAAATCCAGAGCGTGACAGTCGCTGCCCTCGCAAGTATGACGGTAAGCGTGTCCTCTTATTCGCGGAGATCCTTTCTTCTTTTACAACCACCAAACCACTAGATCCCCTTCATTCCCGTAGGGCAAGGTCGTGACCTACTCGGTCGCGCCAGTATCGCTGCCAAGCCTCAAGGGGCCCCTCGGGTCCTGCCTAAAGGCCGGAGCAGACATAAGAGTCTGGGCAAGTTCTTCGTGCATCTTGATTAGACCGCGTTATTGTCTCCATTAGATTGCGACTGCGCCAAGCATCCACCTGAATAAATGTAATTCTCTCCTTAAGAAAGGAATTTGGGCTCACGACCTTCACATGGGTGCAACCATTGTTGGGTAGCGCGTGGCTCCCACGCGCGGGGCCACATGTCGAGCGACTGAGGCGCCACGTGGCGAGCTAGGGTTTGCCAGTCAAACCGTCAACCCCGCGAAGGATGAGTATACGTGTCGCATGCCCATTGGCTAGTCAAACGGTCAATTGTCGCGCCTATCGACCTTTCCAACACTACCTTCACCGCAGAGTTTTACCGCACTCCGTGCGGAGCCCACCCAGGTTTTTATGAAAGTATGTGGCACATGTTTATTGTTTGTAATGTATGATTTCATTGTCGTTAATTAGAAAAATAAATTTTTGCCATTAATAATTAACAAGGTGCCTTCACTAAATGGCATTCTCCCTGAGAGTGTGTTCCAGCTATCAGATGAGGATAGTGATTGTTGTATGTGGAATACTGGAGTGGCTGTTTAAGCTTAAATCTTGATTTGTTTGTTATGAATTCAGAAACATTGGCGAATTCCTGGGAAAGAGCCAAATTTGTTAGAGGCATGAGGACTCAATATATATAAAACACAAGCTTGGCTCTTTCAATTCTCATTATATCTCGATCTCTCTATGACTTTGGGGGAGGAAGACGAAGTATAATGATCAAGATTTTAAATTACGGTATCGAGACACGTAACGGTGACGTTCGCTAGCTGTTTAATGTTATCGAGAGTATCAAAGGATGTATAACAGGAAATTGTTATAGTGATCGTGAATGTTTGAAAAATCATTTTTGCCGACATAAATTTGAAGTATGCTAATGTTTGAGTACGGGCTGTTTGAAACGGAAATGGACCGATGCATAACGGGAATCAGCTGATAACCATGTGATCGATGTTTCATCTCATGGTTATTGAGGCATGACATTGTAATCGGCTGATAACCATGTCGATGTACATTACACACATAAAGTTACGCGAAAGTGATAGAAAGACATATAAATGACGCACTACACACACAAAGTTACGGGAAAGTCTCATAAACCACAGCTGATATTGAACTTGTCATTCTCATTAATATTATTTTGAATTTCTCAATATATATAAGAGCTGTTGGCAAATATATAAAAGAAGAAGTAGTCATTTTATGAAATTCGAATCGGCAAATTAAATGCCTATTATAGTAGTAAGTTACTACTACTATAGTATTAACCCTCCTCATTGTTCTTCTTCTTCATCTTCTTTCTCCACTCAAGCCAGTTTCGTCGCTGGTTTTGGATTAGCCCAAGCCTCTGTAATCGCCAGGACTAGATTACCCCTCTTGCTCCGCACCTTACGGCAGTTGGGAAGGGCTTCGTTTTTAACGAACCCCAGTGGCTTCTTCACGTAGAGGGTGTTCAAGCCGTTTTGTTTAAAATCAGCGAGGGTGATCCTTACGCTCCTGAATCCGGCCACTTTCGCATTGCATTGAGGGTCAGGACTGGCGACGACCCTCACCTTTATATGTCAAGAAATTAGTACGTCAATAATTGTAGTGGTAAAACATTAGGAAAAGAGAGAAGGGAAAGTATAAAATAAAATAAAATAAAATCAAGAATTTCACCCTCACCATGCATAAGTCATCCTGGTGGCCATCCTCCACGTATGTTTTCCAGCACCCGCCGTTGTCCGCTAAGGTAGGCTGGATAAGCGTTACCGTCCCGTTCTTACGGCTTCTGCATCTGATTTCTAACTCACCATCTGCAAACAACAATAGGGACCATATGAGGGTTGTTCATGAATTCGGGAACCTACTTCGATTGGTTTTGAGTTTCGAGGAAAAAATCTGATGTAACGAGTGGTAATAAGTGGAGTGATAGATAGAGAAACTTATTGAAAACCGTGCAGGGAGTAAAAAGTTTTTTCCCTTGGGTAATTTTGTGTTTTCATATACAAAAATGAACGATCAAGATGTTGTGGGTTGCGGATCAAAAAAAAGATGTGGGCAGGAGTAGTGCTTTCGATCATTTTCAAGAGAATTTATGCCAGGTTGATACGTTTTTCAAATGAAATCCAGATTTGTTGTGATCGATCGACATATTACTACCGATTTTGTCGTACGCATCTGGTGGTATGTAATGGGTGGTACACGCAAATGTCTACAACATGCATATCATGCATCTATGAGATAAACAATTAACATACGTCCCAGGACGTCGGCATCGGTCTCGGAATTCAGTTTGCATGTGGCGCAAAGGACGTTGCCTTCGACCGAAAACTTATTGACATAGCCTTGGGCATTTGTATAATTCACGTCGAACTTGTTTGGTGATTTGAGCGTTATGTCGGACGTATACCATTGGGCATTGCCGGATATGGCCAAGAGGCCGAGGGCAAAAGCGATGAGGGCTACCGCCTTTGCCATTTTTGTTGGCTTGGTGCGTGCTATACCAATAAGGGATGTTCCCTTTAAATAGAGGGCACGGGTGAGAAAGTTCTGGAGAAAAATGTGGTCAGCCATTAGAATTTTTTACGGTGAATCTTCTACTATTTGTGATATGTAGGAAGGAGAGAGACTCTTGTTCAACGATTTCTGTTTTGGGATAAATTTTTCAGTGCTGGAAGGATGTATCTCACGTGATACCCGTCCGGCACATTTAAGCAGTTCAATATATTTTTGGACGGCTTGGATGTGCTGAACGGACACTACGTGATACCCACTCGGCACTGAAATGTTTTCCCTTTTTTGGAGAACAAGAGGACATGCAAAGACTTCAACATTTTTTGTTTTTTTGGTTCTTTTTTCTATTTCTGACAATTGGATGATGTACAGTCATTGGGGTAACAAATCCAATCAGTGTGCATGGCCTTAACGTTTAGGATATTACCAATAAAAAAAGGGGGTTTAGGATAGCTGGAGTGGTAAGCTCCATGGACTCCAATACATTTGACATGGACTCCGATACATTTGACGGTAATTCAAATCTCGTTGACCATAACTAATAATGCTGAGATTTGAGATCTATTTTCGTTTTATTTGCTCAAGTTATATAATGCTGAAATTAAAGAGTAACATGGTAGTATTAACTTCTAATCATGTGGCCTTTTGTTAGCCCAAAGGTTTCTATTGAATACCTTATTGATTTTGATGATAACAAAACATAATTTATTGGAATGAAATATAATTAATATTGTGATATTTGTTACTCATTTGAAATAATGTGTTTTTTGTAGGATTTGGATGAAGTACACATGGGAAAATTCTACACCAATATTCCTATCTCCAACAGTCAAGATTAAAATTAAAGGGGCCGGCTATTCGCAGCCACAAATTTTCTCCCATAGCCCACTATATTTTGGTAAGTGGTTGTTGAAAATCATAAATAACATTTCGGTAAATAGTTGTTGAAAATAAGATTATATTTCGGTAACTACATGTCGAAAATATATTCAATTTTCGGTAGACAATTGCCAAACATGCATTTTCGGTAAATAGCTGTTGAAAAAAATATCATATTTCGGTAATTGGATGCTGAAAATGTATCTCAATTTCGGTAACTAACTGTCGAGTCAAATTGAAAATTTTTAACGGGGTATGGGAGAAAATTTGTCGCTGCGAATAGCGTCGCCCAAATTAAAAGGGCAAATTTCACGCAGACCCCCTGAGGTATCTGACAATGACAGAAAGTACCCCTCAGTTTCCAAAAATGACAGAAACCTCCCTTACTTTACAGTTTGGGTTTCATTCCGTTAGTTTTCGTTAGTTCCGTTAGTTAAATGGACGGAAAATGTACGAAAATGTACGGAAAATGAAATCTTCAATTTTATTTAGTTCTACACCTATCTTAGGGCTCTCATTAAAAGTCCTAGAATTAAAAATTAATTATGATCATTTAGGATAAAATAATTAAAAAAATAAAATCTTCGCACCGATTCAAACGGATTAAACTTTGGAGCATTTAAAAATTTTGCTTTTCACTTGATTTTAGAGCTTTCAATGAAGAGCAAATACTTAAGTGCTCCAATTTTCAATCTATTTGAATCGGCGCAAATATCTTTTTTTTATTATTATTTTATCTTAAAGTGCAATAATTAATTTTTGGTTTTAAGATTTTCAATGAGAGCCCTAAGATAGCCATAAAACTAAACGAAGAGGAGATACTTAAGTGCTCAAATTTTCAATCCGTTTGAATTGGTCCGAAAAGTGTATTTTTCTGATTATTTTATCCTAAAGGGTCATAATTAATTTTTCGCTTTAGGATTTTCAATGAGAGCTTTAAGAAAACCATAGAACTAAATGAAGAGCAGATACTTAAGTGCTCCAATTTTTAATCCGTTTGAATCGGTGCGAAGATTTTATTTTTTTAATTATTTTATCCTAAATGATCATAATTAATTTTTAATTCTAGGACTTTTAATGAGAGCCCTAAGATAGGTGTAGAACTAAATAAAATTGAAGATTTCATTTTCCGTACATTTCCGTACATTTTCCGTACATTTCCGTACATTTTCCGTCCATTTAACTAACGGAACTAACGGAAACTAACGGAATGAAACCCAAACTGTAAAGTAAGGGAGGTTTTTGTCATTTTTGAAAACTGAGGGGTACTTTCTGTCATTGTCAGATACCTCAGGGGGTCTGAGTGAAATTTGCCCAAATTAAAAAGGAGGAAGATTAAGGACAAATCTTCTCCTAATGTGTGATTGGCTATAAGAACTTCCATGGAAAGCAAATATCAATAAAGGAGGAAGTTAGAAGATTTCTTGGAGCTTTATTATTTTTAGCGGCTAATTGAAGACTTGATTGAAGTTTGTGTGAAGAAGATGGAAGATGGAAGATGCAAAAATCTAGAAAGGCAAGATTGGAGCCAATTCTTTCAACGGCTAGTGGAGCTTCACCTTAGAATATTGAAGATGGGTAAGAAGAAGACAAATTGCTTAATACAAGGAAGGAGTAAATTGCTTGACTTGTGGGAGGAGATTATTCTACGAGTAAATGTTTCTTCATCCATACAGGCTCTAAAACGATTTATTATATACAGGTGAAGAACGAAGAAAAACATTGACAGAGAACTTTCGAAGGAAATTGTTGTGAGCATCACTTGAAAATCTATCAGACATACAACTACATTTCATCTTGATATCTATACACTTGTGTGTGAGAGAGTTCATATTTTGATCTTCATTGTAAAAGGGATTGTACACCCTTGTTTGTACTCTCATGAGGTTAATCTTTTTGTGAGTGATTTTAGAGAGAAAATCACTTGAGAGTTAGGTGTTACTAGCACCGGAGTCAAAACTAGTTGGGTTAGGTGTGACTAACACCGGAGTCAAAATTAGTCAGAGCGATTGGGGATAGATTGCTCGTTGTAAAGGTTGTCCAGCACCCGCGAAGCTAAAAGATTGTAACTATTAGAGATAGTGCAGCAAATCCCAATTTGGACACTTGGGGAGTGGATTAGGCCGTGAAGTTGCGGACCGAACCACTATAAATCCTTGCGTTTCATTCTTTCTTCACTACTCTCTTTATTTTCAGTTTTGCATATCAATAATGCATGAGTAGAATAGTATATCATTGAAATTGGAATTGCGGTTGAATAGATTGCAATTAGTTTTTAAAATTCTACGTTATATTTGAGATACCCAATTCACACCCCCCCCCCCCCCCCCCCCCCCCCCCCCCCCCCCCCCCCCCCCCCCCTCCCCCCTTCGGGTTGCTATTTGGACCAACACCTTTGCACAATCCTTTTGAATCTTTTCTCATTTTAAGGATGTAATTAGACAATTACGAAAGAAAAAGGCTGAAGCTTTTGTAAATTAGCTTGAATTAATGGATACATGGTTGGGTTGGGTGGGTCTCCATTATGTGGAGGCCAGGAGTTGCCTCCTTGTAGATTAAGTTAAGCAATAATCAACTGGGGCTAACGCGGTTTGTCAAAACTCTTACATCTCTCTAGTAGGTTAGGAGTTTGAATCTCTCAACCTACGCGTGGGTGTTCTTTCTTTAGAGGTAATTTTCTTTTCTATTTTGTTTCTACCCTATAATGGGTTTATTTGTTGTATTGGTTGAGTTGTTGGATTTAATTGTCTCGTGATCGAACTCACAAAATTAATATAATGTCCCGAGTTTATACTTTGCACTTCATATATTATCGATTGAAAAAAAATTAAGTGAAGCAATGGCTATTAAGGAAAAAGAGTGTTATTTATGGTTTTGTTCGAATCTTGTATTCACACACCAGATGTTTGGGTATATCCTGACTGTCCATTGATTGCAACTTCTTTCAATTTTCACTTTTGTGATTTCCATGGACTATATTTTGGCTCTGAATTTGAGAAGAAAATAGTAAAAAGGAAAGGAAAGAAAGATTAGAGATTCTACTAGTGTATCAGGCAAAAGTACTCATATTTAGTCCTCTTGGAATATTGCCCACACCCATAAATCAAAACAGCCCAGCTACCTATAGGATAGGTCCAATTTTTTAATGGACAAATACTTTTAGAGAATAGATGTGCCGGAGAGGTTGAAATAGCTGATGGAAAGGGATTGAATCTAGAAGGGTGAATAAAGAGCATGAGTGAACAGAGAGGGATTAGGCAGTGGAAACCCTAACCCAGAAATTTCAATGAGTAAAGACAATAGAGCTCCTGAAAGAGGATAAGACCTCTTTAGAATCAGTACTCACCAACTTTCTCTCTCTAGGGAATGTTCACAACGTGCTCAATCTCTGGGATTCAATGAAGAAACGTTCATATTTATAGACCACACGAGCTAATGTTCGGGCACCAAGTGGCGCACTAATAAAATGACACGTGTCCCTTCTGTACCCCCTGACCGCCAAGGTGTCGCTACCCTCGCGATGACCGCGAGTATGACGGTAAGCGTGTCCTCTTATTCGCGGAGATCCTCTTCTCCTTTTACAACCACCAAACCACTAGATCCCCTTCATTCCCATACAGCAAGGTCGTGACCTCCTCGGTCACGCCAATACTGCTGCCAAGCCTCAAGGGGCCCCTCGGGTCCTTCCTAAAGGCCGGAGCATACATAAGAGTCTGGGCAAGTTCTTCGTGCATCTTGGTTAGACCACGTTATTGTCTCCATTAGATTGGGACTTGTCCAAGCATCCACCTGAATAAATGTAGTTCTCTCCTTAAGGGAGGAATTTGGGCTCGCGACCTTCACATGGGTGCAGCATAACTATGGGTAGCACGTGGCTCCCACGCGCGGGGCCACATGTCGCGCGACTGAGGCGCCACGTGATGAGCTAGGGTTCACCGGACAAACCGTCAACCCCGCGAAGGATGAGTATACGTGTCACATGCCCAGTGGCTAGTCAAACGGTCAATGGTCACGCTTATCGACCTTTCCTACACTACCTTTACCGCAGAGTTTTACAGCATTTCGTGTGGAGCCCACCCCGGGTTTTTATGAAAGTATGTGGTATATATGTTTATTGTTTGTAATGCATGTTTTAATTGTGTATGATTTTATTGTCGTTAATTAGAAAAATAAATTTTCGCCATTAATAATTACCAAGGTGCCTCCACTAAATGACATTCTCCCTGGGAGTGTGTTCCAGCTATCAGATGAGGATAGTGATTGTTGTATGTGGAATACTGGAGCGGCTGTTTAAGCTTAAATCTTGATTTGTTTGTTTATGAATTCAGAAACATTGGCGAATTCCTGGGAAAGAGCCAAACTTGACAGAGGCATGAGGACTCAATATATATAAAACACAAGCTTGGCTCTTTCAATTCTCAATATATCTCGATCTCTCTATGACTTTGGGGGGGAAGATGAAGTATAATGATCAAGATTTTAAATTACGGTAATAAGACACGTAACGGTGACGTTCGCTAGCTGTTTAATGTTATCGAGAGTATCAAAGGATGTATAACAGGAAATTGTTATAGTGATCGTGAATGTTTTAAAAATCATTTTTGCCGACATAAATTTGAAGTATGCTAACGTTCGAGTACAGGCCGTTTGAAACGGAAACGGACCGATGCATAACGGGAATCAGCTAATAACCATGTGATCGATGTTTCATCTGATGGTTATTGAAGCATGACATTGTAATCAACCGATAACCATGTCGATGTACATTGCACACATAAAGTTACGCGAAAGTGATAGAAAGACATATAAATGACACACTACACACACAAAGTTACGGAAAAGTCTCATAAACGACATCTGATATTGAACTTGTCATTCTCATTAATATTATTTTGAATTTCTCAATATATATAAGAGCTGTTGGCAAATATATAAAAGAAGAAGTAGTCATTTTATGAAATTCGAATCGGCAAATTAAATGCCTATTATAGTAGTAAGTTACTACTACTATAGTATTAACCCTCCTCGTTGTTCTTCTTCTTCATCAATTCTTTCTCCACTCAAGCCAGTTTCGTCGCTGGTTTTGGATTAGCCCAAGCCTCTGTAATCGCCGGGACTAGATTACCCCTCTTGCTCCGCACCTTACGGCAGTTGGGAAGGGCTTCGTTTTTAACGAACCCCAGTGGCTTCTTGACGTAGAGGGTGTTCAAGCCGTTTTGTTTAAAATCAGCGAGGGTGATCCTTACGCTCCTGAATCCGGCCACTTTCGCATTGCATTGAGGGTCAGGACTGGCGACAACCCTCACCTTTATATGTCAAGAAATTAGTACGCCGATAATTGTAGTGGTAAAACATTAGGAAAAGAGAGAAGGGAAAGTACAAAATAAATAAATCAAGAATTTCACCCTCACCATGCATAAGTCATCCTGGTGGCCATCCTCCACGTATGTTTTCCAGCACCCGCCGTTGTCCGCTAAGGTAGGCTGGATAAGCGTTACCGTCCCGTTCTTACGGCTTCTGCATCTGATTTCTAACTCACCATCTGCAAACAACAATAGGGACCATATGAGGGTTGTTCATGAATTCGGGAACCTACCTTGATTGGTTTTGAGGAAAAAATCTGATGTAACGAGTTGTAATGAGTGTGGAGAGATAAATGGAGAAACTTACTGAAAATCGTACAGAGAGTAAAAAGTTTTTTTTCCTTGGGTAATTTTGATCTTGCAGTGTTTTCATATACATAAATGAACGACCAAGATGTTGTGGGTTGCGGATCAAAAAAAAAATGTGGTGGGCTGGAGTTGTGCTTTCGATCATTTTCAAGAGAATTTATGCCAGGTTGATACGTTTTTCAAATGAAATCGAGATTTGTTCGGATCGATCGACATATTACTACCGATTTTGTCGTAAGCATTTGGTGGTATGTAATGGGTGGTACACGCAAATGTCTACAACATGTATATCATGCATCTATGAGATAAACAATTAACATACGTCCCAGCTGGTCGGCATCGGTCTCGGAATTCAGTTTGCATGTGGCGCAAAGGACGTCGCCTTCGACCGAAAACTTATTGACATAGCCTTGGGCATTTGTATAATTCACGTCGAACTTGTTTGGTGATTTGAGCGTTATGTCGGACGTATACCATTGGGCATTGCCGGATATGGCCAAGAGGCCGAGGGCAAAAGCGATGAGGGCTACCGCCTTTGCCATTTTTGTTGGCTTGGTGCGTGCTATACCAATAAGGGATGTTCCCTTTAAATAGAGGGCACGGGGTGAGAGAGTTCTGGAGAAAAATGTGGTCAGCCATTAGAATTTTTTACGGTAAATCTTCTACTATTTGTCATATGTGGGAAGGAGAGAGACTTTTGTTCAACGAATTCTGTTTTGGGATAAATTTTTTGATGCCGGGAGGGTATATCCCATGTGGTACCCATTCGGCACATTCGAACAATCCAATACACTTTTGAATGGCTTGGATGCCCCGAACGGACACTAAGTGATACCCACCCGGCACTGAAATTTTTTCCCTGTTTTGGGGAACAAGAGGACATGCAGAGACTTCAACATTTTGTTTTTTTGGTTCTTTTTTCTATTTCTGACAATGGGATGATGTACAATCATTGGGGTAACAAATCCAATCAGTGTGCATGGCCGCAACGTTTAGGATATTACCAAAAAAAAAGGGAGTTTAGGATAGCCGGAGCGGTAAGCCCCATGGACTCCAATGCATTTGACATGAATTCAAACCTCGTTGACCACAAGTAATAAAGCTGATTTGGAATCTATTTTCGTTTTATTTGCTCTGAGTTATATAATGCTGAAAATTAAAGAGTAACATGGTAGTATTAACTTCTAATCATGTGGCCTTTGCACAATCCTTTTGAATCTTCTCATTTTAAAGATGTAATTAGACAATTACGAAAGAAAAAGGCTGAAGCTTTTGTAAATTAGCTTGAATTAATGGATACAGGGTTGGGTTGGGTGGGTCTCCGTTATGTGGAGGGAATTGCCTTCTTGTAGATTAAGTTACGCAATAATTAATTGGGACTAGCGCAGTTCATCGAAACTCTTGCATCTCTCTAGTAGATTAGAAGTTCGAATCTTCCCACCTGTGCGTGAATGTTCTTTCCTTAAAGAAAATTTTTCTTTCTTTGTTTGTTTCTACCTTATAATGTGCTTATTTTTTGTATTAGTTGAGCTGTTGGATTTGGTTACAATGATGGTAGCGATGAACTTTTTTTTACGAAAAAGATCATCTCGTATTATTATTAAAACAAAAAGATTACAACTATGATAACAAGTACTCCCTCCATCCCTAAATAAGTGTCTGACGCGCAAACCTACGGCTTCAAAAAGATGCAATTGTTTCGTTAAAAAAATCAAAGTTTTTTTACAAATCATTAAATAGCAATGAGTTCTATTAGATAGTGAAAAAAAATTAAATTTTTTAATGAAAAAGATGCATCTTTTGTAAGGCCTAATTTTGCGCACCGGACACTTATTTAGGGACGGAGGGAGTACTAATTTTCTGGTACTTGGAAACCTATCTTGTTTGATTGTATAGTTTTCTTTGCTGTCTTTTATTTTTACGAATATAAACCTCCACATATAAGCTGCAAACAATTGCCCATTGATTGCAACTTCTTTCCAATTTTCACTTTTGTGATTTTCATGGGCTGCTTTTTGGCTTTGAATTGGAGAAGGAAATAGCAAAAAATGAAAAGGAAATAAAGACTAGAGATTCTCCCGTATCATGCAAAAGTACTCAAATTTAGTCCTCTTGGAATACAGCCCACACCCCTAAATCAAAATGGAAGGGGCCACATGAAATGTGCCATCTTTATGCTGTTAATGGGATTTACAGAAAAAAAGATAGGATCAAGACAGAGCAATCTCATGGCACCACTGATAAGCAGCTTCATTTAGTAATAAGCTTAAAGAGTCATATTTGACAATAGCAATGTGATCAGCATGCCTTGTGCAATTACATAATAACTCAACCTGAATAAAACATAGTCTCTCCGAATAAATCGGATTTTACCGCCTGCAACAGATAACAACATAGTTTTCTGCCGACACAGGACTCACGAATGTTGCCGGGTAGAACCTATATAGACAAACGGAAATGAAAAACGTATCAACCGGTGTTTTGCATCCCAGCAGCAATACCCTTCATGGTCAAGATAAGGGTATCCTCCAAACCGGGAGCGTACTCGCTTGTTGGATTCAACTTCACAAGTTCAGCAGCAGATTTGCTTGAATCGACATAGTCCTTCGAGATATGGGGGCGCAACTTCACGTGGTAGTTGGAGTCACGAATCCGCTTTAGAGTGTACCCTTGCAACACGTTCAGAGTGGTGATGTAGGAGTCACGAAGGCGAAGCCGCTGCTTCAAGTAGGGGTTATCTTCTAGGAGATCCTTATGCCCGGCAATCTACCAAAAATAAAGAAAGATAACGTAAATATAATCCTTCAATCGTACCAACACCAAGCGAAAGCAGTAACAAAGTATCTCTGTTAGAAGCTTCAGTTTTCGGCTTATAAGAAAACAAGATAGCTCTTTTGAGTGTTATGTTATTTTTTGTACAAAAGAAGAAACAAATGTTTGGTACTCATATAAGTTTCAAAAACAGTTGAGTATGCCCGAGGAGTTGCCCGCAGCAGGTGTGGGCGGCAGGAGGGGTTGGGTGAGCCGTTGAGGGATGAGATGTTATTTGAAAACAAGTGAAAAATCCGTTTTCCTAATATTGTGGTGATTTTGGAGACTACTGCTATATTTTTGAAAGAGGAAACAGTCGTCAAACAGTTTCCCGATTTTTTAAAACCTAACGGAAAACAAAAGACTGACACAAAGAACAAAATATAGAAACGCAGCCAAACAGGAAATTTACCTGGAGCAGAAGGCCCTTTGTTTCTTCGTAGTTGGCCCTCAGACGCTCTCCAAATGACCACAAATCTTCTGAAACGAGGATTTTGTCATACAAAGCAGCAATACCAGGGTCTCCCTTGGCGAACACCATCTCAATTAAATCAATTGTAACTCTAAAGAAAGGCCATTCTTTGTACATTTCCCGCAGCATCTGGAGATTCTTAATGTCCTTCTGAATGGCACATTTGAATGCTGCTCCAAAGCCAAGCCATACTGGGAGATGAAATCTAGTTTGAGTCCAGGCAAAGATCCAAGGAATTGCACGAAGGGATTCAATTCCTCCACTTGGCTTTCTTTTCGATGGGCGGCTACCAATATTCATCCGACCATACTCCGTCTCTGGTGTAGCCTGCAGCCATAATACTCTCTGTTATCAGTTGTTCGATTCACTAACCATATTGCATTCGATACGCCAAACAATTTGTTAAGTCTATTTGAAACCTAAACTAGCATAACTGGAGACTAAGAACAAGGTATTATGGAATACTTACAAGGCGGAAATACTCAACAAATCGAGGCTCTTGAAAAACTATGGAACGGTACTCCGCCGTAGCAACAACAGCGATTTCGTCCATCAGTGCACGCCATTCTGGTTTCGGTGATACCGGGGGGTGCATCCCATGCTCAAGTGTAGCAGCAGTGAAACGCTGGAGCGTCCTAAAACACAAGTGCTCCTCCCCAAACGATTGTTCAATGACTTCGCCTTGAACCGTAACACGTAGCGATCCGTGAACCGTATCCGGAGGCTGAGACAAGATAGCAAGATGGGTGGGGCCGCCTCCTCTTCCCACGGTCCCACCTCGGCCGTGGAACATGGTCAACTTCACGCCAAATTGCTTCGCAACTTTTATAAGCTCCTCTTGAGCTTTGTACAATTGCCACGCTGCCGATAGTCGTCCAGCATCTTTACCCGAATCTGAGTACCCAATCATCACCTCTTGCTTTCCATCAATTCGGTTTCTGTACCAATCGATCGAGAAAAGGCGAGCGACAGCAGCCGGAGCGGCGTCCAGATCATCGAGCTTCTCAAACAATGGAACAACTCTCAACGGCTGCTTCACATGGCACTCACGTTGCAAAAGCTCCACTGCGAGCACATCAGATGGTGATGTGGCCATTGATATGATGTATGCTCCAAAGCAGTCTTCTGGGAGTTCTGCCAAGACGTGGAATGTGTCCAAAACATCGGCAATTTCTTCAGTTTTTGGAAGATCGGGACCAAAGAGAGGACGTTTTCCAATGAGTTCGGATAAAAGCCATTCCTGTCGGCGTTCTTCGGACCATTCACGGTAGGAACCGATTTCCAAATGCTTGGTGATGGCATCCATCACATCGGTGTGTCTGTCCGACTCTTGTCTGATATCGAGCCTCACAAGTGAGAGACCAAAGGTGGATACTTGCCTTAAGAAATCTAGAAGGCTTCCATCAGCAATTGCGCGGTCACCACAAACACATAGAGATCTGTAGCACAATTCAAGAGGTTCCAAGAACTGAAAGAAACAGAACACCTAATTAGCCTTAAACGCATGAGAGAGAGAGAGAGAGAGAGAGAGAGGAATAAACTTCCATTGCACTAGACAATTCTAACCAAAGGAACGCTCAATCCACATAGACAAAAACAAAACATAACCGCCGGGCAAAAGTGGATCCACTTGCCCACTCGATAAAGTGCATCACAAGAATGTCTTTCGTTAAGAAGAATGAATGGCAGAAGGAACCGAAATACCTGCTCAACATTGGTAAAAGTTGCCTCAGCAGGAATGTCAGAGGTCCCATTGGCTAATAGATGGCGAGAACGTTCACGAGTCTGATACAGCTTATCCCTCACATCACCAAGAATAACACGATAGGGTTCATTTGCAGGTACTTGCTTCCAAAACTCTGCATCAGGACAGAGGTCAACAATAAAGCACCGTTAATGATACACACAGAATGCACAAACAGGACCACACAAGGTTGACAACTGATCACCTATATAGTGTTTTGCATCTCTCTTTGAGGAGTTGTGAAGCTCAGTAGCTCGACAACGAAGCTCATCACTGCAACGCCACATCGACAACTGGAAAGGAAAAAAAGGAGTTAGAATAGCAGCAAATGATTGCAAGGCCAAAAGTTGGACCTCCTAGGAGAATACAATCGCCAAATTTGAAAACAGAGTGTAGCAAATGAAACCTCAAACATGAGATCCTCAATCTGGGAATAGTACAAGTTAGAAGCCATCATCCTAGCCAATAAGCAGACATCCCGCGTGACCTCAGGAGTAACCCTAGGGTTTCCTGCATTGGATGGCAAACACAATTAAGCAACAAGAGAGAGAGAGAGAGGGGGGGGGGGGGGGTCAAAAGCCCATGAAAAGCCAAATACGCCAACCTGACTCTTATACAATAAGCCAAGACAACAGCTTAAACCACTAAATCCGCACAACAAAAGACTTAACAAGTATTCCTATCTAGGAAAATGGCAATAGAAATACTCTTTAATTTGCAAATTGTTAGGAAAATTAAAATTTGAAGTTTTAAAGTCTTTGCTTATTGCCTCTGTTCCTGAATTGATGTTGCATATTCCTGGTTGTAGATATAAACAACATAAAGTTTTCAATAAAAATGGGTCATACCATCTCGATCACCACCCATCCAAGAAGAGAATTGAATAAGGGGGGCATTGTAAGGAATACGTTCATTTATTCCAATGTTCTTAAGAGCTGTGTCCACACGCCGTAGAAATTTAGGAACACCCTTCCAGATTGTCTCATGGAAGTAGCTCATTCCTGCTCTCATTTCATCTTGTGGGGTAGGGGGAGTCCTCCGGATCTCGTCTGTTCGGAAGGCAGCTTGAATCTGCATAAAAAAAGAAAACAAACAAAACCAGCAAGGAAGCAACTTTTAGTTAAACTTGTAGACACCACCTTATTACTTGATCAAAAGAACACATTTACAACTTCTCATATTCCTAAGTGATGATGGAATATTTCAAATGAAAAACCAATACCAGAAATGCGAAAAAGAAATTTTAAGAAACGAGTATAGCAAATGCAGCAAACCAGTGCAAATCTTACAAACCAAGAGTTACACGAGAAAAAAAAGGGTCATTTGTCAAGTGAAATGAGATTACTGGAGAAATCCACGCCAAATTGGCGACGGCATAGTTCAAAATAAAGAAATTTACGAGGAAAAACATCTTCACATGGTTTGACAGGTGTAGAAATAGCCATTTAACACTCCTGGACCTAAACATAGGAATTTCATAACACTCTGCAAAGCCTCATAACACTCTAGGACCCGTAAACTTACCTCCCTCTGCAAAGCCTCATCAAGTTCTTGCTTATCATCAGGAGTGATGTCTTTTGCATATAACTGAGTTAAACAATTCCGAATCCTGATGCAAATGGAAATACAAAAAACAAGGACGAGGTTGAGCAGATAACAAAAGTGTTCTATTCCATTTGACCAAAAAAAAAGGATAACAAAAGAGTTTGTAAAATTGAGGTCACAACATGACAACAAAACTTTAGTAACCTTCCTATACTAACATAACATTAAAACTACAGACAAACCTTCCGTGCTTCTGAAGTAAAGATCTGCGAACAGATTGGGTTGGGTGGGCGGTAAAGACCAGATCTACAGTTTGATTTTTCAGAGCATCGAAAACTTCTTCAGGGGACTTTTTCAGTTGCACCACAAGTCTCTTGAGAGTTTCTTCAATATCCGACTCAGTTGTTGCAGAATTCTCATCCCCAAAATCACCTTTTTTCAGCTTGATCCGTCGACGGTAAGCGATCTGGACCTCCTCCGCCAAATTGGCCAAGTTAAGCATGTGAGAGAATGACTTAGCAATGACAATTGAGTCCCCAGGATCCAAACTCATCAGAACATTCCCAAGATCTTCTAGCTTCTTGGGATCCTGCTTTCCTTCATACTCGGCAGAAAGTTCATAACACTCTTGGACCTAAACATAGAAACATAAGAATCAACTTCCTTTTATAATAAGCAAACTGGCAGTTGACAAAAACTGAACACAACAGAACCCATCGGGGACTGACAAATTAATCAATCAGCTGCATGATTAGCTTGATCAGTTTTGTAGCCATTTTAGGCCAAAACAAGAACTTCAGTTCGCAGATATTCCACCCTTACTAACCATCTCAACTGAACTGATTACACCCTACTAACACACCATCAGTTCTACGCATAACTAAATTATAGATAATCGGTTTTCAAAAACAGCAATATGATGCAACTCTCTTCCCAGGTTGTCACAAAAATGCTCTTAGCCTCTTATACAGCACTCAGAGTGAGAGTACCCATGAGAAAGAAAATAAGGTCCCAACTTGAAATCATTGAAAATTTGGAATTGACATATATGTCGTACTCATAGAGTCATTATTGAATCAGTAACAATTACACTCCGAATCAAATTTGTACCATCTCTTTAAGATCCTCCCCATGTAAGTCCTGCAGAATATCAAGAAACCGATCCAATAGCAAAGCATCATACTCCACAAGCTTGTCATCCTCAGACACTTTTCCAGGAACCAGAAGCCTCAACTGGGCATCGATCGACGCCAATTTCTCCAAATTCCGAGTCGCCATAACCCCAGCTCTCAGTCTCTGCAAGACTATTCAGTCAAACAATATATTTCTGTTAGGAAAACCTTCCAAGTAAAATAACAAGCACGAAAGTAAATCAATCACAACCAAAACTTATGAAATCAACCCACAAAAAAAAGGCCTGCATATTCGAGGATTACACAGGAAAAATGCACTGTAAAGGAAATACAGATGATTTAGCTCAAAAGAATCAATTGGCAGATGAAAAGCAGATCATGGATATGGTGCATGCAAATCGATGCTTCTTTTCAAAACCCAAGTAAAGTGAACGAACAATCACAGAACTAACACAACCATAACCATAACCACCACAAATTACAATCAAAGACCCAGAAAGATAGGTCCTTGGAAATAGAGGATAAAACAGCTACAAAGAACTATAAAGCAAGTGGAGATAATGTAGTTTAGTACAAAAGAGTCAAATTTGGATAGGAGAAGCAGAGCAAATACGCCTTGTGTGGATGCTGATGTTTTCTTCGATACCCAGATGGATAAAATTGAAGAGAAATGTAAGTGATGAATACCTGAATCTGGGTAATTGAGATTGAGGATGAAGAAAGAGTCCTTCTATGGGTACGCCAGTTGGGGTACACCATTTGCACGCCGCATTTTGTGGGAAACACTTCGGGATCCCACACAAATGATCGAAGCCACTCAATTTGTTTAAGAAATTGAGTGAATAATCGATGCCCCTACTAATATCCAACTGAGTTGGTTTTTTTTACAAAAATCCTTAAAAATACATTTTAAACAAATTGAGCGGCTCTAATCATTTGCGTGAGTTCCCGAGATAGGTCTCACACACCGCGGTGTGCATTTGGTGTACAACAGATGGTGTACCCATAGTTTTGTCGATGAAGAAAAGGAAGAAATTGGGTGAAAAGGTAATTTCCCGTGGGCAAAACCCTAGAAAAAGTGAACTAAAAATCACGGACTTTTAAATCAAGAATCAACCACAACCAAAGATAAGGATCACGAGTCTCACGACCCACCAACATAGGGTCTGCATGCTAGAGGATCAGAAAGTTAAAAAGTACTAGAAAGAAAGTAAAGATAATGTAGCTCCAAAAAAGGAACGAAATTGCAGATGAAAAGCA
Organism: Rhododendron simsii; assembly: GCA_014282245.1. Classification (NCBI taxonomy): domain Eukaryota; kingdom Viridiplantae; phylum Streptophyta; class Magnoliopsida; order Ericales; family Ericaceae; genus Rhododendron; species Rhododendron simsii. Next base: position 2,763,168 of record CM024956.1, read on the forward strand.
GAACATAACAAATATCTGCATGCAAAATCACGTCTTTTTGCGAAACCCAGATAGCGAAATTCAGCAGAGTTGCAATCGAAGACATACCTGAATCTGGGTAATTGAGGTTTGACGAAAAAGAGATGAGATCGGACGATTGGAAAGAGGGGGGTGATTTTTAGAGAGAGAGAGAGAGAGGGCCGAGGGGTGAGATCGCAGAGACAGAAGCAAGGCTGTGTACTGTGGAGTGAGTGATCTACTGATCTTTGTCTCTCCCTCTCTCTCTCTCTCTCTCTCTAAAGCCTCTTCCACTGCTTTGCCGTACAAAAGTAAAAACCTGAAGAATCAGGAGGATATACTTTCCGAAGATCCGGATTTTATAGTAATCTTTTTTCGTGAGGAGGAGAATCTTCCAAATACTGTTAATTGTTTCGTAAACGTAAAGTTGGAAAAGTAATTTATGGAAAGAAATTTGGGGAAGATAATTAAATGAATACGATATATTGTGAGGATTGCCACTAATATTATGGGACAATAGACAATAAAAAAAAATATTACAGAATAATAATTTTAACTATGTAAGAATCTTTCTATCCAGTCATTAATTTCGGAGTTCCGAAATGTCGAGGTGCATGTAAACTGACCTTGATATTCGATTGTATAAAAAGATCCTTTTCATACTACACTTATCTACCAAAAAAATTATTAAAAAAATCATAAGAGTTTGATTGTGACCCAATTAGTAAAAGTAGGATGTTCTCTTAATAATGTATAAAGGTCATAAATTTATAGTTTAGAATAGGAAAATGATATTCGCACCTTTCAAATTGTTAATCGCACTCTAAAAGAAATATAAACTTAATTTTTGTATTCCTCTTTTACGGTGCGATTAACAATTTGGTGAATACAAAAAATCACTTCCCATAGAATATATCATTTTGAGAGTTCAACTTATGTCAAGCTGGCTTTTATACCCTTTGAGTCATTTGATACCAACAGGCAATAAAGCATTTTAGCTGCATTCATGGTGACAGCAATCTCATACATACAAAGTAGGCAACTGTCTGTTCATCGGACAGACAAAATTTTGAGTGAATAAAGAAGAATGGTGAATAAGATATGATGGAGGATTGAATAAATGTGATGTATTCCTATTTTGCCCTAGGTAACTTTGGAAACGGTGAAATGGGCTATTTAGTTTTAATAACACAGTTAACAATGTACTAATTCTTAAAAAAGATTTGGTTTGGAAATGTTGATACGGGTGGACCCATGATTACATATCCCTTCACTTAAAACACAAATAATCACGGGATATGAGTGGACTCGGATATACCTTATCTGGCATCTTCCATATCCGACCTCCTTCTATTTGCGACAAACAAGCTGTAGAGTGATATATTTACTGACGGCTATGATACAATTGGTCCGTGGTTGAGATTTTTAAAAATACTAAAATATAAGAACAAATTCTTTGCACAATCTCAACAACTATGCATATCAAAAAAAAAAAAAATTTCTCAACAACTATGACACCACTCCGACAAGGACCATTCTCTCGCTTCAATGATATAGAAGTGAAGTTATTAGTTATGTCTCATCTTAAGCACTTCCGCCACAAGTGAGGTGGAGTATAGTTGGTATCTCTCTTATATTTTTATGCATATGGGCAGGGTTGCATATGGGTAGGGTTCGATTTTCGTAAACACTCATCCCTTCTCCAACTCCCCTAACAGCATCCACAGTGATATAATCAATACTAAAATATTGTTAAGATTAGCAACATAAGCTCAAAAAAAAGCTCACAGTGGAATAATCAGATTTGGCAATCTCTTAGCAACTCATCAAATTTTGGCCATTGGATAATCAAAACTAGCAACTTTTTGCCAATAATCAAATTTAGTTGTTCCTATATTTCTTCAATTAAGTACACCATCATTACACAAAAATATTCTTTCTCTTCCATTTTTAACATATTTCTAAGAAAAATACTCTTAAAAAAAGTTTTTACTTTTTTTGCAAAAATTGTTTTTTTCAAAACTATTTTTTTTTTTGAGAAAACTATTTCTTCAATCAAGTATTGTTTTTTTTTTTTTGCGAAAACAGTTTTTTTATTAAAACTTTTTTTTTTCAAAACCTGTTCTTTTTTTCAAAAACTATTTTTTTATTCAAAAACTGTTTTTTTTTTTTACTTTTTCCCAAAAAAAAATTTTAAATCAAAGTTTTCAAAAAACTAATTTCTCTTTTTCTAATAACCTGTTTTTATTAGTTTGAAACTTATTTTTAAAAAATTGTTTTCTATGTTCACAATGTTTAGATTTTTTTAAATTAAAAATGTTATGTGGCAAGTTTTGGTTATTCAAATTTGATTGTACCATTATGGACATCTATATTGCTAACTTTAGCAACCCCTAAAATGTATAACCAAAAGATGATGTGGCAACTTTTGATTATTGACTTTTGGTTATTCCACTGTAGATGCTCTAAGATAAAAGTAGATTAGATTTAACCAATGAAGTGAGGAAAATTTTTCGGTGCCGGGTGGGAACCACGTGGTGCCCGCTCGGCGCATCCGAGCCGTTCATTGCGTTTTTGGACGACTCGGTGAAGAGAGAGGAAAAAAAAAAAGGAGAGAGAAAGGTTTTGGGTGAGAGGAGAAACAGAATTTCAATCTGAACCGTCCAAAAGTTTATTGGACTACTTGAATGTGCCGAACGGATAGCATGTGGGATATACTCGGGAGCTGGGACCGAAAAATTTCTCCTTCCGTGAGGCAGAGATCGCTATCGCGTGATCAACGGGAACTACATATTGCAAACTCATTGCGTGATCAATTCTGGAAATGTTGTCATCTTCATTAATACAATTGCGCGCGTGATCAACGGGAACATAACACCGCTATTGGACTGCTTGGTGTGTATTTTGTCATCTTCATTAATACAATTTAATTTGCAGCAGCTGGTCGGGATTTTTTAACAGCGGTGTTATGTTCACTGCTCTATTTTATCGCTCACTATCTCACCGTCCGTCTCGACAATCAATGATCCGGATTTTAAAAAAAACTCTTCCAAACTCTTTTCTGGAAATATTTTTTTAAAATTTGGACTGAAAGCGGTGGGAGAGCAGTAAAAGTTGAGTGAGAGGGAGCGGTAAAAGTTGAGCAATAAGCTTAGACTTTCTAATGAGGGCACCCTTATTTTCGTTAGTTGCGGACTTTCTGTAATCAGCCGTTGAATCGTGTTTTGAATGGTCTGAATCTGCTGAAGGTTTATAACCGGTCACAATTAACTTTTTCCTGGAAAAATTTCATTAAAATCTAGACCATTTAAAATACGATCCAACGACCAGCAATCAGATCCGCATTTAACGAAAATAAGAACGCCCTTATTAGAAGCGCCTTATATATATATATATATATATATATATATCGAGGCGGTTCAATGGACAACTATTTAGACACCTAAAAAAACACCTCATAGTTCCCGATCAAATTTTGATGATCCGAGCCGCTCAATGTGATCAGAACGTGATTTTAAGGGTACTCGCTAGAAATCAGCAAAAAAAAAAGACCGAAAAGGGCTTGATCTAGGCAGTTTTTAGCTTAGATTTAATGAACGGTTCAATTAAAAACTGCTTAAAACAACACTTTTCGGTCTTTTTTTTTTTCTAATTTCTCGCGGGTTCCCTTAAAATCATATTCTGCACACATTGAACGGTTCGGATCATCAAAATTTGATCGAAAACCATGTGATTGAGATTTGGGGTGTTTTTTTAGGTGTCTAAATAGTTGTCCATTGAACCGCCCCGTATATATATATATATATGGACGGTTCCGCGGACAACTATTTAGACACCTAAAAAAACACCTAAAATCTCAATCTCATAATTCCCAATTAAAATTTTATAATCCGAACCGTTCAATATGTGCAGAATGTAATTTTAAAGGTGCGTACGAGAAATTAGCAAAAACAATAACCGGGAAGTGCTTGTTTTAAGCTGTTTTTAATTGAACCATTCGTTAAATCTAAGCTAAAAACTGCTTAGATCAAGCCCTTTCCGGTCTTTTTTTTGGGCTGATTTTTTACAAGTACCCTTAAAATCACGTTCTGATTACATTGAGCGGCTCGGATCATTAAAATTTGATCGGAAACTATGAGGTGTTTTTTTAGGTGTCTAAATAGTTGTCCATAGAACCGTCCCGTGTGTGCGTGCGTGTGTGTGTATATATATATATATAGATAGAGAGAGAGAGAGAGAGAGAGAGAGAGAGAGTCAAGGTTATCTTCTTGAAATTTTGTTCCAAGACAAGAATTCAATTAATGGGAACATTTTTCTTAGTGCTGAAATCGGCTTGTTAGACAACCACAGCTTAGTGCAATCAGTAAGTCACTGTCTCCCCTTTGTGGAATGTCTTGGGTTCGAACCCCACAGGAGGCAGACCTTTTGGGGGTCAGGGCTATGGATAGTTTCTGGATCCCCGTGCTAACCCTAACACCTCCCACTAACCCCGACGATGTATATCGCTTGACAAAAAAAATGGATGTCAGAAATTAATACTCCGTATTTCCTTTATGTGCGTAAATGGATGAAATAGATGATAGAGATTGCTCCATTTTTTTCCTTGTGATTCAGTTCAGGGCTATGTACAGGCTTTGAATCCTCTGTGAACTAATTTACTAACTACCTGCTGCTAGGGGTGAACAAAATATCCGTCAAACCGTGAATCCAGTCCACACCTATCCAAACCGAAAGATTTGGTTTGGTTTTTTAGTAATATGGTTTGGTCATGATTTAAAAAAATTAGAAACCGCATTATATGGTTTGGTTTGTGGATTCATGTTCACGGTTATGGTTCCAAACCGATTCGAACCGTATAATATATATATATATATATATATATATATATATAATCGGGACGGTTCAATGGACACCCTAAAAAAACACCCTAAATCTCAATCTCACAATTCCCGATCAAATTTTTATGATCCGAACCGTTCAATGCGTGCAGAATGTGATTTTAAGTATACCCGCGTGAAATTAGCAAAAAAAATGACCGGAAAAGGCTTGATTTGAGCAGTTTTTATTTGAACCGTTTAATAAAAAACTGTTTAAAACTGTTTGGATCAAGCCCTTCCCGGTCATTTTTTTTGCTGATTTCTCACAAGTACCCTTAAAATCACGTTCTGATCACATTGAGCGGCTCGGATCGTCAAAATTTGATCGGGAACTATGAGGTGTTTTTTTAGGTGTTTTTTTAGGGTGTCCACGGAACCGCCCCGATATATAATATGTATAGTTATATATATTTTAATTATGATTCACCAAATAAATATAGGAGCCTACTTTCCTAATTTATCGATCTTATTAAATCCACCAATATTTAGTTTTCCAATTCTTATTCCTATAATTTCTCTACTACCATTACCAAGACTAATTATCCTAACTTTTTATATAAGAAAACCTATCCCTATACTACAAAAACCTAATGTACTAACGTAGTATCCGGCCATCTCTTGCCTAGCCACAATAAACCATCTATCTTCTCTACCCATAGTTCTCTTTGCAATCTGCATGGCTTCCGTGAATGTGAGGGAAAATAAATTATGTTCTTGCTTTGATTTTTTGTGTTGCTATTTTTTTTCCAGATCAACAATATTTTATTTGATCCTAACTTTTTTCTTCTGTCTTTTCTTGTTAGATGTCAACTGCGGAATGAAATTGATTTTAATATAAGTTTTTTTTTAAATTTATCTTTGTAATTTTAAGTACTTCAAATATTTTTTTGGAGATGATAGCTTAGTTAAAAGCAAACCGTGGTTAAAACCGAAACCGAACCGTAGTCTAATGGATTGGATTGGTTTGGTTCTATGCATTTTGTGGGTTGGTTTGGTTCTCGAAATTTATAATACGTAGGTATTGGTTTGGTTCTTGGTTTACTATAAAACCGAACCAAACCGAACCATGCTCACCCCTACCTGCTGCAGCACTTCGCAACAAAAAAAAAAAAAAAAAACTGTTTTACACGGAAACGGATGCTATCTCTTTCCGGTAAAATGCGCCTATCCAGGGACGTGTAAAGCAGCGGTAGATCAACGTAGGTGTGAACAAAGCATCATTCCGTCAATTCGTAAATCTACAATAGCGGGAACTCTCAACACTGTTGCAGCAGTCGGCACTCGTGTTCTTATTAGTGCATTTACAGTATTTTTCTTCTTTTTTTTTGACAGTTTGTGAAGTTTACTCTGAAAGCAATTTTTAGAATTAAGGATTGTAAATTGTAGGATAATCAAATGGATCTGTGTCCTTTATTTCAGAACTTAAAAATTTTCATGGTACATATTTCAGAACTTAAAAATTTTTAAAAGGAGTACAGCAAATAACGTGCCCTGATTATTCTCTATATTCTAAATCATGTGCATCGTATTAATTTTGTCCCCTAAACACATCGATTTTAATGATTTGAGAATTGTAGCTTTCTTTCCATCCCTTCGTTCTTTTGACTTAGAGAGAGAGAGGAAATTGATAATCTGCATCAATTATTGTAGGCGTGGCTCACTTCACAATCAGTGCAGCATCCAATCCGTCACTATAATGTTCTCAAAACGAATATGTCAAGGTATCCATTTCTTGTGGGTGAAAATTGGAAAGAGACTGGTTATTTACATATAAATGTTTTGTTTCGACCTTTTCAATAATGAGTTCTTCCGATTTTGTTGATTTTTTTTATTTTATATTCCTAATAATAATATTCTAGACAAAAGTACGTAGCTTCATCTGAGATATTCAAATATTATTTCCAGGCATATTCTTAGGCCACATTTGGTTGCCGGACAAGTTACCCCACTTGCTTTGATTTCTCAGATAGAAATTTGATAGTTTGTAGCGAAATTTTAGACCCCACAAAATTAAAATTCAACTTTCTTCAAATGTATAGAAAATTCAAGCATTCTTATCTTTTCGAGAGTTAATAGTATTACAACTCAGACTATGCAACGTTTTCATACTATATGTTAAGTCTTTGAGACCTATTGTAAAGCAAAATTACCTTTAGTAATATATCTATGTTATAATTAAACTCTTAATTTAGGTTTTATTCTGATAGGCAAATAGAGAATAACTTGCATAGTATTTAGTTTTTGACCTCATTAAACAAAATTTTTGACTCCGCCCTTGATAGAAACTATCTTTGGGTAGGTGGACGACTCAATACCTTGCATAGTATTTAGTTTTTGACCTCATTAAACAAAATTTTTGATTCCGCCCCTGATAGAAACTATCTTTGGGTAGGTGGAAGACTCAATACCTCATGGCGTAAAGATTACTATTATGGAGGATAAGATGATACTTTCGTTTAATTTCTTTTATAGTTTATTCTACCTCCGTTTATAACCGTATCCGGAACCGTTAGATAGATATGAATTTACATACATAGGTTACCAAGCTTTTTGAAAAAGATAAGGGGTTAAGGAGTTGCCAATAAACAAAGTGTATACACCATCATTTGGAAGACAGAACCAAGGAAGGATTTAGAAATAACAAACAGACTACAAATGCAGTAGGAAGAGTCATTGGTAGTTGGGAAAAGTCATTGGTAGTTGAAGATTTCTACGTACTTAGCTTTCATTCAATCTACCAAATTTGCAAAAATTCTGCACAAAACTTGTAAAGAGACAATCTTATGGCACAACTGAAGCGTCAAGGCAGTGAATGATTCAACGCCGTTCCTTGATATCGCGAAAATAGATGCTTCAGAGGTTCTCCGAACACGATTAAGGCCACGGCACCATTTCACAAGCCCGAAATCCACATACGGGAGCCTGAAATAATTTCCCTGCAAGTGTTTCCCACTTTTTTGAAATGAATAACAGAGCCCGAGCTGCTTACATTTTGGGAAATGCCAGAGTTCACTTTTATCATAGGTTTTTTTTCCGCTTATATCCCTTAAATTATATACTATTTTTCTGCTTCGTCTTCGAATTATCAAAATCGTTTACTTCGTCCTCCAACTTTTGCATTGCAACCTATCAAGTCTCAGAACCAACACCGTTAACATTTCAACCGGAAAAGATAGAGTACACCACCAATCTAATGGCAGATAGTCATTCCCCTCAATCCTACAATCTGGCACCAAACTAAGCCGAGGTTCCCTTCATTTTGGGTTATATATACAGGGTACACCAGCCGTGTCTTCCTCATCCTCTTCCCCCCATCCGCAGCCGTGTTTTATTAATTTCGAGAACCTAACCACCCCATTTCAGATTTCATGTACAATATTCAGCACTGAAAAACTCACAATTTCAGCTTTTAAACAATCATTTCAGCATATGATTGTAATTTGAGCAGCTAATCATTCGATTCCAGCACTAAAAACAAGATTCCAGCTTTAATAGAATCAGTTCAGCGTATGATTATAACTTGAGCAGCTAATCATTCAATTCTAGAAGGGAAAAAAAGAGAGCATAATTCCAGCTTTAAACAGGTAAAAACTTCAGTGATTAATATCTTATCTCGGCACTCAATACAGTTGCTTCAGCATCTGTTTCTTTTCACTTCAGAGTCATCACCAGATAAAGGAATTGGTAAGTCCATAATTGGACCTATTTTCAACGAACTTCAGAGTCATGCATGGGAGGAGGCAGTGAAGAGTGAAACTCAAATGCAAAGAATGCTCAAAGCTTTTAACCTTCCTCAACCCAAAATTATGGTTAAACAGAACTTTAAGTTGATGTGAGAAACTACATTTGGGGTTGTGCGTGGGCTGGGGATGGAGGGAGGTCAGGGGAAGGGATACTCAGGCTCCGTTTCGGAAAGGAAAACAAGTATTTATTTTTTAAGAAGACAATTTTAAGTTCAAAAATTATGTGCTTATGCAAATAATTTTCCTATCAATATGGATATTGTTTGATAGATCTCATTGAGATCTTTAATACGGTGCAAAAAAAATTGAAAAATTAATTTTCATTTACATTATTTTTGAGTTTGAAAATATAAAATAAATACTTTTTTTTTTTTTTTAGAATATGTTCTGGAACGGGGCCTCAATTTTTGCCTGAGTAATTTAGGTTTGTGCGCGGGCTAAAGCTGGAATGGCATTTTTGCCCTTTGAGTTGGGCATGTGTCATTCACGTGGGTTTTAGCTGTTTGAAATGTTAAGGGAAGTTAGCTTTGAGACGTAATAGGTTGCATTGCAAAAGTTAGAGGATGAAGTAAACGATTTTGATAGTTTGAGGTCGAAGTAGAAAAAATGGTGTATAGTTTGAGGGATAAAAAAATAAAACCTCTTTATCACATTGGTACACTTGCAGTGCACTCATTGATCCACAAACCGCCATTTTTCCCTCAACAAGAATAAAAACTTTCCCGTTCTGCAATTCTTTGGGAGAACTGATCAAAGAATCCAAAATACCAAGCTTAATCTCTTCTCAATTCATTAGATTCGTTACCTGAGAGTAAGTTCCATTTCCTTTTCTACAAATTCAGAATAAAGGTGAAAGGGTAACTTATTTAACGATTCAACCGAGTATGTAGAAGAAGATGGCACCTTGGCATGGACACTGTCGTTACCATTGATTATCTGATTTGCCCATTTACAATCTGCAAATTCCCATCTTTTCCATCACCACAGAGTCACAAGATGGCATATAACAGCGTATTCTAAGTTTTCTGCGTAAGCGAAGCAGATATCTAAGAACTCAGATTACAACACTTTAATGATGAAATCATGAAAGCACAAGGAGTATATAAACACGGTCCACTTGAAAGTAAGTTTCAACTAGAAAGTTTCAGATGATTTACAAGTTACTTGGGAACTTGAAAGACAGAAACAAGGCCTGCTGAAATACAAATAACTGGAAAAAAAGTTTACAGAAACAGTATAAAAGGTAATGATTTCGGTTTTGGGGAATCTGAAGAAAATTATACACCATTCCTATTTATTTGATCTTCGGACTTCTAAATACGCTAGCAGCGAACACCATTCCTATTTATTTGATCTTCAGACTTCTAAATACGCTAGCTGCAGAACACGCGCATGAGAACTCTTTTACTGAAGTAAATGAAGAATCAACCAACTGAAGGATTCAATGCTGTTACTACCTATCATCACGAAAAGCAGATGCTAGAACGACCCTCCGAGCAGGAAAAGGACACCATTCGCAAGCCCAAAATCCCCAAGAGGCTGAAATTATTTACGGCAAGATTTTCCCTCTTTATCGTAAAGAATGGTGTAATTCGAGCTACTAACATTTCTAAAATAGCAGAATGTGCTATCATCGTATCGGTATACTTCTTGTGTATTCCCTATGCCAGCAACCACCGAATTGTTTGCTACAAGCAGAACACCCAGTCCATTCTGCAAATTTTTTAGAGAACTATCAAACAATCCAAAATCACCAGCTTTAACCCTCTTCTTCTCATTATAACCCAATGTCAAATTCGTTACCAATAAGAAAGTTTCATTTCCCTTGTCCACCTCGTCAGTGTATAGGTATAGAGGAAATCGTTTCGATGACTTAATTGACAAAACAGAAGAAGATGGCAATTTAGCATGGACACTATCATTGAAGTTGATTGTCTGGTTAACAATCTGTAAATTCCCATCTTCCCTCAATACCATAAAGTTACTAAAATTGAATCGTTGGGTTGAATTCGTGGTTATCTTTCCATGGGACGACTTCACCCATCCAACCGACGATACAGATTTATTAACAGTCGTCAAAATTTTCCCATTTATACCTGTCAAGTTAGATACCAGGGTAACAACCACAGGCGATACGTAGTGTTTCAAAAGATGGCCTTTGGTTTTTACCCTCTTCCTGTCCAACCAAACATGCAAATTGGCATCTATGTACCACACATTCAAAGCGTTTGTCACGCTAAATGCAAACTCATGGGTCTTTCCATCAAGTATTGTGCCCAAAAAGGGAGTGACCTCAATATCATAGGAAGGGAGATCAAAAGATCCGATCCCGGTAATAGGTCTCCACAAAAGGGGATTTATCCCTCCGGTATAGATCACGGTAAAAGGCCAAACCACGCCGAGTTCCACGCTGTCCAAAGTGACCACAACCTCCCTAAATGCCCCGTTTTCAGGCGGAATCGAGAGGTTGTTCGCGGTAATAAAGTTGTTCGGTAAATGGGTATACCAAAACTCATCATCATTGTGATACGAAACATAAACCTCCAGCACAGCCCTATATGCATTTCGGGGAATCATGAACTTTTTCGACTCTATATCAGTCGAATTTTCGACTTCGAACCACAACCCATCATTCAAAGGTAGATTCCGCGAAATGGGTAAGATCAAATCAGCCCAAGAACCATACCCACCAAAAGAATTACCCGAACTCTCTTCAGCAGGATAGAAATGGACCGTCAACTTCACATGGTACACACCGGTATAAACATTACTAACAATGTTACCAAGATAAACAGCAAGTGTTTGATTACTCATCAACAATGAATAATACCTCGTGATGTCCTTCTTTACCGTCCAAGCGATCCCGGTGGCTGTCGGCTCCGCGGTGCAGCTCCGGAGAAGCTCCACGCCACCTAGCCAGACCCCGAAAATGCGATCAAATTGCGTACCATTGCATTTAGCCTCCCATTGGAGAACAATTTTGGCGAAGTTTTGACACGGGCAGTCTGAGGGTGGCGTATAATTGGCAAGAACTGGTGGTAGTCCATATGTGTAGCCGAAATCATGTTGGAGGAGGAGGTAGGAGCAGGGTTTGGTTCTGGGAACTTGGATGGGTTTGGCTACTTCAAAGACTGTGGTAATGTTGGTTTTGGCGAGGTGAGTTTTGAGCTTTGGTCTGAAGTGGCCTTTTTTGTGAATGTTTGCTGCGGTGGAGAGAGAGTGGTTCAGGAGGAAGAGAGAGAGGGGGAGGAGGAGGATGAGAGGGAAAGCTGTCATTGGTGTGGTGTAATGTTGCTTTGCTTCAGACTTGAATTAATGAAGGAGCTATACAATTTGGAAGCTGTCACTGGTGTAGTGTAATGTTGCTTTGCTTCAGACTTAGAATGAAAGAGCTATATAATTTGGAAATGGCTGGTCTGCTATCCAAGTTTGGACTGCGGAGGTGCAGTTCAAGTGATCGCAACTGTCAGTTAGCGTTTTTAATGGTCCAAATTTATTTGGAAATTTTTACCGGTAAATTATCCGTTAATTGTCAATATGAAAATTCAGATTGAACTATACACGCCTCTCGGCCGGATCCTAAAATTTTCGTTTGGCAAAAAAAAAAAAATGAATGAATGAAAGAGCTCTATATATGCAAGGTTGGGTGTGGGAAAATTTGCTCAAGAGAGTGCAGAGAAAGAGAGGTGGAGACAAAGAAGGGAATATGATGACATCGATTGTTTCTTTTTCCTTTTTGGTAAGGTAATCCATTTAGACTGTCGAACCAGGAAAATGGACCAAGGGCAAGGAAACTATAGATAAAGAATGGATGTTTTCCCTTTTCTTTTCTTTTTTTTTTTTTTTTTCTAAACAGAGATATGACGACAATATTGATTGATTCATCATTTGACCGTTATTTCTCTCAGTGGAATGAAAGCAATAGCAAGAAAGATTTTTTTCCCTATATTGAACATAAGAGCAGGAAGCTAGATCGATTCACCATTTCAAATGCTTTCGAGGTCAAATCTTCTATACCAAAACATTGTCAGCATGAAATCGTTTGTATCGGAAAATCGCCTGCATTTTAAGTCAAAGGATTACACAAGAGAGCTTCTCAGAAAGATAGTTTTATACAAACATTCAAATGGAAATGCATAGAAACAGAGGTACATATACTTTTTTGGTACAAGTGATCTTGTAGGCTTTCTACCTGGACTCGGAACAATTTTTACCCCGTAGATTTATGTACGTATTCAGATTTATGTATACTGAGAGTGATGTTTATTAGGTTTTCAAATAGTAAATAACCCCCCATCATGCTAGGAACAAATAACTAACACTTAAATGTGAAATTTTGTCATCTAAAAACAGAAATATTGAATAATTGATCGTAAATTATGGGATTTCACTCTTTCTTCACTTGTGTGGAGGGCTCTACAGATACAGAATTGTGTACAAGTTCTTCTACCGTATAGTTAAGTGTTTGCGCAAATTCATGTGTTCTTTTAGCTTCGTTCTTTTAACCTCTCTTATCCCTCAATATTTACCATTCATGAGTAAATTTGTGTTATGATCTAAAGATGAAAAAACAAAAATGTTCATTTAAATAGTAAAATCAAAATTTTCAACCTTAGTTTACATCATTTATTCAAGGACTAGGAATGACCTGCTAACCACGTAGCTCAAAATGTTAACCTAGCTCTTATACAGTAACTGCTCGCAAATTCTTATATATCATTTCATCTTTTCAGGAATTCCCAATGTGGGTTCTCACAGTAAATTTGTAGGACTAGATATATGCGTGTTTACGTCGAGGAAGTTACCTCTTCAAAGTTGCATGTGTAACATGATCAATTTTATTGTATTGTTAAAATTTGAATTTCTTACATCAAAATTAGCTAGCCATTCTTATCATACCAATTTGACTTTAATTATTCTATGTCGCGAGTGATGTGTTGAGTGATGCAACCTAGCTATTAACTATATAATTTTATGAAGTTAAAAATTCATGAAAATTAAGATAGAGGAATAAGGATCCGGCCCATTGTGTACTGCCATGCGAATCACGGGGGTGATTAATTAATACTCCTACACTGGTAAATTACACATATTCTTTTTTTTTTTGGGCGCTGCTATTCGCAGTCACGTATTTTCTCCCACAGTCTGTTAAAAATTTTCAATTAGACTCGACAGTTAGTTACCGAAATTGAGATACATTTTCAGCATCCAATTATTGAAATATGATATTTTTTTCAACAGCTATTTATCGAAAATGCATGTTTGGCAGTTGTCTACTGAAAATTGAATATATTTTCGACATGTAGTTACCGAAATATAATCTTATTTTCAACAGCTATTTACCGAAATGTTATTTATGATTTTCAACAACCACTTACCGAAATATAGTGGGTTATGTGAGAAAATAGGTGGCTGGGAATAGCCGGCCCCCTTTTTTTTTTTGGGGGTAATGAAGGTTTGTATTTATAACAAACGGGATACAAAATCAAAGGAACATTCCCCAGTGAGCCAAGCCAAAAATTACACATATTTTTCTTGAAGTTTCTGACAAATACGCAAACCTCCCCCGTGGTTTAGGGAAATACTCTTACCTCCCCTTGTTTTCTGTTAGTCCCCTTGCTTTCACCCAAGTTCTTCAACCCAAAATATATATATATATATATATATATATATAATAAGTGTTTGCGCGCAAGTACTGATTTTAAGTAAATTGGATGATATTCAATAAATTTTTTACAACTTTAACTTAAGTACTTCAACATTTCTCACCCTAACTCTTCGTCTATTTTAATTAATCGCATCAAGAAATTATCACTTCTTGTTCTTCTTTTTTTGCACACCCACTTAGTAAATAATCCTCCTCATATTGCATAGGTAATTGGGAGGATATTGGCTGGGGCAATGGTAATAAGAAGTAATCAAATAATAATATTCTAATATTTGAGGGGTAATGGAAATTTCCCAAATTTGAAGAAAGAGAGAGGAAATTTGAGGTGCGACTTTAAAGTATTTAGCCTTTGAGGAACTGACGGTTGTGTAGATTGGTATTCGGGTGGTACTGTTGGTGTCTCGTTCTCTCTCTACGAAAGGTCTCTGATGTATTTGGGTGTCGTTGTTGTAGAATGCATGGGATGGGGATATTTTGGGAGTGCGAAACCGGAGGGGTTTGGTGAGGACATGTATGCCATTGCAAAATGAAACCACAAATCAAATAAGGGAGCATCTGAGAATTAGTTCGTAAAGTAAAGGAGGTGAGAGTATTTCCCAAACCCCAGGAGAGGAGAGGTCCGTGTACTAAGTCAGATCAGTGTAATTAATCAACGCTAAAAATTTATTGACTTGCAAATCATGCGATAACCAATAGGTTAATGCTTACCCAATCCAAATGATTAACCAACCATTGAATAACCAAAAGCAATCTTTTGAGAATCCTTCAACTCGTCGCTCACTGGGTTCTCCTTATAAAAAAATCACTTAATTTTTTTGATAATCCATGTCTAGATTAGGTTAATACGAAAAGTCTTCTTTACAATATTATTGCATAGTTAAGGTTTTGGGAGTAAAAATTCCTCCCAGAATTCCCTCCACAAAGACCACACAATCCTAGACAAAACCACTACTCGTAGTACTTTCTTTAAGTTTAGCTTGCTAGCTGTTTGTTTACTAGTTTCCTAGCTATGTGTTTATTCTTCTCTCTACCACATTATAACAGACTTTTTTTTTTGGATAACCGGATGTCCGGACCAGCTTACGCATACCTCGACTAATTTCGGAGCTCTGAAGATAACAACCGGGCATTATAGTAGACTTTCTACCTTTGTTTCTTTGCACTCACTCATTCTGTCGCCCTTAACCCACACATGCAGGTCTCTACTTTGGGAGCTCGATCGGGTCCCCTCAATGTGGCAGGCTTTTGGGGAATTCAACATGTTAGATTTCTTAGAGGGTTCCAACCTAAAATTACTTGGCATGCAACATGTGGAATAGCCTCTATTATATTTTAACCAAATTTTGGTAGCTTAAATGCGCAATGTGAACAAGTCTAACCCTCCCGCTCACATGCAGACTGTATGCACGTAGAGGTAATAGACCAGGAGCTGAACGATTGACTTGGCTTATTGAGATGACAAAGACTTTCCCACAAGAGATATGCGGACATCCTCGCACATCAAGCTTGATTGGTCCATGCAAGACTTCTTCATATTTGCCTTGTTTCAATTCCTAGCTTGTATTATTTCTCGAGTAGGAGATGATGCTAGATTGCCAAGGCCGGGTGTTTCATACAACCCCGATTATCTACACTTGATCTGCACTTTCGACCAATTTTTTTTTAGCATTTCCCTCTCCCCAGAAATACGTTTCGTCTCCCAAGAAATCTGTTCCTCCTCCCAAGAAAGTCAACTCCCTCTCGCGCCACATTATAGGATTAGTATTTTCTCATGATTCACTTCATATATACTTCTATGGTATCTATCCTTATTGATCATCAGCACAAAAGCAAAGCTTGCTTGAACATGTACATTTGCTTCTAATGATTTTTCCCCATAAACTGGTAAGAGTTGGCGGAGGAAAAGTTGGCCAGAAAAGGAGATTGATTTTGCCAAATTAAATGACCAGATGAACTGTTTGTCGTCATGAATCTGGTGGGCACCCTTATTGGCAAAAATTGCTCTCTTATATGGGTTTCAACCATGCTTCTGCTTCACTACTGTAAATTCTTTTTCCCTTCTCGCTCCGGTGTTCTACTGCAATGAGAAACTGAACGAATTGAACGAATTTTTAGAAAATGAAAATTGGGACCTTCGACTTCAACCATAGCGCACAATACGGGTTCGATCTCAATAAACTACTTACCATCGAGATTGAGCAATATGTATTTGTAGAATATGTATACAATGAATTTCCAGTTGGCCTCAACTTTAACTCTTGGGTTCATCGGTGACAATGGAAATGCCACAAGGTGATAAGAAAAGGGCCATGGTACGTATTGAGTAGTGCAATCAAAATGAAAGGTAAAAGCAAAAGCAAGAAGCTTATTTCCTTTTTCGAAACATAGGCAAGAAGCTGGATTGACCCTTTCAAGTTTCAAATGCTTTCTACTAGGACCCAAAATTTTCTTCTATAATCCTGTATCGCTTCAATTTTATCGGATCTCTCCGAAGGGACTTCTTTTATAGCCCTGTAGTTTTATGCCCCTACGAATGTAGTTATGTATAATGAGATTGACATTTTATAATACGTGATCAATTTCTAATATTCAGCTTTGGATTTTTTTGTATCTAGCTAAATGAGCTAGTCAGTCTTATCATATAGATTTGACTTCATCATTCAAGATGCAAACCTATGAAGTTAAAAGATTCCAGAAATTATGATGGAGGATCCTGTTACATATTGATATCTATATTACAAAACACAAGGGTGGAAGGCTCATTGAAATACATTTTCATAAGAGTTGCTCAAATTCGATTCAAGGGTTGAGATACAATTTCTCCTTGAGTAAATTTCACCACAATCTTTTAACCCAATTGCACCACTGCTACCAGTATGAAATTCTTGAATCATACTGTACCATTTTTTCGAATTCCAAACCCTACGGGCATCTCCGCCTGATCCATTTAATTCACTCAAATTCGGATCAAACTGTATTGAGGTATTTCTTCTCCAATGCTAAATTTTTATTTTTACCAAAATTTAGAGTTGTTTTTTACGTTTTTCCTCCACCCTGCCTTCTCTGGCTGTTGCTCTATTTTTGGAATGTTATATTTATCAAAAATTAAAAAAGGGCTTGGATTTGGTCTCCCTTCATTTGGGTAGTTTTGGTAAGAAAAAAAAATTAAAACTAAAAAAGGAAAGGCAAAAGGGGCCGTTAAGATGAATTTTTTTAGTGTGTTTACTTCAATAAGTCTAGGGACCATGAATCCCACCCATGACCCAACCCATGACGTTGATGTGGCGGGGTGGGTCCCATGCCACGTCAGAGAGAGAGAGAGAGAGAGAGAGCGGGGGAGGGAGACCCACCTCCACTGGATTCAACTCCGGCGACTAATCACCCCCACATCCACCGTCGGTCCACCCTCCTCTCCATCTACCTCTGCTGCCACTTCCACGAAAACCCTAACAACACCCGCACCTCCTCAATCGACAATGTCATAACCCTCAGCCGCATAATCTTCATCGCCAAAGATGAACAAAACGGCGTCGTCGGCCTCCACCCCACCACCGTCAACTCTTAACCCATTTTTTCCCTTCTCCAAGGGTAACAACAATAGAGAGAGAGAGAGAGAGAGAAAGAGAGAGCGAGATGGCAAAGGGTTGGTCGCCGGAAGTGAATCCGATGGTGGTGGTGGGTGTCGACTGTCGACCGCCTCCCTGTCTGTAAATTCAAGACCGGGGGGAGAGGGGGGTGTTTCACGGAGCAGACCTTGCTATTGGGGCCCTTTGGGAGAAAAATTTTCAGTGTTTTTTTTTTAAAAATAAATTTTGGGTTGTTGCTGACGTGGCATGGGACCCACCCTGCCATGTTAGTGTCATGGTTTGGGTCGTGCGTGGATTCTTGGTCCCTAAACTTATTTTTTTAGTTAGGGTAAATTTCACCGACCTCCCTGATAAATACAAAGACCTCTCCCTAAAGTTTCTCTATGACATTAACCCCCTTACTTTTGAAACTATTTTTAAGAACCTCATTTTGTTAACTAAATAACGAACTGTGTTAAATTTGGCTCTTAAAAGACAAAAATGCCTTTCAAAATACATTTTGTTCCTAGTCATTGATTTTGTCCTCAATTCTAGAGCTATTTTATTTACTAACAAATATTAAATACTATTCCATTGATTTAGCATTTCTTCTTCTTATTTGTTTATTTTTAACAAATATTAAATGATTTAGTGTCTCTAACAAACATTAAATGTTAGGCCTGTGTATTTTATTGGGATTGTATTTGCCTTTCTAATCTCCTTGGAAGTATTTTTTCACTTTTTTAATTCCCCACAAATTTTTTTTTTTTTGGTCAAGCGGAAAATATTCCCCACAATTTTTTTATATGATTCTAATTCCTTTTATTGACACAAATAAATACAATAACCAACACATATTTATACAAAACTAACAAGAACCAAAACAAAAACAAAAATGAAGATGAAATTAATTAGTTAGGCCAAATCACTCATATCTCAACTAATGATACTAATTAACATTTGCTAAAAAATGAAATTGAACTATAGATGAGTATAAAAAAAAAAAGATCAGAAACCTCAAAAAAAAAAATTGAAGGGCATTTTTGTCTTTCAAGTGTTAAATTTAACACAATTAGTGATTTATTTAACGGAAGGGAGAATCTTGGTAATAGTTTTAAAAGTGATGAAGATCATTGTCATTTCAGAAACCTGAGGCAAGGTTTCTGTAATTGTTAGAACCTCATGTGAGGCCAGTAATAATTACCAAGAGGGAAATTAGAGAGAGGGCTAGAAGGAAATCTCGAGGGGAAATTCGAAATACACACAGCATCTGCAGCAGAAGTTCAGAGCTCATGGCGGCAAGGCAATCAGGACTCGATTCTTTCAGTCTATTCTCTTCCTCGGGTGACAAAATTCCATTAGGTTTCGGGTTTCTTGATCCATCAGAGAAGCCCCTGCTGCTTCCCCTTCCTGCTTGTGTTGAAGTTCTTCCCTCTGAGGTATTCTACTTGAAGTGTCGTCATTGGTTTACTAATATCTTTTTACTGTTTATGTTGTATATATCTCATCTGGGGTTTTTGGGTACTTCATTTCGAATAGGTTTCCTCATCTGTCAAATACGCAGTGGAGCCTGTGGATTTGAGTGGACTTACATTGCTCAAGGTAATCCTTTGCTTTTCTTCAATGATGACCGTAAATTGAAAAGCGTGGTTGGGGAAATGGAAAGAAACTAAAAACGAGCAAGCAATTGTTATGTTCTAAATTTTAAAGTTGTTTCACTGTTCTTCCATTTTCTTAGCGACCAAACATAGAAAATACAGGAATAGTGGGATTGAACTATGTTAAAGGAAACGACTAAGCCCAACTTTTTTCGTCTCTGGTAGGGTAGGGTGAGTACTCAGGAGGTTTTCCAATTATCAAATTCTGACTTGGTCCCTGGTAAATATGAAGGTTTGTAGGAAATTCTCTTTCTACGTATGACCTCTCATTGTGCTTTTATGAAATTTGAATGATTTAACTCTCAGATGTGAACGCATGATATATGATCATGGAATTTACATGATCTATTTGGGTAACTGAAAATTTAGATTACCAAAAAGAATGGAAATGACATGGTTGATCATGGTGTAGGTGGACTGAAACTGTGGGAAGGTTCACTGGATTTAGTCAAATCGCTAAAATCGGAGTTGCAAGATGAGCGCTTATCACTTAATGGAAAGCGGGTGTTAGAGGTGGGCTCTTCTCGTTGAGGTGACTATAATCTGTTATGCTAGGTCTACGAGATTTCATCATGTTTCATTCACTATTTCTCTCCCATTGGTTTCCTGCTCATATAAGGACGTATGTACACCATTGGTAAAATGTGGCAGCAATCGTCAATCATGTAGCTCTGGTTTGGCAACTCTTGTCAAAATGATGACATGGCCATGGAGTGGTTAGACAAGTCTTGTAGGCTTTGGGACCCTAAACCAAAGGCTATGGGCAACACAAGCATCGAGAAGTCTTTTTGGTCCAAAGAACAAGTGTCCTTGGTAGTTCAAGGGTCATCCATGGTAGTTTGGTAGTTCATGGGTTATCATGAATTTTGTACTTGCATAAGTATTCATCTAGATGTATTAAACACATGTTACAATGTATGCATTAAACACATTTTAGTTCTTTGCGTCTAATTGTTAGTAGGTTCAATGTATGCATTTATATCTAGGTTCATTCATTATCTTGTTAAATGTGTTCATTGATAAGGTTCATGTCACTTAGACGTCTAGGACTTCGAAAGGCCATTGTTTAGCCTATGAGTATTGATGATATCTTTCTTTCCAATACAAAATTGATTAAAGAATTGAGTTTTACAAGGCTGAGACCATTGTGATTAAGGTTTTGGCTGCAGTTCTTCCTTGCAAAAACCGCCTAATTCTTGCGAGGGTGAAGCACCTCTATCTCTCTTTCTCCCTCTTCCCCTCCTCATTCTTTCCTTTCCTTTCTTCTTCTTTGCACACTTATCCAAGTGATATTCTTATTTCCCCACCCAAAACCACCACAATTCCTATTGTAGGCGGCAATACTCTAACTGTCCTAAAACCGTCCTACATCACAAAATTAGTGGAAACCATTGCGCAACAGATAGCTTTGACAAACTTCAGCAGTCAATTATCAAGGATTTCAGTTTCCGAAGGAGGGTTCTCCCCAGGTGGAAGGGTTTGTACACCCCCTCTTTTTTTTTTGGACTGCGCTGTTTTCATCGTCGGATCTCTGGAATCCCCACTCCAGTTTGCAATCTATCTAGGATTGGGATCGTTTGATCTGGTTGCAGTTCCTGACCCCTCTAGCGAATCATGGTGACCATGGTCTTGAGCCATTGTAGTGCCCACCACATAGTCGAAAGATAAAATGAGGTCCGCTCCTAACCCCTCACACTCAGATTATACTCTGTTGGGGAAGAATGATGTCATTACTAGGGTAAGGAAAAATCGCTCAAGTGGACACTTGTTTTAAGTCGTTGAGACTTTGAGTGGCGATAAAGTAGAACAATTGCTTAACGGCCTGTCATTGTTGAGCAATTCAGCTTAGTAATGATACCCTTGCCGCTATGCAGCAGACATAGATGGACCATGCTCACATGGCAAACAAGCAAAGGGGAGCCACCATTGCCAGTCTTTGAAGCAACGGCAGTCTGATCTCCACCTATGGGCTCGGAAACTGAAATCCTTGATAATCGACGGCTCAAAAGGGTACAAACCCTTCTGCCTGGGGAGAATCCTCATTCAGAGAGCATGTCAAACCAAGCCCAACCCATTGTGGAGACAGTCTCACAACCCATTGCGAATCAAAATGGGGAACTTGTTTGCCAAATCCAGACAAGCTTAAGACTACTGTAATGGATCTTTTGTTTTATGTAATGGTTATGAAGTGTCTTTGCATCACTACTTTGAGTGGACTTTCGAAGGCTAGCAATGAACTATGAACAATGTCACTGCTTCCAAGTGATATTTATGTCTTTCTTGGTTTGATCTTCTCTATTGCTTTTCTGACTCTGTTTATTTTAATGCGGTTTAGCTTGGGTGCGGTCATGGACTTCCTGGAATCTGGATGGGCCTTGAGGTAATTATTGTGTCTTTTCCGTTTAGTGCTTGGGATTGGGTAGCTGAAATTATCTGTTGGTTTAGCATCATCTTGTTTTGCTGCATCAGGGTGCTGCTGTCGTTCATTTCCAGGATTTTAATGCTGAGGTCCTGCGATGCCTCACTATTCCCAATGTAAATGCTAATTGTCTCAAGAAGTCTCCATCTTTCACTACAGATGTGAGAGAGTGGAATACAGATGCAGAATTTCGTTTTTTTGCTGGTGATTGGAGTGAAGTTCATCAAATACTTCCTCATACATGGACCAATGAAAAGGAGCAGAACTGTTGCCCATCTCTGGATCAGCCTGTTGGTTATGATATTATCCTTATGGCAGAGACTGTTTATTCTGTATCTGCTCTGCCCCATCTTTATGAGCTCATTAAAAAGGTAGTTTCCTATCTAGTCTCTGAGTCTTTTCAAATCGCTAAGGCTCTGTTTTGGATGGTGGATTTGAGATGAAGGATTGAATGGAGATGGTATATACAGTATGTGTTTTGTTAAACTAAGTGTGCAAATAGGAAACTATATGGAAGGACGAGATATAACTGTTCTCAGAAGATCTCAATCCATTATTGAATGAACTTGATGTCGAATCCATTCATTTCAATTCCGTAAAACCAAACACTACCTACGGTCTTGCAACTTGGGCTCTAAAGTAATCTGTTTGTAGTGCTTGAATCGTCCGGATGGAGTTGTCTACATGGCAGCCAAGAAGCATTACTTCGGAGTAGGAGGAGGGTCGAGACGATTTCTATCTTTGGTGGAGAAAGATGGTGAGCTTAGCTTCATTCCTATGATTTTCTTAGTATGTCTTACTAGTTTTCTTTTCCTCTGTTCTATTCCTGTAAAAGGTTATAGTTTTGAACACTTCTACAAGTAGCAGGAGACATCTGATTGGTACAGTAGTTAACCTTGTATTTCAATTTGAGGTGTACAAGTTTGTCATAGACCATCATTTTCGTTGTCCCAGTTCACATAGGCATGAGAGCAAGAAGGCAAACCAATATGGTTTACTTGTGGCCTGTGGCTATTAACAAAATGATTATATTGTCACATGTTGATGTACATAGTTTTCGATATTATGTACTGGATCATTTGAACAGATTTTGTATTTATTAGATCAAAATAACCGAAGTGTTAAAGGTCATTGTCAGTTGGAGATGCATATATTTGTTCTTTATCTTATATGGCGCAGCCATAATAAATTTTTTTTATGCCAAAAAAGTGTTTGATTGGGAAAATCCATTGCAGTTCATTTTGCCCCTTTGTGTTGTCATGTCTGAGCATCAAGGCAGGTGTAGGTTTTTCCACTTGTTGCTTGAATGCTCAGAAGGTTATGTCGTAATGAAGTAAACAGTTGAATTATGTCTGCCCTTGAACACATTGTTTGTCCAAACGTGCTTGATTTCTGATTGGTATACGACCTAAACAAGCCATATACAGGCTCTTCCCATGTTCTTTTTCTTTTTGTGCTTCCATGCATATTATTTCCGTACAAGAATTGTTTGTGCTGAACATTATGAGAATGCATTGATTGATAGCTTGTGTGGCCTAGTCAGTTGATAAGATGATCCTCTTTTCTCCAGCTATTATGGAAGCTTGCCTGATTGCTGAAGTAGCCGATGGTTCCTCCAATGTACGAGAGGTATGGAAACTTCATTTTAAGTAGATTTTGAATTTCCAGTAGAAGGTTTCGTCTCTTGAAATTGTCAGTTAAGTTTGAATGGTACTTTGATCTCCAAATTGATGTATGATTTCTGATCTGACTGTATATTACTTTGACTTAATCCGACTCCCGTAAAATTATTTTCTTGCTGATCGACATTTTTTATTGGAGCAGCATGATCAATCTAATTACCCTAGTATAAAAATGTATTTTTATGGGTGACTAAAAAAACTACTCCACCATTTTTTTGTCAAGTAGAGTCTGGCCTTGCAGTCAGAGAGAGAGAGAGAGAGAGAGAGAGAGAGAGAGCAGCTCGGCTTAAGGAAGAAAGAGAAAGGGGAAAGGAAATTGGGATATGGAAAAAGGTTGTAGGAGAGAGGAGAGCAGAAAGAACAAGGGCGAAATACTCAAATTATTCTAAATTGTCATGGCAACATGGTCATGGCAACATGATCCATCTAATTACCCTATACTCTATAAATTGGAGTATTCCCCAAATTCTTCTTAAGGCTACGCATCTACCATATGCTTTGATAAATTCATACTCCCTCTGTCCCTTAGTGAGTGTCTGTCTTGCAAACTTAGGCTTTTAAAAGGATGTATTTTTTCAAAAAAAAAAATCATAAATCAAAGTAGATACCAATGAGTTCTTTGAATTGTGAAAAAAATTAATTTTTTTAACCAAAAAAATGTAATTTTTTAAAGGCCTAAGTTTGCGGCTGGATACTTATATAGGCACGGAGGGAGTAATATATTTTTATTATAATAAAAAACTTGTGTAACCCACTATCCAAAAAAGCTGCTTTCGAACAACTCCTTAGAAACAAAGCTCAAGACTTGAGAGATTGACTTAGAGAGAGGGGCCCGTCCGTGATGGGTGGTGTTGCTTTGCTCTGGTGGACGACTTGGAAAAAATGCTCTAAGACTCGAGAGATTGAGATTGACTTGAAACTTGAGAGAGAGAGAGAGAGAGAGAGAGAGAGAGAGAGAGATTAGTGAGGTGCATTCCGAGAGAGAGAGAGAGAGAGAGAGAGAGATCAGAGATTAGTGATGTGCATTCCTCTGGTAGTCTCTCTCGACTCCACGCATCCACTTGTGTTTGTGTGTGTGAGATACAGGGGAAATTATTCAATTTGTACCGAAACACACCTTCGGTCCCGTTCCACCGAAGTTCTTATTTTCAAAGTATTTATTTTTCGTTTTACGAGATAGGTCATTCTTTCACAATATATTACTTTTAATTCAAAAAATAAGTATTTATTTTAGTTGGTGGAGACATGGGACCCAATACAAATGTGTTGGTGGAAAACGGGACCAGGCCATCATGTGGCGGCCCCCCCAAAGGCTGTGAATATGTTTCCATTTCAGATGAGGGAAAATTTCAAAATGGCAACTGAATTTTGCACCAAATGTCACATAGACATCTGAACTTAAGTTTATTTCAATTAAACACCTGTACGAACAAAATCTCCAAATTTAGACACTTGAACTTAAGTTTATTTCAATTAAACACATGTACTAACAAAATTTTCAAATTTAGACCACCGCCGTTATACTTCGTTCCAAAAATTGCTGACATGGCATATTCAATCTGCTTAAGTTGCCCCATTGCATATGTTTTCAACAGATGACGATGCACCCAAGCGAAACCCATAGGTAGACTTCAGGTCTAGGGTTGAAAATATGTGCAATGGGGCAACTTAAACGGATTGGAGATGTTATGTTAACAATTTTTGGGGACGGAATATAACGGGGGGTCTAAATTTGAGAATTTTTTTTAATACAAGTGTTTAATTGAAATAAACTTAAGTTCAGGTGTCTCTGTAACATTTTGTGCAAAATTCAGGTGTCATTTTGAAATTTTCCCTTCAGATGCAGATAAAACACTGGCCAATGATGGATCGAAAGATAGGTGAAATACAAGATGGCTTTGTATTCATAGTTGCTTTGCTCCATAAGCAAAGCAAGAAATGTAAGAGAACCCAGATTAAACCATTTATTGATGAAAGCGTAACGAAATACCAAATAGGAGATGCTTCTTATTATCACGAGAAGCAGATGGTAAAACGACCCGCCGAGTAGGAAAAGGACACCATTTGGCAAGCCCAAAAATCTATCGGAGCCGGAAATTACTTGCGGCAAGTTTCTCCCTCCTCATCGTGAAGAATAGCGTTATTCGAGCTGCTCACGTTTCTAAAATAGCAGAATTTACCATCACCATATTGGTATGCTTGCTGAGTACTCCCCCTTCCGGCGACTATCGAATTCCTCTTTCGAAGCAGAACACCCTGCCCGTTCTGCACATTCTTGAGAGAACTAACAGAGAATCCAGAACCACCATCCTTAACCCCCAGCTCGTTATAACCCAATGTCAAATTCGTTACCTCAGACAGAGTTCCATTTCCCTTATCCACAGCTTCGGAGTATAGATAGAGAGGAAATCTCTTAGACGACTTCGTAGAGAAAAGAGACAAAGACGACGACTTGGCATCGACACTGTCATTGAAGTTGATTATTTGGTTGACAATCTGCAAATCCCCATCTTTCCCCAACACCATAAAGTTACTGAAATCGAATCGTTGGGTTGCATTTGTGGCGATCTTTCCGTGGGACGACTTCACCCATCCAACTGATGACACAGATTTATTAACCGTCGTCAGAAAATTTCCATTTATACCTGTAAAGTTAGAAACCAGGCTCACAACAGCGGGTAATACAGAGTGTTCCAAAAGCTGGCCTTCGGTTTTTGCACTCTCCTTGTCCAACCAAACATGCAAATTGGCATCTATGAGCCACACATTCAAGGCATTCGTCACACGAAATGCGAACTCATGGGTCTTTCCATCGAGTATTGTCCCCAGAAAGGGAGTGACTTCAACGTCATAGGAAGGGAGATCAAACGATCCAATCCCCGTAATAGGCCTCCACAGAAGGGGATTAAACCCTCCGGTATAGATCACAGTAAAAGGCCAAACCGCACCAATTTCCATGCCATCCAACGCGACCACAACCTCCCTAAAAGCCCCGTTTTGGAGCGGAATCGAGAGGTTATTCGCGGTAATAAAGTTGTTCGGGAAATTGGTATACCAGAACTCATCATTCTCATGAAATGAAACATAGACCTCCACCACAGCCCTATATGCATTTTGGGGAATCATGAACTTTTTCGACGTTGTATCAGCCGAATTTCCGATACGAAACCACAACCCGTCGTTCGAAGGAATATTTTGCGAAATGGGTAAGATCAAATCAGCCGAAGAACCATACCCACTAACTGAATTACCCGAATTCACTTCAGCCGGATAGAAATTGACTGTTATCTTCACATGGTACACACCAGTGTACACGGCATTGACCAAGTTACCAAGAAAAACAGCAAGTGTTTGATTGTTCATGAGCAATGAATAATACCTTGTGATGTCCTTCTTTACGGTCCAAAATATTCCGCTGGCTGTCGGCTCCGCCGTGCAGCTCCGGAGAAGTTCCACGCCGCCGAGCCAAACCCCGAAAATGCGATCAAATTGGGTGCCTTTACATGTAGCCTCCCATTGGAGGACAATTTTGGCGAAATTTTGAGATGGGCAATTCGAGGGAGGGGTATAATTGGCAAGAACTGGTGGACTACCATAGGTGTACCCGAAATCGTGTTGAAGGAGGAGGTAGGAGCATGGTTTGGTTTTGGGAAGTTGGATGGGTTTGGTTACTTCGAAGAATGTGGTGGGGTGGGTTTTGGTAGAGAGGTCAGAGATGAGTTCTGGTCTGAAGTGGGTTTTCTTGTGGATGTAATTATTTGCCGTGGAGGAGAGAGAGTGGTGGAGGAGGGAGAGAGAGAGGAGGAGGAGGAGGCGGCGGAAGACGGACGTCATTGGTGGGGTGTGATGTTGCTCTGTTTTCAGACCTCAATGAGAGAGATACTTACAAGTGCGGTATATGCTAGTTGAGTTGTGGAAAATTTTGCACAAGAAAGGAGAGGCTAGCTCTTCGGCTACAAGGTGCTCCAGGCACAAATCAAACCAAACAGTGTCTTACGCCCCAATCAATTGGGGTCGGATGCATCGATTTTTTTTTTTTTACTGAACTCTTTCGGGTATTACTTGTTCAATTAGACTCGATAGAATTCTATCTTTGTAATTTGGATCTTTCCCTCTCCGTAATATTACTACCCAAAACCGTTCTATCAACTCTCTCTACTATTGTGAGCAATCAATCACCGGAGTACCATTGACGGAGACGGCCAAGGAATTTTGCTGTACACTTAGTAATGACATCACTGAGTGTGGCATTTGGAGAGAGCATAACAGCTGTACACCAAGCATGAATCTCATAAAGTTTATCCAACCATTTTGATGGGGAATGGTATCAAAGGAGAAACCTTTGGTATGAATGTTGGAATGTGAGAAGAAATCAAAGGTTGGAATTTCTGGAGGTGTGTCAAACTCAGGACCTTCAGACTAAGAGCCGGATGGGCCCTTTCAAAAGCTTTTTAGTTGCTACCAAATTTCAAAAACAATAAGAGAAAAATGGTTTCTGCAGCGACCAATTATTTTATGACCCACATAGATGTCTGTATATGCTGGGATCCTCTCTATTTCCAAAAGGGAACTTTGACAGAGAAGCAATTTATAGATATCTTTGGGCCAACTTTGATCGAAATTGTTCACATTTGAGAACTTGTAAGAACCGTCAAACTCTTGAAATGCGAACATATAATTACTTTTTCGATTCCAAAGTTTCAATTCCAGCTTTCATATCTATATGGGTCATAACATTTTTGATAAAATCCTTCCCGATCGGTGTGGTTCGGTTCAATTAACTATCAGAGTGAGATGTCATCCCTAATTATGACCCATCTCATAAATTTTTTTTTGTTTTTTTTGTCGTTTTAATTTGGGCCCCCCGAATTTAAATTCTAGTTGTGCCACTTATTGGAACGACATGATTTCTAGGTGACTAAAGTGAACTCTCTCTGTCTCTCTCTCTCTCATTTGATATTTGGTTGGTATCTGGTTGCGAAGGTGGGTGTCTGCGAAGGAGTTTTAGGCTGTGTTTTATGGCCTTAAACTTAAATTTGAAAATTGTCTTTATTTGAATTTCTTTTGCAATTTTTAGTTTTGCGCCAAATTTTTTTGGGTTATTAATTCGTCTCGACGAAAGAAATTGAAAAAATAAAATTTTGGCACTTTTACCCTAGTATTTTGAGAAATAACCAATTTTTAGCGCATTTTTCTATTAACAAATGGTTATTTCTCAAAATACTAGGGTAAAAGTAAAAA
This sequence comes from Rhododendron simsii, assembly GCA_014282245.1. Lineage (NCBI taxonomy): Eukaryota > Viridiplantae > Streptophyta > Magnoliopsida > Ericales > Ericaceae > Rhododendron > Rhododendron simsii. The sequence continues at coordinate 2,792,019 of CM024956.1, forward strand.
AATTACTTTTCCAATTCCTTTTGTCGAAACGAATCAATAACCATAAAAGTTTGGCGCCAAACTAACAAATGCAAAAAAAAAATCAAATAAAAATAATTTTCAAATTTAAGTTAAGTCCAAAGGAACGAAGCCTGAGAGCGAAAACATAGAAAAAGGATGAGTGGTGTTGCTTTGCTCTGATGGAGGAATAGGAAACAATGCTCAAGACTACGAGGGCCCGATTGGATGTGGGTATGATTTTGAGGTATTATTTATGAATGGTGGATAAGATAAGATTGGCTATTACTCTCTCCGTCCCTTTTTAATAGTCCAGTATTTCATTTTGGACTATCCCTTAATAAGTGTCCATTTTGTAAAGTTAGTGGGTAAATGTTGGTGTATTGTCTATTTTGTCCCTAAAAGTAGATTCCTTTTTGAAAAGTTAGTAAGGAAAAGTGTCATGATGATGGGTAAGTAGGAAAAGTGGAGGAAAAAGTTGATGTGAAAGGTATAATGATGATGTCTTTTTAATAAGTTGGAATTACGAAGTAGGACAATTAAAAAGGGACGGAGGGAGTATTTATTTAGGGGGATAAAATAAGATGGTTTGGATGGAAAAATTGCAGGGGGATCAGATAATGGGATAAATTATTATTTGGTTTGGATGAGAGATAAAATGGAGAATAAGAGTGGAACATGTAAAAAATTGTCAAATGACTCTTTTGCCCTTGTGCAATCTCAAACTTAATTATGCATAACATTAATTATAAGCTGTTGATTTTGTCACTCCCTTTTTTGTTAACAGCATTTCTCTGCAAGTGTATTTTTTGTGCAAAAATACACTTGCAGGGGAGTGCCGTTAACAAAAATGAATATGGCAAAATCATTTCTCTGATTATATAATTGTAAAACTCAATATATTTAATTTACTTTTTGACAATTTTAAGGATGGGAAATATGATGACATCTGATGCAGAAGGAAGGAGCCGGATTGGCCCTTTCAAATGCTTTTTACTACTACAAAATTTTAGTACTAAAATAGAAAAAATTGGTCTCTACAGCGACCAATTATATATTATGACCCACATAGATGTGTGTATACGCTTGTGTGACTGGGATCCCATCTATTTTGCAAAAGGAAACTTTGTCAGACCAGCATGTGCAAGATCTAAAAGGCGGGCAGATTGCCTGATTCTACACTGAGAAAATAAAAATGAAGAAGAAAATATTACTGAACTGAAAAGAGCAATGATAAAAATACACATTCACCAACCACACTCCTCTCACGTATACTGATATACGTGGGTACCACATGCATAATTGTGGAGCCCCCACAGCAATATGGAACCTATGCATATGCGAGACAGTGAGAGAGGTGTGGCCGATGGATGTGTACCTATCATTTTTATTCTACTAGTATAAAACATATGAATAAGAAAAAGAAAAATGGCTTTTACACCCTATTTTTTTATATCCACGTTCCCTTTTTTGTCTTTTAATAAAAAAAAATAGTACAAACAGTCTCATTGTCTCAGCACTTAAAAAAGAAGAAGATTGTGTGGCTCCGTTTGGAAATTAAGGAAAGAAAAAGGAAAGAAAGGAAAGGAAAAGAGAAAGAAAATGGGAGAACAAATTTAATATTCATTAAATTTAAAAATTTTATTTTGTTTTCTCTTTCTCTTTCAACCAAATAATGGAAGATCTTTTTCTTGAGTTCCAAACAGATGGAGAACCACTTTTAGTGAATCTGATTGCTCATCTCCTTCTCTCAGTAGTGATCAGGGTTTGAGTCTCATGAAGAGCGGGAACTTGGGGTCCAGGGCTACAGATAGCCTCTGAACTCTCTTGTGCTAACTCTAACATCCTATTAACAACCGCTGATATATAAAATGTTGACCCAAAAAAATACAGAGTGAATGGAGTATAAAAATCACTCCCCATAGTAAGCGTAGACATTTCGATCGGATGGAGTATTTAATTTTTTATTTTTTTGGCAAGATCTAGAAGGAGAGCAGGAGCAGATTTACTGATTCTCTACGCTGATAAAAGAAAGATGAGGGGTTGGTATTTTTTTCCTTGTATTGGCCCTATTGGGTGGCCAGAGGAATTCCTCTGTGGTTTTTTTTTTTTAGCTCTCTGCGACCTTTTTGGTGAAATAATTTGTAGATGAAATTAAATAGGCATCCTATATAGGAGACTTATTTAGATGCACATCCATGTGAATTTAAACACTTATGTTCTCATCCAGAAGTTATTTTATTACCCATTATACCCCCAATAATGTATTTATACATATAGATAAAAGGGAAAAATTCAAAATACCTCCCAACCTTTACACCCAAATTCAATTAGACTCCTAACATTTTAAAAACTTCAATTTTACTCCCAACGTTATAATCCGTTAATCAAAACGCCCCCTTCCGTCCGAATTACTAACGGATTCCGTTAAAGGCTCCGTTAAATAATTTCCCGATGGAATTTCGATGATCTAAGCCGTTCAATGTGTTCAAAACGTGATTTTAAGGGTATTTATGAGAAATCAACAAAAAAAAAATGACCGTAAAGTGCTTCATCTGAACAGTTTTCTATTGAATAGTTCAATAAAAAACTGTTCAGATGAAGCCCTTCCCGGTCATTTTTTTTGCTGATTTTTAGCGGGTATCTTTCAAATCACATTCTAATCACATTGAGCAGCTCGGATCATCGAAATTCGATCGGAAAAGGGGAGGTGCAGACCGAAGCAAAATCTGGACGTCCGGATTTGAACAAAATTCGAATCAATTCGCACCTCCCCTTTCCGAATCGAATTTCAATGATCCGAGCCGCTCAATATGATTTAAACGTGATTTTAAGAGTACCCGCGAGAAATTAAGAAAAAAAATGATCGGGAAGGGCTTCATCTGAACAGTTTTTTATTGAACTATTCAAGATAAAACTGTTCAGATGAATCCCTTTACGGTCATTTTTTTTGTTGATTTCTTAACCGTACCGTTGAAATCATGTTTTGAACACATTGAACGGCTTGGATCATCGAAATTCCATCAGGACATTATTTAACGGAGCCTTTAACGGAATCCGTTAGTAATTCGGACGGAAGGGGCATTTTGATTAACGGAATATAACATTGGGAGTAAAATTGAAGCTTTTAAAAGGTTGGGAGTCTAATTGAATTTAGGTGTAAAGGTTGGGAGGTATTTTGAATTTTTTCCCTACATAAAATCTAAACTGGGAATTCACTCCCGTAATTTCGGGATCAACACAGGAAACAAATCCCCCATAATACTGACTTTCCATTATCCCTTTCCAAAACTTTCTGTTGCCGACCCACCAACAAAACCATTTTTCTCATTCTTGCTTTTTACCCACCCTCTTTTTCCCCTTTTGGAATACGCGATCCAGAGCACTCTTTCTGGCGCCAATGCAAGCCTCACCGTCCTGGAGCTCAGCGTGCTCCTACGCTCCGTTGGAGTAACCCTTCGGCAACCAGATCCACTGCCTACCTGTCTCTCCTTGGACGCCGACACTTAGGTATCACATTTTGAGGGTTTAGATTTTTCTTTATTCTTTTTTTCTCCTGGGGTTCATGTGCGTTTTTTCTAGCTGTCATATTTGATTTTTGATCAAGTCTCAACCACAAAAAGGCTTGTTTCAGTTGGTATCGTGTTGTTCGGCCTCGTGTAGCTCTTCAAAATGCGTCATGCTGCGCTTGCCCACGGGCCTTTCAAATAGTTTTATTCGTTTTCGAGTCATCTCGGTAGTTTTATACGTTTGGGTTGTGTCACTATTGCTTCCGTCCTCTTAATCGTCGCCACCATTGTTATTGGGGTATGTTTTAAGTATTATGTTTTTCGATTTTTGTCATGTTTGTGAAATGATGATGTTTTGTTCATCTATATCGATTGAAACCTACATTTTTCAAAACTTGTCATATTTTCTGATCTTTGTCATATTTTTTATTTGATCATATTTTGTTCATCTACCTCAATCGAAATCTACACTTCTCGAAACTTGCCATGTTTTCTGATTTTGTCATGTTTTTTAATTGATATTGTTTTGTTCATCTATCTCGATTAGATTTTGTCATGTTTTGTGAATTGATCATGTTTTGCTATGTTTTCTGGTTTATTCATTTGTTTTTGTAAGAGTCATGTTTTCTTTTTAAATTTTAGGGGAATGAAAATATGAGAGAGAAGATTAATAGAGAAAAAAAATTCAAAAGATTTAGGTGAGAGAAATGTTTGAAAGAAGAGAGAGAATTGTGATAATTAGAAAAGATAAACAAAAGAGAGAGATTTTAAAAATTAGGATAAAGAAAGGGTAGTTTAGGATTTATTGAATTTGAGGATGGAAAGATACGTATTTAAACACATTATGATGAACCGATAAATAAGTAGGATAAAAAAGATGGCTAATTAAGGCTCCGTTCCAGAAACCTTCTTAAAAAATAAGCAGTTTATTTCACATTTTCAAACTCAAAAATAATGTAAATAAAAAATAATTTTTTAATTTTTTTTGCACTGTATTAAAGATCTTGATGAGATCTATCAAACAAAATCCATATTGGTAAGAAAATTATTTTCGTAAACACATTATTTTTAAACTTGAAATTGTCTTCTTAAAAAATAAGTACTTATTTTACCTTCCGGAATGGAGCCTAAGTTGCCCTAAATTTTACTTACCCAAAAAAAAAAAAAGTTTAAAGATGATGAAGAAAAGATTACTGAGAAGGTGTTCCACTAAGCCTTCTTTTTTTAAAAGTACTTTTTCTTCAATTTTCAAACTCAAATATAATGAAAATAAAAAATAATTTTTTGATTTTTTTTGCACCGTATAAAAGATCTCAATGAAATCTATCAAACAAGATCCATATTGGTAGGAAAATTATTTACGTAAACGCATGATTTTTGAGTTTGAAATTACCTTCCTTTTCCAAAAAGTTTTTTTTTTAGAAACCGGAACACCACCTGAATTCAACTGAATCGCGCGCACAAGTGTAATGAACCCTAGGGTTTCTGTTCTACTTACTCTTGCATTTGACAAGAAATCTGCAGTGTCATCTCAAGTTTTGTGGATTTAATTCAAAACTCGGGACAACAATGTCAATGGATCCATACTACGAGCAGAGATTGAGAGACGAGGTCATCTACCTCCACTCCCTCTGGCACCAAGGCCCACCTCCTCGGCAAAGAGAGCTGCTACTCCCCCCCCCCCTGACACACCCCCCTCCCGGCCCCACCTGTCATTTTCCCGGATTACCCCCCCCCCCCCCCCCCCCCCCCTCTCTCTCTCTCTCTCTCTCTCTCTCTCTCTTTCTTTTCTTTCTTTCTTTCGTTTTACAGCTTACTTTTTTTTTTCTTTTTTTCTTTGCTTTCGCCTTTCAGATTTGGTTTTTTTTTTTCATTTTATTTCCTTTTTTTTCTTTCCGGTTTGAATTTCTTTTTCTCTTTAATAATAAGTTCAAGTCTTTTTTTTTTTGAAAAGCGGGTTCAAGTCTAATTCTAGGCTTTGTATAGTAATTGAGAGAAAAAAAAAAGTGTTTCAATTGATCATGTTTATCCGACTGTTATTTTTCTTTTTTTGTCTTTTATAGATTAAAAAATATAGTTATGAAAATAAGTATTTCAATTTTCAATCCATTTGAACCAGTGCAAATATGTTATTTTTCTGATCATTTCATCCTAAATGGTCGTAATAAATTTTTGGCCTTAAGAGAGTCTTGAAACTAAATAATGAGTTTTAGGGTGTTCATTGAAAGACCTTAAACCAAAAAAACGATTTTTGCTTTGATTTAACTGAATTGCAAATTAAAGTACTTAATTCTTGAATTATATTTTTAAATATACAAAGGGTGTATTTATAGAAATTAAATAAATGGTTAAAAAATTAAGTGTTCCAAATTTCAATCCGTTTGAATGGATGAGAAGATTTTATTTTTCTGATCATTTAATTCTAAAGGGTCATAATTAAATTTTGACTATAGGACTCTCGTTAATTAGCCCTAAGAAAGTTGTAGAATCAAATATCTCTTAGGACTAACCAACGAGAGCCCTAGAATCAAAATTTAATTATGACCCTTTAGAATTAAATGATCAAAAAAATAAAATCTTCTCACCCATTCAAACGGATTAAAATTTGGAACATTTAATTTTTCAACCTTTAGTTTATATATAAAAAAATGGTTAAAAAATTAAATGCTCCAAATTTCAATCTGTTTGAACCAATAGAAAGATTTTATTTTTCTGATCATTTTATCCAAAATGGTCATAATTAAATTTTGACTCTAGGACTCTCGTTGATTAATCCTAAGAAAGTCGTACAACCAAATATCTTAGGACTAAATATCTTAGGACTACTCTAGGACTCTCGTTGATTAAATGATCAATTGAAACACTTTTTTTTCTCTCAATTACTTTAAAAAGCCTAGAATTAGACTTGAACCTATTATTAAAAAGAAAAAAATTCAAACTAGAAAGAAAGAAAAGGAAATAAAATGAAAAAAAAAGCCCAAACCGGAAAGAAAAGGGAAAAAAAAAAAAAAGGCAAACTGTAAAAAAAGAAAGAAAGAAAGAAAAGGGAGGGAGGGAGGGAGGGAGGGAGAGAGAGAGAGAGCGGGGGGGTATTCCCGGAAATGGAGGTGGGGCCGGGGAGGGGGGGTGTGTCAGGGGGGGGGGGAGTAGCAATTTACCTCGGCAAAACCCTAACCCCAATAGCTACCCCAATCACACCACCTCGACCCACCTCCTTCCTCCCTCCAATCCCCCCCAGTTCAAGAAACCCAAGAGACCCAAGAAGACCCCTCCCCAATCCGACCTCGAATGGCCCTGCAACGAAACCCCCGCGGACCCCGACCAGCCGGGTTGGCCTGCTCCTACTCCTGCTCCGATCACCCGGATTCTCACGCCCGAAGAACAAGCCCGATTCGCCGCGGCCCGGATCCAGAACAAGGCCGTGGCCGCCGTGGAAGCGTTTTTCGCGGGTAATTTGGACAGTGATGGGGAGGAGAGTGATGAAGATGATGAGGTGACGGGTGAGGATGGGTACGAGGAGTACCAGTTCTTTTTGAAGTTGTTTACGGAGGAGGAGGAGTTGAAGGGGTTGAGGGGGTACTGTGAGAAGAATTGGGAAGGAGGGGGTGATTTTGTTTGCTTGGTTTGTGGTGGGATTGGGAAGAGGAAGAGGTTTAAGAACTTGGTGGCTGTTGTGCAGCATTCGGTGTCGATAGCGAGGACGAAGAAGAAGAATGCACACAGAGCTTATGCACAGGTTGTGTGTAGGGTTCTTGGTTGGGATGTTGATCGGCTTCCGACTATCGATTCGTCTTTCGGTAAACCTGTTGAGTCTCAGGTAACTAGCATTTTTATCTGGGTGACATTTTGTTAATCAATATCCTAATTGATGATTGAATAGTTTAGAAGTGGATTTTAAATCATTATTTTCACCTGACCAATCAATAGTTTCGAGTTTTAGTTGGCGAACAAGCAAATAAATCTCATTTTTGTTACTGGCGTATTTCAAAATTAGTCAAATTTACCTAGCCGTTAGGGTAAAGATACTCTTAAAATCACGGCGGAGTTTATTTATCAGCTTAGAAATGGATTTCCAATTCAAATATGATTGTGATTTTCACCAACCAATCAATAGTTTGGATTTGAAGGATATTCACCAACCTATCAATGGTTTGCTGTATGTCAAAATGGACCCTTTTTCGACAGAAGATGATTATTGAACCAATGGTTCTATATGTTTTTTTAGGCAAATGGAAAATTGTTGGCGTTGAATTTCAATTGTCATGGTAACTAGCATTTACATCAATTGCATTTGCTCACGTTTATATGCGTGGTTGTTTATAGTTTATACCTTTCGATTATGACATTGAAGGGAAATGCTGAGGTTGCTGTTGGAGAGTCGAGTATGATCAACCAAGATTTGGCTTTGGCAAATGTTAGTAATGGAAAGACCATTCAGAAGGAGATTTCCGATGTTGATCGGGAAGGAGAAATACCCAGTTCTAGTATTCCTGGGACTTATAATGTTATCGGTGATAATGTGATGCTTTGTGGGCCTATTGTCATGAATTGTTGAGTAATAGTATGTAGATGCGGTTTTGAGATACTGTAAATTGAAACGATGTTATAAGTTGTCTCTTGCTTCTTGTGCATTGCAGAACTCTGTGAAGGATGGTGATGCCAATGAGTGTTTGGAAAAGCTTGGCGATGGGGTTCAGAGTTTTGGTGATGGGAATACAGAAGGAGTGGTTACTTGCCTGGTGAGATGTCAATTTTTCTCATGTTCTTTTTATGTTTTCCATTTTTCTGGTCGTTTTCAATTACTTTTACTATTTAGGCTAATCGACCGTATACACTTGCTACTACGAGTTCATAAGCATAACCTTAAAACTAATTTGTTTTTAGCAGGGTAAATTGTGTTAGCATCTTTCAGTTATTCTACCTATTGACAAGCAATTTCTTTGGAAAGCATTATTATGCAATCATGTAGAGTCTTGTATGTTTCACTATGACGAGAAGATTTTGCAACTCAGCTAAAGGCCATGGCATATATCTGGGAAATGACAATTAGTGACATTCTGAACATGTATAAAGTTTTCTGCGATTCTTGTGATTTTACGAATTATCTGGTCTGATGAATTGAGGAGGTGTAAGGCAGTACTATTATTTAACTTGAAAATGGAAAATGGAAACTGTGTATGTGCAGGCTAACTTCCGGAACTTTTCAGCCTTTCTCTTTTCACTACAGCTTACAATACGTTCAATGCAGGAACATAGCGAGGACAATGACGCTGGAAATGAAATAAGAGTCGATCAAAAGGCGATTGTAGTTGTTAATGAACCACAGGAAAATAATGGGGAGGCGCATTGATTCGGAAGTTGTAGGCATGGTGGCACTGGCAATAAATCTCAAGGAAGCTAGGGATTTCTTGGTGAGAGAATTCTTCTCACTTACGGATCGGTTGTCTCAGCTATTCCCTGATTGCGTGTTCGCATCATTTCGTGCCTGTGGTTGTTGTACATCAAATTATCTGCATGTGTATTTGACGTTATTTGTTTCGATTACAAATAACATCTTATTTGCTGCTAGGAAGAATGCAGTGGGACTAGGGGAACACTTCAGCAAAATTAGTGCTGCATCCATGTCAATATCTTGTAGGAGTATAAGCTGAGACCAATCAAAATTTACGTATTAAGTTTGCATGCTGCAAATTAAATGCTAGTGTGTGCGGCCTTGTTCGTTTTGGGGTCTCAAAACCCCTATGCATGTTTTCAATAAATTTTCTCTATTTATCTTTCTCCACTCATCACTCTCAACGTCCCTCTAAACCGAATCTGAATTGTGATTGGTACTGCCAAGTGGTATGCATCTCCTTGGTATGGCTGCCACGTGGAATAACTTGAAAGGGACGTGTCAGACTCCCAAGTCCCAACACATCAGTGTTTTGTTCATATCAAGAGGCAATATCGATCCTCTTACTGCTAAGCTGTCTTCTGAGTTTTTGTGATTCAAAAGCTGTGTGAAAAATCCAAGTTTAGTGGTAGAAGCAGGAAATAGGGAAAGATGTCAGGGTCTCAGGGAGCTCTGCCGCCGGGGGTGATGACGGCAACGACATACAAATCGGTGGAAGGAGGGCAGAACAAGGCGAAGCTCAATCCTCGTTCGAAGGAGGACGAGGGTGGTATTGACATTGACAAACTCCAGGACAAGGTACCCCCAGATGTGTCTGGTCCTGCCCATGGGCCTGTTTTCTCTGCCGCAAAAAAAGTTGGGGATGAGGAGGAGAAAGATTTGGGTGCCACTGGCCTGGCTTCTTCTGTTTAGTGGATCACAGTCACACAGCTTTTAGTCCATGTTTATTGTACATAACCTCTTGTGCGGATAGTGTCCATCTCTCTCTCTCTCTCTCTCTCTCTCTCTCTCTCTCTCTCTCTCTCTCTTGCTGGTGGATTGTAATATAGAACTAATAGTAATGCCTATGACTTATGGTACAATAACAGCAGAAAATTCCGAGAAATTTTTGGTTGCAAATAGGATACCACGTGCCCATAAGCCAATGTTGGAAAGGCAACTGGCCATGCTGTCAGCTTCTCTCCACATCCGCATTTAGACCCTTGTAATCTTAAAGACACAAACGGGCGTTTAGATTTCTCTCCCTTCCCCCCAACCCCGGCTTTTCATCTCTCTGTCTCTCTTCGTCATTTCTTGTACTAGTATCTTGCCTAAAAAATCTCTGTTCAGACCCAAATCAAAATGGAAGATATAACAATCTTTACGTTTGGAAATGGATGTTTGTTCGTGACACAGGTTGCTTGACCAAAATCAGCTGGTGGATTCAGATCTTGAGTGAATATGCTGAAGATTTTGATTTTTACACAAATTGTGTTTGTTCTGAAGGACAAACTATTTTTGGTTGCTTTGTGTTTATGTGTCTTTAATTTTAGAACTGTTAGTTGCTAAAACGAAATTGTTAAATGTGAAGAATATGGTTTATTGACTTCATAAATAGCAGTGAAAGTGGATTGGGGGGGTTCTTGTAATGCCAATCAAATGCATTGTTCAGAGAAGGACATGCAAGATACAGAAGGGGTTTAACAAACCTCTACCGCCACGATCAAACTGAAGACAAACCAAAGTACCCAAGGTAGATAATGTTGTGTGCATGCAGCAAAACGAACCAATTCTAGGCTATCGGCAAAAAGAGCAGCGCCAACGATGAGCGATGACCAAAAAGAGTGCACGAGCACGACACTAAAATTTGGACAAGTGGACAACACAGATGAGCAAGGACCAGAAAGATCCGAATTGGACAATAACATGTAAATGGGTGAATTTCTTCACATTATTCGCCTTGACGAGAAAAGTCTAAAAAAATGGAGTAAAATATTTTGAACAAAAGCAAGTTCACTAAACACGGGAAAAAAATGCCAAATAGATTGTACGTACTGTTAGTTTCAATGCCCTAGACATTCTATTGCAAGCGGTAGTCACAGACTCGCGAAAGCTATATGAGCCAAACAATCGAATGTTCAAGTTGGTTGGAAGGTTAACAAGTTCTAAAAATATGTCCAAGTTTTGTCTTGTTTATATATGAGGCGAGAGAACCTCAAATGAGCTTTTAACCTATTTCGATCTTATCTTTGAGTAAACTTGATTCTTTAAACTAAGTAAACTTGATTCTTTAAACAACATAAATTAAACAAGTCGAGCAGTAACTTGTTTGAACTTGATTAAAAATTTAAACGATTTTTAAAAGATCGATCTCGAACAATTTGGCTGCCACGTACAAGAAACGTGGCAGAGTCCAACATATATGGCAGGATTCGGCCCTCATAAAAATAGAGGCCAGAAGCTGTGCGACGATTCCTAGTATAGTAGCGAAAAAGGAGGAAACAGGAGAAGAAGATGTCGGGATCGCAGGGAGCGCTGCTGCCAGGGAGGGGACAGTAGGGGCGGTCGCCCCTGCAAGAAGAAAAAAAAAACACTACTATTATATGTAAAAAGGAAACAATTCTAAGAAAGTATATAGTCTCGCCCCTGTGTAGAATTTTGTAAAAAGAAATATAATAGCAACCTTTGAAATACAAGGATACCAACATTAATTACTAAAGGCTAAGGGCTAAAATATAACAAAAAATAAAAATATAGGATTAATATTATGAATATTCAAGTAATAAACTTTCACCTTTCATTAGATGAGTTTAGTGTTTTATAATTTTATTTTATTTTTTGTCTTAAAATCTCAATGGCACACCAAATTTCCTCCCCCCAATTAAATGAGTTTAGTGTTTTATAATTTAAAACTGAAAGCGACTTTACATATTCGCTTTCAGTTTTCATTTTTATCACACGACCCTTTAAGTCAATCTCTAATATGTAAAGTCGAATACACAAACGTACGCGTGTTGTTGTATTGCTCTCTTTGCCAGCCGGTTAGTCAATATTGGCATGCCTGCCAGGTGCAATAGCTAGGATAAAACACATGGCACAATCTCATGGAAACAGGATTCTATTCATTCACAAAACAGAGGGATATATCCCTCCTATTCTAATTGTTGAGATCAAGATTAGATTCCAGAGTACTCGTTCGGAAAAACAGTGGCGAAAGACTCCAACTTCTAATCTAAAGAAAGGGTAATCGGAAAAGATGTCAGGGGCGCAGGGAGCACAGCCGCCGGGAGCAACGACGGCGACGACGTACGAGTCGGTGGAAGGAGGGGAGAACAAGGCGAAGCTGGACATCCGTTCGAAGGAGGACGAGGGTGGTGTTGAGGTTGATAAACTCCAGGATAAGGTCCCCGATGCCGCCGGACACGGCGGGCCGGTATTCGGTGCAGGGAAGGGGGAGGATGAGAACGAGAAAGATTTGGGTGTCACTGGAACGTCCTGAATCCGAGTCCTACCATAAGATTAATGCCCAAAATTTTAGTGCATCAGGGTTCTTACCCTGCACATGTGACGAGTCTTTTATGCGCAAGAATTTTGGCATTAACAAAAATCGTCAGATCATTGGCATCACCCTTTTGTTAATTGTGTTTTGTATGTATTGTTGTGTTTAAGGTATAACATTTGGGATCTCTCCCGCTCTGTGTTTGCATGTGTGTATGTAGGGTTATGTGCTTGTGCAAAGAACTGTCCTAATTGCTTTTAGGTTGTTTACGCAATTTTAATGTACAAACAACGCCTTTTCAGAACCCCACAAAAACAAAAAGATTTACGTCCAGAGATTCAAAGGTAGATCATAGATGTGTTTGAAACCGTCCGGTGCGCTTGATTTATGTATCTACACTCACATTGATTCGTGTATTGAACAATTTCGGATATGTCTGTGCTGCTAATTTCTTGTACATCATAGGTGAATATATTTATTTATGTGTGTACACATATATATTATGTGTGTGTATATATAGATATATACAACAGAGTCACACACAATATCACACTCATATTGAGGTGATCTAATGAGTGTTCATTAATGGAATAACTAACAACATGATTTAGGAATTTTTTTATCCTGATGTTTTTACACAGCGAAATTAACAAAGAGAATAGTTTGCATATTATTCTAAACGAGTTAGGAACTCGTAGCTACAAGTAGTTTTTAATCCACAAGAAAAAAGACAAAGTCTGAGAAAGTAGTTTTTAATCCACAAGAAAAAAGACAAAGTCTGAGAATGTTATTGATAAAAGATCCATAAAATATTAGGTTACACCCCTTTTATAAGGCAAATCCTAAAAAATCTATTAAAAAATAGAAATTAGGGAAAATACTAAAATTAAAAAGGGAAAAGAAAAATAAGGTTTTTCCAAAAAGAACCAACTAAAAAAGGAATTACCAATTACAAGTTATTAATGTTTTAAAACTTTCGTAAAACGACAAAAATATCAAATGGAAATTAAAGAATTAGGCCGAAAAACACTCTTAATCATGACTTAAGATCGTGAGTATTGACCGCAACGCAAAAATAACTCTGTCAAATCTTCTACATTTATTATTAGTCTTCATTTCTTAGTTTCCTTGATTATTAGAAAAGAATTAGCCTTTATAGATTAGTTTTGAAATTTTTAAGGTTCGGAAATCTATTATAGTTTGTTTGGCTTAGATTTTGAGAGAAGTTTTTTGAGAAAATGAGTGGAAAAAGATAGAAAGAGAAATGCAAAAAATAATTAAAGAAAAATTCTATGGAAGACGTGCGCAGAGGGAGGGAGATTAAGTTTTGGGGTCCAAACGAAACATATTAAAATATTTAAATGTCTAAATAACGGTTTTCAGGTCAGGTATCTCCAAAAATAGGTAAAATCCGCACCTCTGACTCCAGCCGTTGAGTAGAAGAGAGATCTCGCGGGTATTGAATGGGTAAAAAGAGAACTGGGTCAGGGGTTTCGGGTAAAATCCCACACGCGGGTCATACCCCTCTTCCGATTTCATTACGTGTTCCAGAGAGAGAGAGAGCTCGTTCCAGAGCGAGAGACGAACGATCGAACGACGACGAAGAAGAATGTCCGAAGCCAGAAAGACGACGGAGATACATCGATCAAGGTCTCTCTCTCCTTCTCAATTTTGAATGACTGGAGATCGAACGACAAACGAGATCAACCGACCACCACCAAGGTCTCTCTCCCTCTCTCTCTCTAGATCTCTCTCTGGTTAGGGTTCAATTTTGATTCGATTTTGATTAGGGTTAGGGTTTGATTTTGAAGTCGATTTTAGGGTTAGGATTCAATTTCGTATGTATATGTCCTTTCTTTTCTCTGGAAAAAACCGCATTTTAGGGTTAGGGCTCATTTAGTTCATAATAGTCTGGTTTCTATTGTAGTTGTAACTAGGGGTGGCAAATTAAACCCAGACCCATTAACAAACCCAGACCCATGAACTAAAAAATAGATCCAACCCAACCCATATATTAGTTGGGTAAGAATGGGTCCAAACCCAACTAACCCATTATTAGTTGGGTCTTAATTGGGCATCAATTGGGTCAACTAAAATGACCCAATGGGCATGACTGTAACCCATAAAAAAATTTCATCCCTTTACCAGATTTCCAATGAATGCAGCCCACCACCTACCACGCCACCGCCGCCGCCACCACCACGACGGCCACCGCCGCCGTCGCCACCACCACCGCCATCACACCACACCACCACCACAATCGCCGCCACTACCATCACAACGCCGCCACCACCACCACCACCACGACGCCACCCTCACCACCCCCACCACCACGCCACCACCACCGCTGCCGCCACCGCCGCTGCTATTACCACCACCGCGCCACCACTACCGCCGCCACCACCACCACCACCACCACCGCGCCGCCACCACCACTGCCGCCGCCGCCGCCACCACCACCGCCGCCACCACCACCACCACCGCCACTTGTAACTATGTTAATTATGTACAAATAAAACTGCAAAAGAATTTGATGCATATGTGTAGGAGATTGTTGAAAAGATTAAACTTGGGCTACTACATATGGCAAGAAAGGAACGACAGGGTGTTCAAAGGAACCCAAAGACCGCAATTTTTACACCGTTTATATATTAAAAAATATAGTTAAAAAATTAAGTATTCCAATTTTCAATCTGTTTAAACCGTTGCCATGATCTTATTTTTCTAATCATTTTATCTGAAATTATCATATTGGTTTTTTTGCTCTAAGGTCTTTTAATGGGCACCCTAAGAGAGCCCTAAAACTAAAACCAATTTTTCCATTAGTTTCATTCACGGTGTGGACGATTTTACCAATTTGGAACATAAAATAAATTGAAGGGTTTATTTGGTTGCAATTGAAACTGGAGAGATGAAATTGAGACAACTGTAAAACTAAAGAAACGATTACAAATATTTGCCCTACAAATAAAGAGAGAGAAAGAGGGAATGAGTTTTTAGACAATAGTGCACTTCATTTTTTTGTCTTATGTAGAATCACAGCCGGGTAAAACCAAGACCGAATATTACTCCCCTGACGCTCTAAGTGAAAGTGAAATTATGCAATACTGCGGAGTACCATCACGTGGTACTCTGAACCACTTTACAATCATATATTTTTGTGGGGTTTACCACTAAGTGTATTGATCTCACAGGAACGTGTGATTATAAAGTGATCTGGAGTACCACGTCACTGTACTCCCAGACTATTGAATAATTACTCGTGAAGTGTGAAAGTCTCAACCAGATGAAAAAATTCCAAGCAAGAAACAGTCTTGAACCAAAAAATCACGTTCTTGCGGATCAACAAAAAAAAAGGGGGAAAATGACGGATAATGACATGTTTTGATAATTAATACCCGCTAATGACATTTTCAGTATTAACAAATGTTCTTAGCATGTCTTGGCAGGTATTAATTATCAAAACACGTCATGGGCCGTCATTTTTCCAAAAAAAGAAGAAGAAAGGGAAAATGACGGATCAGGACATGTTTTGATAATTAATACTTGTCAAGAATATTTTTAGTATTAACAAATATTCTCAGTATGTCATTGACGAATATTAATTATTAAAACACGTCATTTGCCCTCATCTTCCCAAAGAGAAGAAAAGGGCATGGGCATCACGTTCTTCATTCTCCTTGGCCCACTTTTTTCTTTCACTTTTGGGTCCTTTCTTGGGCCACTCCACAAGCACGAAGTCAAATGGACCACAGGTTGGGCCCATGGGCTGACTAAAGAAACGGCTAATCAACGCAGATCAAACGACTCCCCAGGCAGCGAAGCGAGAGCAGACGAGAAGTCATGGAGAAGAAGAGTGGAAGATCAAAATTGAACATCGCCATCATTCACCCAGACCTCGGAATCGGTAATAAATCTTATACATATAAAATAGCCATTCCTCATAATAGTCCTTGTTGTCCTATATCTTCAATTATTTTGTTGGTTTTTGTGATCTCTAATCTGAATTAGTAATTTTTCCGAAAAAAAACTGAAGATTTAAAGGATTGGTTATATCTGATGATGTCTAAATTGGGAAGATTGACGTGGGTTTTGTTTCCTTGAATTGAATAACATGGACTAGTATGTGTGTGTGCGTGAGAGAGAGAGAGATTTGATTTTTGTGTTTGCACAATGTGTGTAGGGAGGTCAGGAGATTCGATGTAAGAGGAAAATTTGTTATCTTTAATCACCAAAGTTCTAATGCTTCGGGCATGTCGTGTAGCTATGGGTTTTCTAAGATTCATTTACCGGTGTGTGTCTTCTTCTTCATGTTTCTTTGATTTTAGTAGCTGTGAATTGTTTCTTTAATTTTAGTAGCCGTGAATCGACGCTGTTAGACCACACGCACTCGTGTCGATGCATCTGGAAATGTGTTTCGTTATTAGTTTGAGTAATAAGATACAACATTTCATTTGATTTTTTAGTTGTTTATGGGGGATTGTTGTACGTTTAGAAGTACCTTGCTAAATTTTAATCGTCTGATCTGTTCAAACCTGACTGGAATACAACATTCTGGGAAGTTTGTAACACATGACTTGCCATGTTACTGTCCTTCGTAATCTCAATTACAGGTACCTTCATGTTTTCATGCTTTTGGATTAGCTGTTATATGCATTGCCAATAGAAATCCATGGAAGTCATGGGTGTGGAGTTACTGGGGCTGACAAAGTAACAATGAGAGAAGTTAGGTGTGGACACCCCATTTCGATGTTGTGTGGCCATAAAATTTTCTACCCCCTTCCCTCCTGTTTTGCTTCTTTCAAAATTTGGTTCTTGTTTCGGGTTTCTTTCGTAGGATGAAGGGAGCTTGCCTCTAATGATTGTGGTCCCTGCAAATTATGTATTCACCTTTTGCCAAGAATTACTCTTAATGAAGAATTTAGTCCTTCTCACTATCTCTTTAGTATTACGTTTTCTCATGCTCCTTTGTTTCTCAAGGCTGTTTGAAATCGTCGAATAAGAAGTTTCAGTGTGCTATGAAATCTTTTCTTCACAACTGTCATCTCTATACTCACTCCGTAATGTTGCTATGTGCAGGAGGAGCTGAAAGATTAATTGTTGATGCTGCTGTGGAACTTTCATCCCACGGGCATAAAGTTCATATCTTTACTTCACACCATGACAGAACCCGATGTTTTGAGGAGACACTGGCTGGTGAGTATTAGATATATTTTCTCGTCGTACTTTGAATACATGGGCTTTTGCAATTTTAATTTGATATGTTATTCTTGATTTGGTTGGTTTGTTTATTTATTGTGATACTAGTTTATGCTTGAATCATATAAGGTTCTTAATTAAGGTTGCCACATTTATATTCGCTCACCTTTCTATCTAAAGCATCCAGTTTCGATGTTACATTCCATTCTTGCAAGACCAGGATTGAGAATATTATCTTTGGAAAGCCTTAAAGATATCGTCCTTACACCTACCATGAGTATCTGTGTGATTATAACTTGTGCATGATTTTTCTGTTGAGTCTTTTTTCTTTTTTTTGGTATTCTGGGCCTACTCTTCTGCAAAATGAATCATGATATATAGCATTAACGTCTGTGCAAACGTCCAGGAACCTTTCCAGTTACGGTATACGGTGCCTTCATTCCCCGTCATATTTTCTATCGACTGCATGCAGTATGTGCGTATCTGAGGTGCATTTTTGTTGCTCTTTGCTTGTTGTTGATGTGGCCATCATTCGATGTTATACTTGCCGATCAAGTCTCTATTGTCATTCCGTTGCTGAAACTGAAGAAGTCTACGAAGGTGATTCTATTTGTTTATTGTTTTTTTTGGGTAAATGATGCATTTTATAACCGACCATCCAAAAACCAAAGGGATAACCCCACTACACAGGAAAAAACTGTACAAAGAAAAACCTATTACAAACTACAAAAGAATCAAACCACTTTTAACAAGTGGTAATACCCAGAATTCGAGGAGAGATATTCCAAAGATGACAAAATCTTTGGTTTTCTGTTGAATTAGGAATATGTTTCCAGGAGCTGACCCGAAGTCTCAAATTGTCTTTAATGCGAGCAAAAAGCACATCAGAATTCATTGGCCTTCCCCCAAACACCCTAGAGTTTCTCTCAAGCCAAATGTAATACACCCCTGCAGCTAAAGACAGCTTGAAGAGGAGTGCTCGAAAGGAATTACCTTTACAATAACCCACAGCCCATATAAGTTCGTCATCCCAATTTCTTGGCCTTCTATGAACTTCAAATCGGCTTAGAACTGAACGCCAAACCTCTCTTGAGAAATTACATTGGAAGAATAAATGATTGGCTGATTCATCATGCTGAGAACAAAGACAACAGAGGGGGTCAAGAGGCAGTCCCCACCTTCTAAGTCTATCTTTAGTGGCAAGCTTCCTCAAGCAAGCAATCCACAAAATAAATGCCCGCTTGGGGACATTTTTTGAGAACCAAACAAGTGAAGACCAACACACCTTGGGTCTCCTATTTCTCAAAGCTTCCCAAGTGTGCTTAGATGAATAACTGCCAGTAGGGGAGATGATCCAAGTAATCACATCCTCCCTATCGTCATGTGGGATGAAAGAGTTAGGAATAGAATTTTGAATCTGCTGAATAATTCTATTACGAGGTCTAGGCCAATGCCAAGCGCCGTTAGCAATAACAGAGCTGACTTTATCATAAAGAGAAGGGCCCAGCCTGGATAAAGTTCTATCATCAAAGAGTTTGTAAAGAGGGCCATTTGGATGCCAATCGTCCAACCACAAAAAAGTGGCCTTCCCATAGCCTATTGTGTGCTTCACAAATTTATGCCCCAAATCTCTTAACTTCATGAGCTTTCTAACTGTCCAAGAACAGTCATATGGAATGGGCATGTATCAGAAGTTGCTGCCTTTTATAATATAGGTATGAACCCATTGAACCCATAGAGTGTCCTCCTTTTTACTTAGAGCCCAAAGGTGCCTCATCATGGATGCTTTATTCCACAATTTCAAGGATTTGAAACCCAAACCACCTTCAGATTTTGGAGAACAGACATCCAGCCACTGCACTTTAGCCCCTGTCCTCTTTAGATTAAGCCCAGACCAAAGAAATGCTCTAAGCATGGCTTCCACCTCTTCCACAATTTTCTGTGGTAAAGAAATCAGTGGTTGATAAAAAGTGTTTATTGTTATCAGTTTAATACTTTTGTTGTCATCAAAAAATCATGGTTATTATTTTTTCCGCTTCCTCTCCAGGTTGTATTCTACTGCCATTTTCCGGATATGTTGCTGGCTCAACACACAACAGTTCTTAGGAGGATGTATCGGAAACCCATAGACATTTTAGAAGAAAAAACAACTGGTCTGTTTCTGAATATTGCCTTTGCATTTCTTGCTTAAACTTCTCCCATATCATTAATTCATTGCATTGGACTGTGTATTTCACAATCTTAATGAACTGCACTGTGGATTTGCAGGTATGGCTGATTTGATTCTGGTTAACAGCAAATTTACTGCATCTACTTTTGCAAAGACATTTAAGAATCTTGATGCAAGAGGAATTAAGCCAGACGTGCTTTACCCAGCAGTCAACTTAGATCAGTTTGATGAACCGCATGCTTCTAAGTAACAAACATGCTTGTTCTTGGTATCTTTCAAGTTTTAGGCATGGTTTTAAATTGCGGTTTTATACACTAGAGCATTTTTCCCCTTTCCTCACAAATGTTTACAAGTTTGTGGGATCATTGTGCTATAGGTTGGATTTTCTCTCTATCAACCGCTTTGAAAGGAAAAAGAACATAGGTTTAGCAATATCTGCCTTTGCCCTGCTTCACAAACTTGAAGAGGATGTTATTCAAGGTGGTAATGTGGCTGATGCTACCTTGACAGTTGCAGGCAACTCTCTCTCTCTCTCTCTCTCTCTCTCTCTCTCTCTCTCTCTCATACAGTCAGCTGTTTTCTTTTTTCTACTCTTAAGCGTATTTGGTGACGTATGGCATGCTTCAGTATCATATGTGAAGTGTACCATTTGCAGATGTTGGCTTTGTCTTTTATCCAGGGCATTATTTTGATAAACATCTTTGCCGAATCCAGATACTTGGATTTCAATCCTAGGAAGATACTTCCTACACAAATTCTTCTCTTTGATTGCTGGCACAAATTCTTCTCTTTGATTGCTGGCACCATTTTTGATGAAATTTTTGGAATATTCTGATTAGGTGATTGTCAATGGATGGTAGTAGCATGATGTTGGCTTTGGTATGAGTACTTGGCGACCCTGTGTTTCAGATGCTTATTGTATGAGTAGAAGTTTGTGAAGTCGTTTATTATCCGAGTCTTATGCTCACTAAATTGATGAAATTCAAGTGAGCCGTTGTATGCATGCATTCCAGACGCTGAACAATGACATTTATAGTCACCTCAGCATTTACTTGGTTTTTTCACAAATCAAGGTAGTTTTTTTTTTTATCCGTTCCTATAATGCTTCTCTGCCCATTATCCTGATCTGGGTGAAGTCTATGCATGCTGGGATTCCAGATTTTGCAATGCCAGCGCATACTTTTCTGCCCATTATCCTGATCTGGGTGAAGTCAATGGATGCTGGGGATTCCAGATTTTGCATTCCCCGCTGGCATTTGCTCGAGAATCTCATCTACTAGTACGAGGAACCGAAGCTACACTGCATGATCACCCTGCTTAAAAAATCCATCTTATTCATAATAAGAAAGGCGCCATTTGTAGATCTCTGTATGTGTATTTTAGGATGCAGATTCACGCCCTATTTTATTTTGTCATTTGTTGATGACCTATATTGTTTGCCTTTGGCATCAGGTGGTTTTGACAAACGCCTGAGAGAGAATGTCGAATATCTGGAGGAATTGAAAAGCTTAGCAGAGAGGGAAGGAGTGTCCAAGAAGGTCAAGTTCGTAACATCATGTTCAACTGCTGAAAGAAATACTCTACTCTCCGAATGCCTGTGTGTGCTTTATACCCCAAAGGTGAATGAAATCTGGTTTTCACCTTAAAAATTTATCAGACATCTTACACAAAAGATCTCATGATGCTTATGCTAATTGTAGGATGAACATTTTGGCATTGTTCCATTGGAGGCAATGGCAGCTCATAAACCTGTAATTGCATGCAACAGCGGGGGGCCCGTTGAGACGATTAGGAACGGTGTGACTGGGTTCCTCTGTGACCCTAATCCAGAAGAGTTCTCTTTGTGCATGGCTAAGTTCATTCAGGACCCCCAGATGGCAGAGAGAATGGGAGAGGAAGCTCAAAAACATGTCTCCGATTCATTTTCAACCAAAATTTTCGGGCAGCATATGGATCGATTTCTTGTTGATGTGGTTCGAGCGAAGAGGGAGTGACAATATCCAAAAGAGCACAAAGGATATGAAGCTCTTTTCGTTGACTTGCAGGATTTATGGAAGGGGGCAAAATCGGCATTTGATTTTCGCAACGTCGGCGATAAGAGAGGGAAATCGCACAAAAGAATTCTATTATAAGACACTATTTAAGGTGGTGTTTTATAATAAAACTTAAAAAACACCAAGTACTTTTGCACACGAAGAATGCTGACGGTTTCTTACCATTGTTGTAATTATTCGTAGTACCATGGTTAAAACTAGTAAAATTATGTTTTACTCAAGCTTGTCCTAACCATATCTATGTTCAACTTTTTGTATCGCTATGTAAATATTACATCATTTTTGTGTCCCGTACCAGTATCCATGCTTTATACCATATGACAATGTGGATCAATTCAAAGTTAGTATTAAATATTTTGCTGATCGATTCAAAGCAAGTAAAAAATGACCCTCTAAAGATATACTAGACTAATTGATGATTGACAAAGGACTGTTACCCATTCAAGCTCATTTGGTGGACTGTGTCTGGTTTTCATAAAATTATGTCTCTCTCCAAATTTTGGTCAAAATCAAGATTATGGTCTTTTCACGTTTATGTACTTATTGATTAATAATTTAGAGGCTGATCAAGATGGCAAGGTGGAGACTTTAATATTGTGTAGGCAAACCTAATCCTAGATAAATTATTACTCCATTACCCTATATTAAAAGACAAATGTATATTTTACTCTATAGTTTTTTCTTGACTTGGTCGAAACGTTTGACCTAACTTTAGTAATCGCAAATTTGAGTGAGTTCACATTATTTTGTTTTATTGATAAGTAAAAGTTCATATTATTTCTTTAACTTTCTGATAAATGTTGACCTAACTTTAGTAATCACGCAGAGTTTTTTTTTTTTTTTTGTCATTCGTTAAGCCTAATCTACTTTCTCTTAGAGGACTTGGGGAGTGGGATAGGTACCTACGGAAATCAAATCCTGCTCATATGCATGAGATTATAAGGGAAGAACCAACTACACTCCACTTGCAATTGCAAAGAGTTAAAAGTCACATTATTTCTTTAATTTTCTTATAATTGTTGTCATGATAATATCAGGGTTTGACATACACGGCTTCCGTCTCACTTAGGGTACAATGTCACACTGGTTACGTACGAAGACCGCAAAAATAAATATAGTCTTGTTAAGGAAATATAGTCTTATATTAATTACTTGGGTGGAACAAGTGATCACTTAATAACATTAAGAACCTCTCCACTAATTGCCAATTAATTTTGAGTTAGAGATAAAGTTACCACATGGTATCAGACCGAGGTCTGTTTCACCACACGTTTTTTTATAGTAAAAAAAATCACAATCCACACCCCATGCTGACAGTCCAACAAAAAGATTGCGCGATGATAGACCCAAAAAGAGGCTACACGCAACGGACCTCAAATGCGGCCACGTGAATGGGAAAGTTGAGGAAATATAGTCTCACCTTACATGGGAGTGAAATGGGTAATCACTTAATAACATTTGAGATCTCTCCATTTATTGCCTATTGATTTTGAGATGAATATAAAATTTCCACAAGTCTAAGAAATATATGCCCAAATTGATATGTAGTAAAGCAAATAATAAAGATTAGTACTAGTTTTGAATGTGGGGGAAATTTTGGGAGCTACTATTTGCACACCATTTTTCATTACTTATTCATATCACGTATGCATCGATCATAATGCTTTCTTTTACTTCAGTAATAGAGATATATGTGTGCAGTGCCGAACCTAGAAATTTATCACGTTGAGGGCACCAACATGGTAATATTTCAATCCAAAATTGGAGATAATTTTGGATGAATAGAGAAACACCCATTTGAGTTGTGATGGGGGAAAATGTTTGCGGTTTGAGTGGTACTTAGCTCACACGGGGAGCCATGACTCATGGGTGAGGTGTGGGCATGTGTATGGCTCGTGAGTGAGGTGTGCATGCGTGTCTATATACACACATGCACTAAGTTTCAGGTAAGGACCACCGCAACTTAAGGTAAAATGCGGACCTAGCTGATAGCCGTTGGATCGTGCTTTAAATGGTCCGAATTTGCAGATAGTTTATGTCCGGTCATAATTAACTTTTTTCCGAAAAAGTTTCATTAAAATCCAGACCATTGAAAACACGATTCAACGGCAGCTGAGTGGTCCGCATTTTACTTAAAATGCGAACGTCCTTATAAAAACTAGACTATACACACACACACACACACACACACACCGCGCTTCAGCTAAGGTCGCCCTTAGAGTGGAAAACTACGGATGTCGCTTAAGCTAAGGTTGCCCTTAGAGTGGGAAAATGTGGACGTCGATCAGCTGTTGTTGAATTGCATTTTGAATGGTCTGGATTCACGGACAATTTGTTCGCGCAAACAAATATCTGCTCGCATGAACAGATTGTCCGCAAATCCGAACCATTCAAAACACAATCCGACTACAGCTGTGCGATGTCCACATTTTTGTGGTATAAGGACAATCTTAGCTGAAGCGCCCTCTGTCTGTGTGTGTCTATATATATGTATATGTTACCCATACAGCAACCTAGAGGGGCATGAATAGGGTTGCTGTTTAAAAATTACCAATTAAAAGCTACAAAGGCAAATAACTAATTAGCAAATATATAGAAAGAGTTAAGAAGCACAAAACCAATTTATAGTGATTTGGTCTAAATTTGTCTACGGTCAAGCCTACTTCATTTCTCTCCAAGACAATCGCTTGAAGGTTCCACTAATAAAAATAAAATTACACCAGTAAGTCTTGCGGGTGCTTATAATTACCGTCGCTCCTAGCTTTTCAGAGGAGCTAGACAACTGCAAGGATTTAAAGTACAAAATCCTCAAAAACCCCTTTCAAAAACAAAACCCCTGTTTTTAGAATTACAAAATCAGTGTTTGATTTCTCAAATGCATCTCTCAAAAGATAATAGAATTTGCAACTACAATTACAACACTTCTCAAATAGTAGATATAACAATTTTGCTCACAAATCTCTCAAAGTAATTGTATGACAAATGAAGTGTAGCAAAGAATGAAAATTGCTCTTGTAAAATACTCTGTGTATTTTCTCTCATGTAGCTTCGTTGTCCTCTCTTCTGTTTTTTTTTTGATCCTGTTGTCTTCTCTTCTGTTGAAACTTCCTCTTTGTAGCAAAGAAGAAAATGACCGTTCAAAATATTTCCGTTGAGCAAAAATCTTGTAGCAGAAAACTTGTTCTTCATTAATTGCAAATATAGACTTTGAGTTCAAAATCTTCTGTGAACTGATTTGAACGTTCAGTGAATTAAATGTAGAGCTTCAAAAGTCAACAATGGAAGGAAACACTTCAGACTGAAGATGTCCATTGTGCAAGTTTACTTTTGGGCCAAATGGGTTTTGATTACGTGTATGCACATAGGCCAAAAACTGATTCTAAAAAGAGTTCTTTTTTTGTGAGCAAGATTAAAAAAAATGAGGCCAGGAGACTTTTCTTTCAAAATGAATTTTTACACGAGCTGTACACATATATTATTTTGGCCACACACAAACAAGGATTTCTTTCTTTTTATGAGTGATCATAAATTAAGACTTTTACCCTTTCTAATAGAGGTTTTACAAGAGGATTTTAACCATGCATTTTAAGAAATTGATTTTGTCATAAAACATAATCAAAATAAGTTATTTCTCACAATATAAATATAAACATATATATATATAT
This sequence comes from Rhododendron simsii, assembly GCA_014282245.1. Taxonomy (NCBI): domain Eukaryota; kingdom Viridiplantae; phylum Streptophyta; class Magnoliopsida; order Ericales; family Ericaceae; genus Rhododendron; species Rhododendron simsii. The sequence continues at coordinate 2,817,483 of CM024956.1, forward strand.
ATATATATATATCAGGATCATATTTTGATGATCTGAGCTGCTCAATGTGATCAGAACGTGATTTTAAAAGCATTTGCAAGAAATTAGCCAAAAAAAATGACCGGAAAAGACTTGATCTGAGAAGTTTTTAGCTTAGATTTGATGAACGGTTCAATTAAAACCTGCTCAAAATAAGCACTTTTCGGTCATATTTTTTGCTAATTTCTAACAAACACCCTTAAAATCACATTCTGCACACATTGAACTGTTCGGATCATAAAAATTTGATCGGAAACTATGAGATTGAGATTTGGGGTGTTTTTTTAGGCGTCCCTTGAACCGCCCCGTATAATATATATTGCTAAATGTAGCTAAGAGCCTAAGGCCAACCAAGCAAAGTGAAATTAATAAGCTCATTATAAGATAGAAATAAATTTATTATAATAAGATAGGTAAGAAAAAAAAAATGGTCACACGTAGGTAGGGAAATTTGAGCAAAATTGTTCAGAGCTCCAACGGTAAACATAAACTCGCGTAGAACATCTTCTTTTTCGGTTCAATATTACTACCTGTAGTGTGTGGGCCCCACCTCAATTGTGAGAGTGTGTGTAAGTGTAAGTGTTTGTGTGAGTGTAGCTGTATGGTTCTATAATTGTTGTCCTAAAAATTACTAGTTGAAGTGTGCGTAAATTGATGAAGACACTTGAACTATTAAAAATAATAATAGTTATATATGCCTGTGCGCACTTACACTTTTTTACCACCTTATATATCTATATAAAACTATTGCCACCTCTGTCTCTCTCTCTCTCTCTCTCTCTCTCTCTCTCTGATTTACAAAGCTTCAAACAAAAAGCTCAATACCAATATGGCTACCAGGGAAGGAGTTGCAGCAGCAGATAAGTACAGATCTGTTTTACACGAAGTAGACCGAAACACAGAGTGGAGACACGGTGCTCCTCCTACATACGATTCCGCAAACAAGCTCTTTGAAGAAGGCCGCACCAAGGTACATATGCATATATTCTAATAATTCCCGGAAAATGCTACGGACACAGATGAACACACGGCAGCCGTCCCATGGGTCTTGTGGCACCGTCGAACTGGGATCTGTGTCCGTAGCATGGCTCTTCGTATTCTCTCCGGCCGGATCTCTCGATCTTTTTGATGTGTGAGCTTGGTTAAATATTTGCAGGAATGGCCGGAAGGGTCACTGGAAGAGACGGTTCAGAATGCTATAAAGTCATGGGAGATGGAAGTATCCCACAAGAGTCGGTTACAAGACTTCAAGACCATAAACCCAGAGAAATTCAAGCTCATTGTTAATGGTAATTACAAGTTTTTTAATCCAGTAAATTAACCTCAATCCTTCAAAAAAAAATCACGTGTTACACGACAAATTTCTTGTACATCATATAGGTGAATATATTTATTTATGTGTGTGTATATATATATCACACACAATATCAAAATCATATTGATGTGATCAGGGGTGGGAATTTTCGAAACGACACGAAGTTAACGGGTTAGGGTCAGCTATTCCTGACATGTAACACGAATATGACATAACACAATAACACGAAAAGCCAAACAGGTCGGGTTAGGGTCTAGAGAATTCTTAGTCGAACATAAAATGATACGACACAAATACGACATGACACAACGCGGGATGAAAATTTATGAAAGGACACGATAACAAGATACAAACTAGACACAAGTTAGCAAGTCAGGGTCGACTGTTTTTGACACAAAACACAAATATGACATGACATGACGTCCACCCGTTCATGTGATGTTATGAGTGTTCATCAATGGAATAACTAACAACATGATTTAAGAGCCGATCAAATAAAAACATGCTTGAGGATTTTTTATTTTTTATTTTTTTGCCCTGAAGTTTTGCCATTTTTCAATTAATTTTCCCTTTTTGATTTAGGTTAAGTCAAATCTTCTACATTTATTAGTCTTCCTTTCTTTAGTTACCCAAAGGCTTCTTTGAACTTCCATGATTGATGACCTCAATCCATATTTGGCTCTTGTCTTCTTTAATTACATAGTACTACAAGATTAGTAGCTACGTCAACGTAATATATGCATCGCCAATGTATGTCAGAGTTTATATATACTTTCATTAATTCATTCAAGAACGGAATCAAGATTTCGTAAACGCGGGGGTCGAATTATAAACAACAAAATCTTGAAAATTCACGGTTTTGAAAATTTTAAGGTTCAGAAATCTATTTATAGTTTGTTTGGTTTAGGTTTTGAGGGCAGTCTTTTGGAGAAATGAGTGGGGAGAGATAGAAAGAGAAATGTAATTAATAATTGAAGAAAAATGCAATGGAAGACCGTGCGCAGAGGGAGGGATTAAGTTTTGGGATCCAAAACGAACATATTAAAATATTTAAATGTCTAAATAACATCCTATATATACAAAATACAATATCTATAAGTGTTCTTAACAAACAAAAAATAACTAACATTAATATTAATGGGAAATGATAATGCCAAAATTATTTTTGTTGGTATCAAAACTCTAGTGCATAAAAGATTTGTACTATGTGCTATATCGAAGACTTTTATGCACTGAAATTTTGACACCAACAAAACAGTTTTGGCATTATTACTACCCTATTAAAATTTTTTTAAAAAAGGAAAAATTTTAAAATGGCACCTGAACTTTGTACCAAATGTCATAAAGACATCTGAACTTAAGTTTATTTCAATTAAACACCTGTACTAACAAAATCCCCAAATTTTGACACCTGAACTTAAGTTTGTTTCAATTAAACACCTGTACTAACAAAATTCCCAAATTTAGACTTCCGCTGTTATACTCCGTTCCAAAAATTGCTGACATGACATCTTCAACCTATTTAAGTTGCCCCATTGCACATGTTTCCAACAGAAGACGATGCCCATAGACAGACTTCAGCTCTAGGGTTGAAAATATGTGTAATAGGGCAACTTAAACGGGTTGGAGATGCTATGTTAGCAATTTTTTAAACGGAGTATAATGGCCGGGGGTTTAAATTTAGGGATTTTGTTAGTACATGTGTTTAATTGAAATAAATTTAAGTTCAGGTGTCTCTGTGACATTTGGTGCAAAGTTCAGGTGTCATTATGAAATTTTTCCCAAAAAAACCCGAAAATGCGGAGGCCGTGGCCCCCATATGGCCATGAGTGGTTCCGCCCGCCTCTACATTCAAATACTTTATTCAGTGCTCCTGGAGCACGGTCACGTGTTACTTCAGTACACTCTAACACCACACATTCTTGTGCCGTTAACAACTAAGTGCAGTGACATCACATATAAATGTGTGGTGCTGAAATAATCTAGAGCACCACGTAACTGTGCTCCAAGACTACTGAACAATTACTCCTAACTTGTTATTGACACTCTATTTGGGTGGAGTTTATTACTTCAAAATACTCGCCTCCTTGATTATGTTTTGTAAACTAGTTTAAGATTTTGTTAGCGAACAAGATAAAGTATAAAATTACTTGAATTGAAGACCGAGCTTAATTTTATCAATAGTCAAAAGAGTACAATTTTTTAGGTTTATATAGCTTATAATTATACGCATCCAAATAAAAGTCAAAACAAAGCGTGCGTTCCCCCGTCATTGAACCATTTTCAAAGTCCTAACTTATTTATGGAGCATCATAATTACACCGTGTTTATTTCGACTTCCTTTTTCCTTGAGAAGTTTTACTGTGGATTTGGATTTGGATTTGGAAAAAGAAAGGGTAAAAGAGTAAAGTCATCATTTTTTTCCTATTGATTTTTCAATCCATGAAATGCAATATGGGCTAACAATTGACAATGGATGAAGTACATGCACTAAATAAAATTATAAAGAAATTTTTAAGACAAAAATAAATGTTGTTATTAGGTAAACAGTAGTGTTGAAATAGTCAAAGGGAAAAACATAGCAATCTTGAACTATACCAAAATGTGTCGATACCTCTGTTCCCGTGCATGATTGTAAATATACTTTTGTGCAATTATGCGACTGGAATGACACGAGAATAGAGGTACATACACTTTTTCAGTAGAGTATATTTGACGAGGCTTTGTTCGGTTGCCTTTTCTGTTTAGTTTTAGTTTTGAAAACCAATCATTACCCTACTTCTTTCCCCAATCATTACCCTATTTTTTCAATTATTACTTTCTCATCTCTCTCTATCTCTCTCCAATCATTACCCTTATTTTTAATTATTACTCTATTTCTCTCTCCACCCATTACCAAAACTAAACTAAACTAAACTCCCAACCAAACGCAACCGTCGACATCTTTTAAGTGCAAGGTAAATGTACTCCAAACTTTTTAAGTGGTTCAGATTTAAATCTTGTACGGTGTAGACCAGTTCTAAGGTGAGAATCTTAAGCGTTTTTTTGATTCTTATGTATATGTTTCTCTGTTTTGTTTAGCGCAAATTTTTTTGAAATGAAGTCAGAATCATCGATGAAATTGCTGATTTATGTCATAGGAAGAGAGGGACTATCTGGAGAAGAAACTCTGAAATTCGGCAGCTACAACGCGTTGTTGAAAAACAATCTGCCGGAGGAATTCAAGTACTACAAAGCAGAGGAAGAGAGCTTCGAATCCTCGCACGACGCGTTCCGATCGGCTTTTCCTCGTGGGTTCGCGTGGGAGGTGATCAGTGTTCATTCTGGACCGCCTTCGATTGCGTACAAGTTCAGGCATTGGGGTTTCTTCGAGGGTCCTTTCAAAGGACATGCCCCTACTGGAGAGATGGTCCAGTTCTATGGCATGGGACTTCTCAAGGTACCCCTCTCTCTCTATCTCGGACCAAGGTTTTAAATAACAGTATCAGTAGCTGTGACACGGCCATAGATAAACCAGTCAAATCATAAGTCCTCAATTCTGATACGTATCGGCCAATAAGTTCCATATCACCAATATCCAATATTTGGCTCGAGTTAGTAACACGTATCTTTAGTGTAATGTAATACTAATTAACTTATACTCAGAGTTACAATATTTTTTCAACTTAAGCAGAAAGTGATGGTGTAATCAAATTTCTTTATCCATCTTAGTATTACATCGACAGTCACTCGATGAAACATGAATTCTTGTATCTTGTTGTGATTCAAATCATATGGCGTGGCTTACAATAAATTCAGAACCAATGAAACATGAATACTTAAGGCCTTGACCCCACGTATCTCACGTTTCTACAAGAGCAAAAAATGTGGATCGGGTCCAAATACGTAAAACTTAGTCGTCATTTTCATATACTACTACCAACACCTAGGAAAGAAAAATGAACGGTTTGTTGTCTCCTTCTAACATCATAAAAAAGGAACTCGATTCTTTTTTATCGACAGGTTGATGAATCTCTGAAAGCAGAAGACGTAGAAGTTTACTACGATCCGGCTGAGCTCTTCAGTGGCCTACTGAAGGGATCACCAATCCCTGAAACTCATGCTGACACTCCAACATCTGCTCATGGCTGCCCCTTCCACAAGTAGAAAATGTCCTCTGTTCATTCTGTCAAGTTCTACATGTGTTTTTTTTAAAGTAAACTTTGTTTCAAGGGGATGATCACTTAATGCATGAAGTGCAATGTAAGATGAAACGACTAATGTACCCTTTGTTGTTTGATTCCTCAAGAAAAAAAACTATCGATAATTTTGTTATATTATGTTTAAATTTTGATGCTTGAATGCTTCATTATGAAAAAGATGTTGAATAAAGCAACTTAGCAAAACCTTCAAAACAGGGTTGATCTCCTTTGTCTCGAAAAATTTTGTGCTTCTGTGCTGAGGGTTTTTCCGACCGTTGGATAGTGTGATTATTTTTATGTTTTAAATCCAATGGCCAAAAAAAATCTCGGCACTTTAGAAGCATAGAGGTTTTCGACATAGAAAATCCTGCATCTTTCAAAAATGGAGGTAACTTGGTATTGAAAGTGCTTGCCTGTGTCAATTTCGCGGGGGGGTGCCTGTGTTAATTTCGCCGGGGGGGGGGGGGGGGGGGGGGGGGGGGGGGGGGGGGGGGGGGGGGGGGGGGAAATGGGAAATTCATTGCACCTCGGGCATTGTAGGTGGGTGCCTGATGCCCTCGCCACACATTGGTGAGGGCTCCTCTTGCCACAAGGGGTGAGAGAGATTTTGCCCCAAATACCACTAACATGTCTAACCCTATCGATGCGTTGGCCTGCAGTCAAGGGCATATAATTTAGAGGTTTGCTCCTTTCAAAAATTTGAAGTTCAAATTTACATTTACTATCTCCTAGGTGTTATTGACTCTATTAAGGCCTGTTCATACAAAGCAAAGTTAAAAAGTTTTTCTCCGATTTGAATTGGACTCTCTGTAGGTGGACGGTGAGATTGGACTCTCAAAATTAATCGAAATGTGCATAAATTTGCCCTGTGAATCTATTAGACAAATAAAAATCAAACATGAGTTGAACTCTCTGATCAAAAAGCCAGGAGTTTAACTATTTTGGCACCCTCTGGCGGGAAACACACAGCAGCCACATTAGCTTTGTCCAACCTAAATTTCATTTCACTCTAAAACCATCAAGAAAACAAAAATGGCGAAACCCCCAAAGAGTATCTCACCGTTCCGACTCGCTTCCCTACTCCGCCTCCAGAAGGACCCCAACCTCGCTCTCCACCTCTTCTTGATGACAGTCCAACTAAAAGATTGGGCGATGATACACCCAAAAAGAGGCTACACGCGACGGACCTCAAACGCGACGACGTGAGTGGGAAAGTTAAGGAAATATAGTCTCACCTTACGTGGGAGTGAAATGGGTAATCACTTAATAACATTTGAGACCTCTTCATTTATTACCTATTAATTTTGAGATGAATATAAAATTTCCACAAGTCTAAGGAATGCCCAAATTGATATGTAGTAAAGCAAATAATAAAGATTAGTAGCTTTGAATGTGGGGGAAATTTTAGGAGCTACTATTTGCACATCCTTTTTCATTACTTATTCATATCACGTATGCATCGCTCATAATGTTTTCTTTTACTTCAATAATAAAGATATATGTGTGCAATGCCGAACCTAGAAATTTATCACATTGAGGGCGCCAACATGGTAATATTTCAACCCAAAATTGGAGATAATTTTGGATGAATAGAGAAACACCCATTTGAGTTGTGATGGGGGAAAATGTTTGCGGTTTGGGTGGTACCTAGCTCACACGGGAAGCCATGACTCATGGGTGAGCTAGGTGTGTGCATGTGTATGACTCATGAGTGAAGTGTGCATATATATATATATATATATATGTAGACACACACACACGCACGCACACAGAGTTTGAGGTAAGGATCACCACAATTTAAGGTAAAATGCGAACCTAGCTGATAGTCGTTGGATCGTGTTTTGAATGGTTCGGATTCACGAATGGTTTATGACCGGTCACAATTAACTTTTCTCCGGAAAAGTTTCATTAAAATCCAGACCATTAAAAATACGATCCAACGGCAGCTGAGTGGTCCGCATTTTACTTAAAATGCGGACGTCCTTATAAGAACCAGACTATATATAAATATATACACCACGCTTCAGCTAAGGTCGCCCTTAGAATGGGAAAATGCAGACGTCGCTCAGTTGTCTTTCGATTGCGTTTTGAATGGTTCGGATTCGCAGACAATCTATTCGCACAAACAAATATTTGTTCGCGCTAACAGATTGTCCGTGAATCCGGACCATTCAAAACACAATACGACGGCAGCTATGCGACGTCCGTATGTTTGTGGTATAAGGACGACCTTAGCTGAAGCGCCCTATATTATGTGGGTGTGGGTGTGTGTTACCCAAACAACAAACTAGAAGGGGGGGAATAGGGTTGCTGTTTAAAAATTACCAATTAAAAGCTACAAAGGCAAATAACTAACTAGCAAAAATATAGAAAGAGTTAAGAAGCACAAAACCAATTTATAATGGTTCGGTGTGAATTTGTCCATGGTCCAGCCTACTCCACTTCTCTCCAAGACAATCATTTGAAGGTTCCACTAATAAAAATGGAATTACACCAGTAAGCCTTCCGGGTGCTTATAATTACCGTCACTTCTAGCTTTCCGGAGGAGTTAGACAACCACAAGGATTTAAATTACAAAATCCTCAAAAACCCTTTCAAAAATAAAACCCCTATTTTTAGAATTACAAAATCAATGTTTGATTTCTCAAACACAATCTCTCAAAAGATAATAGAATTTGTAACTCACAATTACAACACAACTCAAAGAGTAGATATAACAATTTTGCTCACAAATCTCTCAAAATAATTGTATGGAAAATGAAGTGTAGTAGAAAATGAAAATCTCTCTTGTAATGTTTTGTGTATTTTCTCTGATGTAGCTTTGTTGTCTTCTCTTCTGACTTCTATTGAAACTTCCTTTTTGTAGCAAAGAAGAAAATGACCGTTCAAAACATTTCCGTTGAGCAAAAATCTTCGGATCCCGCGTCCCTGCAGTGACTTTAACTCACTGCAAACTGCAGACCCCCAAAACGACGTCGTTTTGGGGGTATTTTGGATTGCTCTTCTAGCACAGCACGTGAAACCCCCACAGACCAAAACACTCTCTTTGTCTCTCTCTCTCTCTTGAATCCTCCACAGACCAAAACTAAACTCTCTCTCTCTCTCTCTCTCTCTCTCTCTCCCCTCTGTCTTCTTCTTAAATACGTTTTCTACTTTTCTTCTTCAAGTTTCTTCCTCCACAACAATAATCAAAGAGGGACTCAAGCAATTAGTAAACCTTTGATAAAGTATCATAAGAAGATAATTACTGTAAAAAAAAAAAAAACACTAAGATACGAATTAGATTAAAGACTTGTTTTTCTCTCTTCTTGTGTTGGACTTGAAATTTGATTGGGTTTATATGGGTTCTTGTGATTCCGTCTAATTTACTAATTGATTGGTCAAGTATAGTTTTTCTGGATTCGATGAAACAAAAAAGGACCTGTTTTCTACTCAGGTTTCTATACTAGTGAACCCAAAATTAATTCAAATCTCCATGAACACAGGATTGATTCTCTCTCTTCTTTAAGAAATACTACTTGATTACTAATTGTTTCCTTCTTATATGAAATTCGTTGGTAGGAACTATTTTCCCATGTTTGATCTGATCTAGAAATGAAGTTTTGCTTGATGATCATCAGAGATGGGGGATTAGGGGAACAAATTTTCAGTATGGGGCAGTCCTTCACTGTAGTTTAGAACCTGGAGTTAGAGAAGAAAACTTTAGCACTAGAGAGAGAGAGTGATTGGGCAGAGTCGTCAGAAGGGGTCACGTGACTACAATATACGAGGAATCCAAAATACCCCAAAACGACGTCGTTTTGGGGGGCTGGAGGTTGCAGTGAGTTAAAGTCACTGCAGGGACGCCGGATTCAAAATGTTCTAGCAGAAAACTTGTTCTTCATTAATTGCAAATATAGACTTTAATTTCAGTTCAAAATCTTCTGTGAACTGATGTGCAACGTTCAGTGAATTAAATGTAGAGCTTCAGAGTCAACAATGGAAGAAATTAAACACTTCAGACTAAAATGAAGTAACTGATCGACCATATTAAAGACGTCCACTGTGCAAGTTTATTTTTGGGCCAAATGGATTTTGATTACGTGCATGCACATAGGCCAAAAACTGATTCTAAAAAGAGTTCTTTTATTATGAGCAAGATAAAAAAAAATGGGGCCAGAAGACTTTTCTTTCAAAATGAATTTTTACACGAGCCGTAAACATATATTATTTTGGCCACACACAAACAATGATTTCTTTCTTTTTATGAGTGAACATGTATTAAGAACTTTTACCCTTTCCAATTGAGGTTTCATAAGAGGATTTTAACCATGCATTTTAAGAAATCAATTTTGTCATAAAACATAATCAAAATAAGTTATTTCTCACAATATAAATATAAACACACACGCGCCCGCTTGCGCGAGCGCATACACACACACACACACACACATATATATATATATATACCATGATCAGATTTTGATGATCTGAGCCGCTCAATGTGATCGGAACGTGATTTTAAGGGTACCTACAAGAAATTAGCAAAACAAATGAGAAGAAAAGGTTTGATCTGAGAAGTTTTTAGCTTAGATTTGATAACGGTACAATTAAAAACTGCTCAAAATAAGCACTTTCCGGTCATATTTTTTGCTAATTTTTCGTGTGCACCCTAAAAATCACATTCTGCACACATTGAATTGTTCGGATCATAAAAATTTGATCGAAAACTATGAGATTGAAATTTGGGGTATTTTTTTAGATATCCTAATGTAGCTAAGAGCCTAAGGCCAACCAAGCAAAGTGAAATTAATAAGTTCATTATAAGATAGAAATAAATTCATTATAATAAGACAGAAAAAAAAAAATAGAACACTTACACGTAGGTAAAGGGATTTGAACAAAATTGTTCAATACCCCAACAGCAAGGGCGGATACACGTGGTGGCAAATGGGGTCAGGTGACCCCACTTAGTTGACCCCATTGAGTTTGAAATTACCCCAAGATAGTTATATGCTTTTGGGTTATTTTGGTAAATTTGCCCCAAGAGAGGTTATACCTGGCCCACGTACCTCAATAATATTACAATTATTGCTCTCACAAAAGCCTGTCTGACCCACTCTCTCTTTCTCTCAAAACATGTGATCTAATTGGACTCTGGAGAAGGATCAAAAAAAAAAAATTGGACTCTGGAGTCTGTCCACGAGTACAACACGGGCAGAGGGCCCCCGCCCCCTGGCCAGTAGTAGCAAAAAGCAAAGCAACACCTATAACTTTAAAAACAAAATAAAAATAAAAAAACACCACCATATTCATCATCAAATAAAATATGATTCATGAGCTCCAATTTAGAAGCTTGAAACCGGAATTAATCAGGGCAAAATTGAAGTCAAAGTAGATTTTGTATTATAGGTAACTTTTTCTCCAAGTTTCATTTGAGCTTTTCCAAAGTCCGAACGTAAAATTTTCAAATGAGACCCTTTAACAAATTTCGAAAATAAACATAGAAGTTGTATTGCAAGTATTTTAAATTAAAATATAAGTAAACAAAATTATTTATCATGCCATTAGAGCTCATGAAACATATTCCTACATATGGCCAAAAATCCTAAAGACACCGACGGTGCACATGGCAGCATGAATGTTCTACTCCGAGCCCTGCACGAAAAATCCAAGCTACTCCATAATTTTAAAAAACAAATTGAGTGGGCTATTGAAAACTCAAGTTAGTTGGATATACGTAGGTGCTCGATCAATCTTCCAATTTTTCATTCATATCGGACTCAGATTATCCATGCAAGAACCAAAGTGAGACTGCGTGCCGGTATGTGCACCATTAGTGTCCATAGTAGTTTTGACATAAGACTTGACCCAGTGCCAAAAAGTTTTGGATCCGCCGGCAAACATAAACTCGCGTAGAGCACTCTTCTTTTTTGGTTCATCGTTACAACTATGTGTTTTCAAATTCCAATTATTCTTGCTATCGAAGTGCACATATCGTCTACGGGTATTTATGATGAGAAATGTTACGGGAATGAAAAAGATACTCCAGTATATCAGAAGAAAAATAGGGAGTATAGTCACAAGGTACGGTCCCAGCTCAACCTTCAATGCGAAATCCACATTTATTTCTTTCGAAAACACTAGGGGGACCGACGGAAAAGAAAACCGATGGGGAGCCAACCAATCGCAGGGTTCACTTTGGGGTTCCACGTACATGATTCAAATTGTAGATTATTTTTTAAATATTTTTTCGAGTGACCCTGTTTTGTTTCAGGTCAATTAGATAAATGTAAGTGCGTGATTCATATGTCAAATGTTTCATTTAAAATTCAAGACCCTAAACTTTGAAACAGAAAGTTGGATCTGGCACTTCTGGTTATTTGATTGATCTGAAATTTAATTGGGATCCCCTCACGTGGGCTGTGGAATTAGGCCCTAAGAACAACAATGCTACCACCACACACACTTACACAAATACTTACATACACACTCTCACAATTGAGGTGGGCCCCACACACTACACACTTGTAGTGTGTGTGGGCCCCACTTCAATTGTGAGAGTGTGTGTAAGTGTTTGTGTGAATGTGTATAGTTCTATAATTCTTATTCTAAAAATTACTAGTTGAAGTGTGCGTAAATTGACCAAAACACTTGAATTATCAAAAAATAATAATTATATATGCCTGTGCGCACTAACACGTTTTTACCACCTTATATTTCTATAAAACTATTGCCATATCTCTCTCTCTCTCTCTCTCTCTCTCTCTCTCTCTCTCTGATTTACAAAGCTTCAAACAAAAAGGTCAATACCAACATGGCTACCAAGGAAGGAGTTGCAGCAGCAGATAAGTACAGATCTGTTTTACATGAAGTAGACCAAAACACAGAGTGGAGGCACGGTGCTCCTCCTACATACGATTCCGCAAACAAGCTCTTTGAAGAAGGCCGCACCAAGGTACATATGCATATATTCTAATAATTCCCAAAAAATGCTACAGACACAGATGAACACGCGGCAGCCGTCTCATGGCTCTTTCGTATTCTCTCCGGCGGGGTCTCTCGATCTTTTTGATGAGTGTGAGATTGGTTAAATATTTGCAGGAATGGCCGGAAGGGTCACTGGAAGAGACGGTTCAGAATGCTATAAAGTCATGGGAGATGGAATTATCCCACAAGAGTCGGTTACAAGACTTCAAGACCATAAACCCAGAGAAATTCAAGCTCATTGTTAATGGTAATTACAAGTTTTTTAATCCAGTAAATTAACCTCAATCCTTTAAAAAAAAAAAAAAAAAATCACGTGTTACACGACAAATTTCTTGTACGTCATATAGGTGCATATATTTATTTATGTGTGTGTATATATATCACACACAATATCAAAATCATATTGATGTGATCAGGGGTGGGAATTTTCGAAACGACACGAAGTTAACGGGTTAGGGTCAGCTATTCCGACATGTAACATGAATATGACACGATACAATAACACGAAAAGTTAAACAGGTCGGGTTAGGGTTTAGAGAATTCTGAGTCGAACATGAAATGACACGACACGAATACAACATGACACAATGCAGGTGGAAATTTATGAAAGGACACGATAACACGATACGAACCAAATACGAAGTTAGCGAGTTAGGGTCGGCTGTTTCTGACACGAAACACGAATATGACACGACATGACGCCCACCCTTTCATGTGATGTTATGAGTGTTCATCAATGGAATAACTAACAACATGATTTAGGAGCCGATCAAATAAAAACATGATTTAGGATTTTTTTTTTTCCTGATGTTTTGCCATTTTTTCAATTAATTTTCCCTTTTTGATTTAGGTTAAGTCAAATCTTCTACGTTTATTATTAGTCTTCCTTTCTTAGTTTCCTGATGTTTTGCCGTTTTACCCAAAGGTGTCTTTGAAGTTCCATGATTGATGACCTCAATCCATATTTGGCTCTTGTCTTCTTTACATAGTACTACTTTCATTAATTCATTCAAACAGGAACGGAACCAAAATTTCGTAAACGTGGGGCTGAATTATAAACAACAAGGTCTTGAAAAATCACGGTTTTGAAAATTTTAAGGTTCAGAAATCTATTTATAGTTTGTTTGGTTTAGGTTTTGAGGGAAGTCTTTTGGAGAAATGAGTGGGGAGAGATAGAAAGAGAAATGTAATTAATAATTGAAGAAAAATGCAATGGAAGACCATGTGCAGAGGGAGGGATTAAGTTTTGGGACCCAAAACGAACATATTAAAATATTTAAATGTCTAAATAACATCCTATATATACAAAATACAATATCTATAAGTGTTCTTAACAAACAAAAAATAACTAATATTAATATTAATGGGAAATGATAATGCCAAAATTATTTTTGTTGGTGTCAAAACTCTAGTGCATAAAAAACTTGTACTATGTGCAGTATAGAAGACTTTTATGCATTGAAAAGTCTGAAATTTTGACACCAACAAAAACAGTTTTGGCATTATCACTGCCCTATTAAAATTTTTAAAAAAAAACCCGAAAATACGGAGGCCGTGGCCCCCATATGGCCATGAGTGGTTCCGCCTCTACATTCAAATACTTTATTCAATGCTCCTAGAGCACTGTCACGTGTTACTTCAATGCACTCTAACACCACACATTCTTGTGCCGTTAACAACTAAGTGCAGTGACGTCACATATAAATGTGTGGTGCTGAAATAATCTAGAGTACCATGTTACTGTGCTCCGAGACTATTGAACAATTACTCCTAACTTGTTATTAACACTCTATTTGGGTGGAGTTTATTACTTCAATACTCGCCTACTTGATTATGTTTTGTAAACTAGTTTAAGATTTTGTTAGGGAACAAGATAAAGTATAAAATTACTTGAATTGAAGACCGAGCTTAATTTTATCAATAGTCAAAAGAGTACAATTTTTTAGGTTTATATAGCTTATAACTATACGCATCCAAATAAAAGTCAAAAAAATACGTGCGTTCCCAGTCATCGAACCATTTTCAAAGCCCTAACTTGTTAATTTATGGAGCATCATAATTTACTTGTGTTTATTTCGACTTCCTTTATCCTTGAGAAGTTTTACTGTGGATTTGGATTTGGAAAAAGAAAGGGTAAAAGAGTAAAGTCATCATTTTTTTCCTATTGATTTTTCAATCCATGAAATGCAATAGGGGCTAACAATTGACAATGGATGAAGTACATGCACTAAATAAAATTATAAAGAAATTTTTAAGACAAAAATAAATGTTGTTATTAGGTGAACAGTACTGTTGAAACAGTCAAAAGGAAAAACATAGCAATCTTGAACTATACCAAAATGTGTAGACATGATTGTAAATATACTTTTGTGCAATCATGCGGCTGAAAAGCCTGAAATGACACGAGAATAGGGGTACATGCACTTTTTCGATACAAATTATTTGATGACATCTTTTAAGTGCAAGGTAAATGTACTCCAAAATTTTTAAATGGTTCAGATCAAAATCTTGTATCAGTTGAGAAAAAGATTTAAATCTTGCACGGTGTAGAGTCTGTAGACCACTTTTAAAGTGAGAATCTTAAGCGTTTTTTGATTTTTATGTATACATTTCTCTGTTTTATTTAGCTCAAATTTTTTCGAAATGAAGTCAGTATCATCGATGAAATTGCTGATTTATGTTATAGGAAGAGAGGGACTATCTGGAGAAGAAACTCTGAAACTCGGCAGCTACAACGCATTGTTGAAAAACAATCTGCCGGAGGAATTCAAGTACTACAAAGCAGAGGAAGAGAGCTTCGAATCCTCGCACGACGCGTTCCGATCGGCTTTTCCCCGCGGGTTCGCGTGGGAGGTGATCAGTGTTCTTTCAGGACCGCCTTCGATTGCCTACAAGTTCAGGCATTGGGGTTTCTTTGAGGGTCCTTTCAAAGGACATGCCCCTACTGGAGAGATGGTCCAGTTCTATGGCATGGGACTTCTCAAGGTACCCCTCTCTCTCTATCTCGGATCAAGGTTTTAAATAACAATATCGATAGCTGTGACACGGTCATAGATAAACCAGTCAAATCATAAGTCCTCAATTCTGATACGTATCGGCCAATAAGTTCCATACCACCAATATCCAAAATTTGGCTCGAGTTAGTAACACTTATCTTTAGTGTAATGTAATACTAACTTATACTCAGAGTTACAATTTTCCAACTTAAGCAGAAAGTGATGGTGTAATCAAATTTCCTTATCCATCTTAGTATTACATCGACAGTCACTCGATGATGCTTTGAGATTCTTGTATCTAGTTGTGATTCAAATCTTATGGCGTGGCTTACAATAAATTCAGAACCGATGAAGTAGGAATTTTTAAGGCCCTGACCCACGTATCTCACGTTTCTACAAGAGCGAAAAATGTGGATCGGGTCCAAATACGTAAAACTTAGTCGTCATTTTCATATACTACTACCGACACCTAGGAAAGAAAAATGAACGGTTTGTTGTCTCCTTCTAACATCTTAAAAATGGAACTCGATTCTTTTTTATCGACAGGTTGATGAATCTCTGAAAGCAGAAGACGTAGAAGTTTACTACGATCCAGCCGAGCTCTTCAGTGGCCTACTGAAGGGATCACCAATCCCTGAAACTCATGCTGATACTCCAACATCTGCTCATGGCTGCCCCTTCCACAAGTAGAAAATGTCCTCTGTTCATTCTGTCAAGTTCTACATGCGTTTTCTTTTTAAGTAAACTTTGTTTCAAGGGGATGATCACTTAATGCATGAAGTGCAATGTAAGAGTAGGAGAGAAGATGAAACGACTAATGTACCCTTTGTTGTTTGATTGCACAAGAAAAAAACTATCGATAACTTTGTTATATTATTATGTTTAGCTTTTGATGCTTGAATGCTTCATTTTGAAAAAGATGTTGAATAAAGCAACTCAGCAAAACCTTCAAAACAAGGTCTGATCTCCTCTGTCCCGAAAATTCTTGTGCTTCTGTGCTGAGAGTTTTTCCGGCCGTTAGATGGGGTGATTATTTTTATGTTTTAAATCCAACGGCCGAAAAACCTCTCGACACCTTAGAGGCACGGGAGTTTTCGGCACAGAGGATCCTGCCTCTTTCAGAAACAGAGGTAACTTGGTATTTGAAGTGCTTGCCTGTGTCAATTTCAGGGGGAAAAAAATTTCTTTGCACCTCGTGCATTGTAGGTGGGTGCCCCTCGCCATGGTGGGGGCTCCTCTCACCACAAGGGGTGAGAGAGATTTTGCCCCATATACCACTAATATGTCTAACCCTGTCGAGAGGTTGGTCCTGCAGTGAAGGCAGGTAATTTAGGGGTTTGCTTCTTTTAAAAATTTCAAGTTTAGATTTACGTTTACTATTTCCTAAGTGCTATCAATTCTATTGAGATCTATTCATACAAAGTTTCGACTTAAATTTGACTCTCTGCAAGTGGACGGTAAGATTGAACTCTTAAAATTAATCAAAGTGTCTATGAGTTGGACCGGAAACGTAAGTCATTAGACATAAAATTCATACATGATTTGAACTCTCTGATCAAAAAGCCAGGAGTTCAACTGTTTTGGCACCCTCTGGCGGGAAACACGCAGCAGCCACATTCGCTTTTCCAACGAGAATTTCATTTCACTCCAAAACCATCAAGAAAACAAAAATGGCGAAACCCCCAAAGAGTATCTCACCGTTCCGACTCGCTTCCCTCCTCCGCCTCCAGAAAGACCCCAACCTCGCCCTCCACCTCTTCCTGAACCCTAACCCTAACGCCAACAAACCCTTCCGTTACTCCCTCCTCTCCTACGACCTCATCATCACCAAACTCGGCCGCGCCAAAATGTTGGACGAAATGGACCAGATCCTCCAGCAATTAAAAACCGAGACCCGTTTCAACCCCGGTGAAATCATCTTCTGCAACATCATCACCTTCTACGGCCGAGCTCGGCTGCCCGATCGAGCCCTCCATATATTCAACCAAATCCCGTCTTTTCGATGCCAAAGAACGATAAAATCCTTCAACACCCTTTTAAACGCCCTGTTAAGTTGTCGGGAATTCGGTAAGATGAGAGAAGTATTTGTGGGTTTGAATCGGTTTGTGGCTCCGGATGCGTGTAGTTATAATGTGTTGATTAGAGCGGGGTGTTTGATGAACGATTTGGGTAGTGCACGGGAGGTGTTCGATGAAATGCAAAAGAGAGGGGTTCGGCCTGACGCAGTGACGTTTGGGACGTTGATTAGTGGGCTTTGTGCGGGTGGTAAGTTAGATGAAGCGTTTAAGTTGAAAGAGGATATGGAGAGGGGTTTTAGGGTGAGGCTGGATGGTTTTGTTTACGCGTCGCTGATTAAAGGGCTGTGTAAGGTGAATGAATTGAGTTTGGCTTTTAAGCTTAAGGATGAGATGTTGGAACGTAGAGTTGAATTGGATTCGGCGGTGTTTTCTACTTTGATTAGCGCACTTTTCAAGGCCGGGAGGAAGGGAGACGTCGTTGGAGTTTTGAAGGAAATGAAAGAAAACAAGTGCAAGCTTGATGCAATAACTTATAACGCAATGATATATGGGTATTGCCAGGAGAAAGATTTTGATGCAGCATTTGGTGTTTTAAGTGAAATGGAAAAGAGGAGATGCAAGCCGGATGTCGTATGCTATAATGTAATCATTGGTGGGTTTTGCAGGGAGGGTAAATTTAGAGAAGCAACTGAATTATTTGAAGATATGCCGAGAAGAAAGTGTGCCCCTGATGTGGTAACGTATAGGACCCTATTTAGCGGGCTTTGTGATGGAAAGCAGTTCCAGGAAGCTGCACTTATTTTGGATGAGATGGTTTTTAAAGATTATTCCCCTAGCGCTGCAAGTATAGTGAAATTTGTAGATGAGTTGTGTCAAGCTGGTAATCTGAAGTTGTTATGGACAATCCTAAACAGTTTGGCAAAAGGAAATTTAATTGATTCAGTCACATGGGGAAGGGTGATTCCCATGGTGTGCGAGAACAATAAGTTGTTGAATGCCTCTGCGCTTATAGAAACCTTACTAATCCTGTAAATTGATGCTCTGCCAATCAGGTAAGGTTGTTGAATACCGACTTGCTTTTTTAGTGTTGATTCTTTCTGGTGGAGTGGCTGACTAGTAGTTTACGCCGTGACATCCACACATATCTTTGACGTCAATTACTGGTAGTTTCATCATAACAAGCACCATAACAACTACTAGTTTCTGTTTTTGAACAGTTTTCAATATTGCGTTGACAATTCAGCATTCTGTGTTTAAGTTTGTCCACAAATAAGGCTTCATAGTATTTTTCTAGCCGATATGTTAGAGCCAAGAGAGATATAATGCAACTATTTTCTTGGTCAACCGTAAATTATGTTGCTTAGTTTGAAAATTTGCTGGAACAGTCATACTATACGTTTTGTCTAACCAACTTTCATTACACATCATTTTAGTAAATGCAGTGCTTTCACGAGACCACAGGACTCTACCTTTCTTTGTGTTAACCTGTAGGGTTAATAAATTCGGAGGAGCACTGAATCAATGCCTAATGTTGAACCACAAAGATGAGTGAATCCCTACAATCTCGCCGCAAATTTTCCCCTAAATTCCAGAGAAAGTCTCATGAAACAAAATGATGTTTCTTGCTTGCTTACAGTGGTATTAGTCCATTCTTTCGCGCCTAATGGTTAAAGACAGGGAAGGTAATTATAAAGACTATAAATTTCAGATTGTCTTGATGAAGATAATGAAGAAATCCGATAGTGTAAGGAAGAAGCTTCTAAGATAAGAATTAACATCTTCTATTTTCAGCCGAATGTCCACATAAGGCTGTCTGTGCTAACTTTGGTGAAGGTCTAGGGGATTGGACCTCATCACTAACTGTAGTCCATCCTCTGAGAATAAGCGTCAATGTGTAGACGAAAAAAGGTAAATAGATGAGGCCAGGATGGCATACAGATTTGCTGATTTTTAAAACTCTGCTTTGGCAGGACATGTATAACCTCCTTACTCCTTAGGATTGAACTTTTCTCAAATTATGTCTCAACATTTATCATTCATTCGCAATTAAACAGATTGCAAAGCAGTCTGAAGAAACTTTGGAAAAAATTGCTACTAAAATTTACTATATTGTAGACCCACAACATTTTCTTATCATGATATTTTCTGGCAACATTTTGAACCACAGCCCGGGAAAAGTAATATAAGTTATCATGATGTTGCGATAGCTTTCAGTATTCCTTTTTTATTTTGAAGTGTTTGCTTCGTGTGTATGTTCCAACAATTGTTGATCTTTAAATTCCATCATTCTGTGAAGGTTGATTTGACATTGCGTAAAGGTGCACCTAAAATGGCTGAGCAATTGTGAGGACTCACACACTCTTCCAAACAAAGAGAGTCTCAAGGCGGAGGCAAATAAAGATAGAGCAGCACGATCGGTCTTGGAAGGATTTTCTAAGTGCTTGTAAGTATGGAGTTTCTGTGCGTATTGCTTATCAGGAAAGTAAGATCCGCCACTTGAGAATAGGGCATCTCTATTTGACATAGGACTGAACGTGAGAAGAAATAATGGAGTATGGGCATGAGAACCCGGTTGCCCGTGTAGCTTAGCAGTGCCATCGTTTCACATGTGACTTGTTTTTTATTTGTGAATGACAAAGAGAATTCTTCCATTCTATATGCTTTTGCAGGGACTGCAAAAGAGAACAATGATACCCTTCACGAGATTTATTTGGCTTGATCAAGCTTAGATATTTCAAACATATTGTCATATCTGTAAGAAAAGATCTGTAGAATAAAGTTCTAGAATGTACATTTTGATGGTGGCTTTTATTCTTTAGGCCATCAAGTGCTTCGTCCAGCTGGACAGAATCTGATTTTACTCCCTTCGATATGAAACTTCTCAGGTGCGTATCTCTGGTACTATGTATCTCTTTAATAAGACAATGAATGAGAGCTCTTTATTTTGTGTGGTCCAAGTTTTCATATGCTACTAGAAATTATTTTCTCGTGATGAGCAACAAGATACTGGACCACAACCCAACTTCAGCAGCCCTTCGTTATAATCTCACTTGAATATATAGTGCTTATTTGTTGTTAAAAACAGATAAATAAAATTGGAAATCAGCAGCTTTCACTGTGATATGTTGGGGGCCATACAGGAGGGCGGGCCTTGGCGCAGGGATAGGTTAAGAAGGTCTAAACAACCTCTCTACTTGTGGGAGCCTTGTGCCCTTGACTGCCATTTTTCTTTAGAGGCTATGGAGGGTTCTGGACGGCAGCCTATACAGGCTGGCTGAGAACAGCAGGTAGATTGTACTGTTTACTCTCTCTCTTTTTTCCGGGTGTACCGTTTACTATTTACCCAATCAAGTGGGGTTTCTAAAGATGGAGTTTAGTTTAACATCCTCTGTTTAGAAATCCATTTTAGACGGGTCTGCTCACACGTGTTGACAGCAATCTTTTCCGTGGTAGCAAAGAGAAGATGCCTTTCCACAAGAACCAAAATATTTTTATTTGTAGTCAACATCAATCTTGGTTGCACCTGCTTTTGAGGAGTAGAATCTTCCTTTTGCAGTCTGTAAATTAATGCGTAATTGTTATTGTATACAGTGGTGGGTATTACAACTATATTTTGAACACAGATACATTTAGACATACATAACGGGTTTAGAACTATTAATATACCGAATTGTGAGGTATGTATACCAATTGTAAGATTTATTCAAACATAAGGTACGTTTAATGATACGCATCGGTGCTACCTATAAACGTACCGAATCGTAGGATACGCATCGTCAATTGGTTTTGGCAACACTTGTACACCTAACTCTGATTCCCTTAATACTGTCAAATAAAACATAACTCTTTAGCTGTTTTCTATGAGCTTTTGTTCGACTAATAATTGTTAGCAAATGTCAACTAGCTCTCTCAGCAAAGTCACTTCCAATTTGTTGGGTGATTATTTTAAGTGATAGCTTTGCATTGCCAACATTTTTAATGGTTGTCTTGCCGTGCTTGCCCCCTTGATTTATTTTTCTTATTAGTAGTTTTTAAGGAATTTATTTGTATATCAGATTGCATAAGCCCATGCCAAACCCATGATTTCTCTTTGAGGACCGAAAAAACTGTCTGATAACAGCCATCTTCCCGCCCATTTTTGCTTATTTTCTTATGCAAGGTAAGTGACTTGTTGCAAAGTAGCGCCTCCGTTACAGTTACTAGTGTGGAGTTCAAAAATATACACCCTCTTAAAATTGAGTTATGCAATTAAGATTTATGGTTTTATCAAGATTCAACATATGGTATAGATTTGAGAATAAGTCATACCCAATTAGTCGGGTTTGTTACTTTTTTTTGATAACTCAAGTGCCTGGATCAACTTGCGCGCACCTCGACTAATTCTTGGGACCCAATCCCACCGCCCACTTGCAGGGAACCCAAACTGGAGCAAAGTTCCATATGGACGGACCCCAAAGGAGTTGATATCACCTAAGATGTTTCGAATCTAAGACTTTAGGAATTAGGAGGGAGCAAACCCCTAAATCGCAAGCCTAGACCACCAGGCCAACCCTTTTGGGGTTAGTCGGGTCTGTTTCTTAGTTAATGGTAGAGTCTTACCCTCACTTTTATGGGATGAGTGATATTATGAGAGCATCTCCAATGGTTGACATGTTATAAGGATAGCCATTGCTATAATATAGCAGTGACTAGTGCCGAATTGCTATATTATAACAATGTTGCTCCAGTGGGGCATATGCTATTTCTTCTATTTCTCACAAAATGTCAATTTGAATCGCCATTTGTGGGTCCCATGATGAGAGAGGTAGAAACAAAAGAGCATGCTAAAATTATAGCAATTGCTTGTGCCAAATTATTTGGAGTTTCATGCTATAATATAACTATAGCAACACATACAGCATGCCGTTGGAGATGCTGAGTGTGTTTTATGATCCTTTTTGCTTGTAATGCTACAGTCTCCAAAAACCTGGCCTACTCCATCCAGAACAGTACAGAAATGCAGATACATTGCCACTAAAAACGGTCATGCTTTCACAGCTTTTGCGTACAAGCAATAGGCATTGTAAACACAGCATAAGTGACTGTAGATGATAAGCGCCCCTTGCGACATTGCCACCACCCTCTGTATCAATGTCAAGTTCTCTTTTTCATCCTTTTTTGAAAACAGGGGAATGGGGCATTGATTTGGTATCAACCCAGTTGGAGAAAAGTTGAAATCCTAATTGGAGTTGAAGAGAGAGCGACTGAGAGTGACTAGGTTCACAGAAACTACCAAGAAACACGGGACGGCGGCTTCCTAATTCATGTGTACCTACCTGATCTATTTCCACAAGGCATGTGACTTTGCAAAACGAGGTGAATGTTCCTTCTTCCCAAGTTTCTTGACTCAGCCTTCTAACTCTGTCTCTCTCTCTCTCTCTCTCTCTCTCTCTCTCTCTCTCTCTCTCTCTCTCTCTCTCTCTCTCTCTCTCAATATTGCTAGTATATAAGCATGTTACACTTCCAACCTAGGCTGGCATAACAGCCTTCACTTCTCATCATCTTCTCTGTTTATTGATCTCCATTTCCCGAGTCTCTCTCTATCTTTCTACCCTTAGCATTGCCCATGGCTCTCTTAAAAACAGTTTCTCTTGCTTTCTTTGTTTTGTTGATCTGTTGCAAATCGCCATCTTTAGAAGCGAGGGTGCTCTTGAGCAAGGAGAAGGAGGTGCCTTCTATGGAGGACAATTTGATCCTAAGTGCCCTGCCCAAGGGCACGACTCCACGTTCTTCCCCAAGTTACAAAGGTCACGCAATGGCCATTAATGAACGGCTCTATGTTCTCCCTATTCCACACGCAGACCGGGTTTTGCAGGCAGTCCCTAGTCCCGGAGTCGGCCATTAGACTCGTCTACCTCTACCCTCTTTTTCAAGACAATCTATAGCTGCATATATAAAAACATAAATAAAGTATGCTTGCTTAATTTTCTGTTCCTTAAAGTTTGATGTATCAAGTCTAAGAGATTATACAACATGTTTCTATTCCCTGGTTAAATGCAAAGACATGCCCCAGTTCAGCAAATGATAGTGTACATACCCAATAGCAGTACTGTATTAGTCAGCCATGTTTGTACCAAAAATAAATAAAAATTAGTCGGTCATGTGCGATGTTAGCACGGGACAGAAGTAGCGAGTTTCACGTTAATAATGAAATAGAGAGGATTTGCATCCGAAAATGTTGTATACGTAAAAAGATAAGATAATAAATGGCATACAAGTAGCGAGTCTCATGTTAATAATGAAATAAAGAGGATTTGCATCCGAAAATGTTGGATACGTAAAAGTAGGTAAGATAATAAATGGCACGGGACAGAAGAAGCGAGTCTCGTGTTAATAAATAGCGAGGGACATTTTTGCTTTTTGTCTCGGTAATTCTCCTCACCGTAATATAACTTTGTTCTTCTTGGTTTTGCTTCAGACCAACAAATACACATTTCTTATTAAGGAATGACTTCGGTGTTCCCGGTCATTTTGGAGACACCGTAATTTTTGGCATAACAAAATCATTATAAACATAACCTAAACTTATTACAAGCATAATAGAATTACAACAAGACATAACTTGTTTGCTATGCCTTGGTTGGGTTTGGTTACTCCTTGGTTTTTTGGATATTCCTTGGTTATGCCTTGGTTGGGTTCTGTTATGTTTGTAATGGGTTTTAGTTATGCTCATAATGGTGAAATTATGCCAAAAATTACGGTGTCCCTAAAATGACGGGAGACGCCATAGCAACATCCCTCTTATTATGATTATGATTCTGGCTTGAAAATAAATTAGATAATCAACATTGGGAAATGCTACGGTGTCTACCCGCCATTTGGAGACACCGTAATTTTTGGCATAACCAACTATTACAAGCATAACGAAGACTAATGATATGTATTACCAAGGCCTTACAAAGGCATAGCTCTCAAAATCCCCAAAAAATTCTGAGGATTTTGGGGGTTATGCCTTTGTAAGGTCTTGATTATACATATCACTGGTTTTGGTTATGTTTGTAATGGTGAAATTATGCCAAAAATTACGGTGTCCTCAAAATGACCGGTGATACTATAGCATCTAATTAAGTTCGTGTCATTTATCATGAGTATGACTTATCATTGTTCAGTATACGGTACCAGTTTTTGTTTTTGTTTTTTTTTTTGACAATTGGAAATTATATTAATCAGTAATTATTTATTGGCAAAATGAAAGCTACCGAAAATTATATTAATCAGTAATTATTCAACGGTTGATAAGAATTGGCAACAAAGTCAAAATGTATTATTCAACAGATCATAAATTACTGATTAAATGTCAAAAAAAAATATTATGCATTTTAATCAGTAATCTTCAGCCAATATTATTCAACAGATCATCAACCCATGAAAAAAGTCTTAATGCCCCGTTTGATAACAGTGATAGATAGAATTCGTAAGGAGGTGAGATTAGGATTGTGATTCGTAAGGAGAAGGGATTGATAATGAGTATGTTTGTTTGCAATGTGATTAGATAATTGGATTATTAATATCATGTTTGTTTGAGATGGAATTGGATTGATAGAAGAAATTGGTAATGAGAAGGGATTGGTAATGAGAAGGAGTTGGGATTGGACTACAAATACTAAGTCCCATGGTGTATTACCAATACCCCCTATGGAGCTCAATACTAATCCCAACGGAGTAATAATTCGATTATCAAACAAGGGTTTGGAAGCCCTTGGAATTGATAATCCAATCCCAAGGCATAATCCGGTTATCAAACAGGGCCTAAAAGAATTGGCTGGCAACTTTGAAATATTTTGGGTAGTTTAGGCCCATTTCGCCCCAAAACCAGTTTTGATCCGGGAAATTACAAGTGCATTGGGCTTTTTGAGTATCAAAGATTCTGAACCCTTACTATTTATTTATTTTTTGTTACACAGACTTTCACTAATTCAACTTGCTGATTTCCGCAAACACGATGTCCTTGACAGAGTTCAATAGAAAATACGGATTCATGAACCCGACCCCAATTGATTGAGACTTAAGTCTCGGTTTGGTTTGGTTAGGTCCTACTTGGTTACATATATTAAAGCAATGCAATAGTTGGCTACTAGAGATTGATTAGGACTAAGGTAGTAATTCCTGCCACACAGATTTCAACCATTGAATAAGGCAGGGGAGACCCTTGATTCCGTTATTTGCTTCATTTCCACCGGAAAGGAAAGAAGGCTAGGCTATGGAATAGGAGGAACCGAACCAACCTTACTAGTAATTTTTATCAAAGAGAGAGAGAGAGAGAAAACCCTTCATAACGAGGAAACACCTCGGAGTTAGCATTAGTGTCTCTGTCTGTATGAAAGAAGAAAGTAGAATGAAACAAGCGAGAGAAAAGTTTGACACCTTCTCAAAGTCATGTTTCGAACGTGGCGGCTGTAAATGAAGGCTTTTTGTCTAATAAGAGACTTTGGCGATTATGCCGGAGCACTTTTTAAGCGTCGGTTGGAGGTGTCCACATTTCGAGAGTCATGAAGCCGAGAGTTTGAGAAGGTTGCTTGCTGCTATAACCAAACCTCATGTCAAAATGTTCACATTTAGGCAACGTCGGGGCCGGCCCAAGGTATTTAGATGCCATAGGTCAAGTGGTGGAATAATGTTCTATATAAATTTTTTAATTTAAAAACAATAAATAGAGAAATACTTATATATATATATAATTTTCATTTATACTATTCAACATGGTAAATATTTTGGCCTTAATGGCTTGTGCGGTTGTAATAATTTTCAGTGGACTCAGGATTGAATCACAACAGCCCCAATTTGTGTGATGGGAGATTTTTTTTTTTTTTTTGGCAAAAAGACACTATAAAAAAGTACCCTACCAAGATTTGATTGAACCTAGGCATCTTATGTGAAAGAGCAAATCTTATGTGAAAGAGCAAATGCTTTACCATTGAACCACCAAAAGTGTTTGTATTATAGTTGCACACAGAAAATATATTTATTTATTTACAAAAGGGTATCCCATTTTTGGCCCAAAATATGGAGGCCCAAGGCGGTAGCCTCTTGGGCCTCCCCATTGGGCCAGCCCTCAGCAACGTTCAAATGTTATAGACCAAGCACTCTCATGTCAGTCATTTGTTAGGACACGCTTCCAAGAATCAAAATTGTGTTTTATGTAACAAATCTTTAGTGTTACATGTGAGGAATTTAGGTTTATGGGTGTGAACGATGAACCTAAAATACCATCACAAAAACTGATGATGCGTCTTAGCTAGATGGGTATTTATCCTGCAATGCTGATAAGCGTAGATACGCAACTTGTTGATAGATAAGCGATGGTCGCAATAGTTTTCTGCGAAACGAACAAATGCAGCTTATATTGAAGAGTTAATTTGCAGCGGTTAAGTATTCGAACTTGTGCCTTTTTATCTGATACTCTTCGGCATTGCTTGCTTCGAAAAGTTAGTTTTTGAGTAGCTACGTTTTGATGATTTTTAGCTTCTGCGTTTTGATTATCAACTTCATCAACAATTATGATTTAAAAAAAAATTATTGTAATTATCACCGAGCTTCTCAGTAGGGATCTCGCACGTTCGGACTTCTGATCTCTACACGATCGAGATTAGAAGTCCGCATTTTTTGCAAAGTGAGAAATCTCTCATAAGAAAGGGGCGCTTGTAATTTCATATCCTACGGAACGAGGCAAGAAAAGAAGAGACAGAAAATCATCCTCCGCCATGAAAGGAGGAATTTGCAGCATAAACCTCACTTTTGCATTTATCCTTGGCCTTGCCTGTCTGTCTCTGATTGAGACTGGATCCTACCCTGCCACAATTGGGACCCCAAGGCCACCGTCTCCCTCACATTCTCCGGAAGAAAAGTGGGGCGGCATCCACCTTTTAATGATGGGTCCAGATCCTCTCTGGTCGAAGTATTTGAATTGGACGAGACGATCCAAATCGAAACCGCCCATTTGGTACAAACAATGGTTCAGAATTGCTCATCAATTCTTACCGATAAGAGTTTAAAAATACATCATAACCGTTGATCGCAGCAAACAAACGGTATTAGTCAAGTCTGTCTCTTCCGCTTTAAAACATAGACTTGAGAGGATTTATTCCCTTAACGGTGGATGGCTAATCATGGACCCCCAAGTGACCACATACCTCTCCTCGAAAAGGATACATTTCCCTCAATCTTTAATGCCCACAACTTTCCCATGAGTGCTGTCGAGTCGTGTATCGTCCAAATCTTTGTACGGGGAGGATCAATTATGTTTACCGCAAAATGTGACGTATCAATAATCAACAACAAAATGGGTCCCACGCAAGGGAGAAATCATTTTTACGTCCCACTTTTTTATAAATGCATTCTAAATTTTGTCTTTTAGACCCCTTACATTTGCATACGACAGAAGTATCGTTGTGACCTGTCTCATACGTCAAACGGGCATAACGTTAGTTACTCTCCTAAGCACACTCGAAAACGAATTTCCAAGAGCATGTATCAACGTTCGGGTGTCAGAATCATTTTTCCATGCGAGAATAAGACTATTACGACCGCCTATATCAGATGGAAAACAGGGGCATCGTTAAATGAATTATAACAAAACATAGAATTACCGTAAAATTATTGTGCAGAGTTCATATCAAATTTTTTGATGAAGTTTAAGCCCATGAGGTGATGCAGACCCATGAGACAACTAAATCCTATCCACTTCATGTACCAAAATCGTGCAAAAATGCTCCCTCTCACATGGTCTGATTCAAGTGGAGAAGCCATCACCACATGTAGGGCCTCTTACTTTACCTATTTGAGTCCTTTGACGAGACCCCTAATTAAATGTTTGGGTCCTTTGATGAGACGCCTAATTAGATTACATGTGGCCTTTGGAGTTTCCAAATCTCCGGTCACGGTTTCTAATAAATTTTCTCTATTTATCTCTCTTTACACATGACTTTGGAAAATGAGAAATGCTACAACCACACCCAAAATACACATCCAAATACACACCCTCTCACAAAAACACAAGGGTCCCATAGTGTGTGGAACCCTTGTGTTTTTGTAAGAGGGTGTGTAATTTTGGGTGTGGTTATAGAATTTTTGTTGGAAAATCTTTCTCAAAACCCATACCAAACAGCCTACCCCAAAAAAATAACAGCAATCACGCAAATTGCAGAATGGTCCATTATACCTCTTCCTAGTCAGCGATTACCTGGGTAAATTAGTATGTAGAATTACTTTCTTGCCCTCATTTAAAAAAATGGCAGAAGGGATATTATTATTCATTCTCAGTCATCAATGAGGAAGATTCGAGGAATGTGTGCGGCAGACAAACTGTCGTATGATTAAGCATAAGATGACCTAATAAACATTGTACCTGCTAGCTAATGCCAAAAATTCTTCTACCTACAATGAGAGAGGATTATGTGGATCTGAGGGAATAACATTAGGTAGATTGACTTTTTAAACCCTATTGAGGAAAGACAAAGACTACTAGCCTAAATTCTCCGTGATTTGAACCTGCACTTCAGGCTACAAGTTACCCTACTAGTAAAGTAAATTATCTTGGAAGGGCATGAAAAACCATTGTTGTCTATATTATGGAGATTTCACACCCCTCGAAAGATACCGGTAAACAAAGTCCGATTTTTGGATACTTCATTCCGGAGTACCATGCGGCATTTCCATCTGGTACTTCGCATAAATAAAAGATTGTCATCACATAATATGGATCACCCATTGTCTCCTAACCACCTCAAAAAAGTGATTGATAATGTCTATATCAGACAATTTCTTGCCGCATAAATGATTGGGAGTATCACGCGTTTGCCTACTTGGTATGGTACCCGGGAATGCTTAATAATTACTCGTAAACAAAGCGAATTGAACAAAAGTTGCACATAATACGAAAAGATGGAATATTTTTATACAAAGGATTAACATAGTTTTTTGTTTTCTTTTTGATCCTCAAGGATATAAATACATACTCCTGATAAAGTAAAATAGTCCCTCCATCACTTTCCTGATATTAACAAAACTTGGGTGACTGCTACAAGAAATACTAAAAAACGTAGAAATTTCTCAGTAATTGTTCCCATGAAATGATGGTCCACGCGTTTTCCTTTTGAAAAATGGCCAACAAAAAACAAAAGAGCCAGAAAACCCAGGTGACAATATGTAACTAAATTATGGAATGTTTGGTAACCCTACTTTTTAGCTTTCTGTATTTTGGTTTTTGAATTTTCTGCTTTTTGAATATTGGTCAGATTATCTTTTCAACAAAAAAAATAAAAATATTGGTCAGAGTGTATTTTAAATATGGTAAAGTGTTTAAAAAATATGTGCAGAATATATTTTGCAACATGATTAGTGTTTGCAAGACATGTACAAAATACATCCTTTAGGTCTTTTCGTTAACTAGTAAAATGGAAAAAGTTTCCATACTTCTAGCTTTTGGCCTCTATCATCAAAATTTGTTAATGCTTTGTCTGGGAATGCATTTTGTGGGTAGGGAGCCAAACACTAAAAACTGAAAAAAGAGCTGTGCTGCTGTGCACATATCCCATTTTCTTCTGTCTCGGGTCGCATAAAGATGATCGGAGCCGCTCATTTTGTTCAAAATATATCGTTTAAGGTCTCTGTAAAAAATGAGTTTCGTTCGATATCGTTAGAGGCGTTAACAAAACACCCAAAATCACTTCAGAATTTAAACGACATATTTTGAACAAAATGAGCGACTCCAATCATCTTTGTGCGATCCGAGGCGGAAGAAAATAGGATATGTGCACTGCTTGCCGTGCAAGTAGCTTTTTTGCTGAAAAAATGAGGATTGAAAATGCAAAAAGGTGGGATCCAAACACCCCCTGAGGATGGACCAGTCTTTCTTCTATATATAATAATTAACTAAAACTATAATATATTAATATTATACAGTATAGGGAACAGACCCCGGTATCGACAACGATTTCTCACCGTCCGATGGAAGATTATTATATATCTAATTACATAGTTCAAGATCAGGAGAGGTATACCTGACATTGAATGACAGTTTTGCCTATCCTAAACCCCGGAACCACGGTGAATGCCACTACCGGTCCGGTTTTGGTTTCGGTTTCGATTTTGGTTTTGCCATCGGATGACAAGAACGCTTCCTCGCAAACACTTTCCATGTAAACCTCCGAAAACCGGCACCTCTTTTTCACCTCAAAGATCGAGGCTTCGGGCTCGAACGAAAAGGCCAGGCAATGCAGCAGCCAGACCCTCTTCGCCATGTCCGAAAACGCGTAGAAGAAAGTAGTATCCGGGAATTCGCCGGTTCTTAGAACATCTGTGTGGTTTGTGTTGCCGAAAAGAGACGACTCCATCTTGGGATGAACGACACGAAAGAACTTGGCGGAGCAGAATGTGGCGAATTTGGATTTCGGGTTCTTGACTAGATATTCCCTTGTCTTGAAAGATTTCAGCTGCGTGAATCTATCGAAGAACAGCCGGTGCTGCTTCTTCGGCTGCTCCCACTTGTTTGGAGGTACATAGTAAGGGAAATTGAACCCGTCGAACATTTCCCGGCAAACAAAGGCTTCGATGGCGAAACACTTGTGGCTTTCATCCCAGTAAACGACATCCGGTTCAATTGCCCTGGCCGCGGAATCCAAATCCCACCCTGTCAGTTCCATCTCGTTGATCATTAACCTGGCGAATTGACGAACGGACTTCACCGTCTGGCGAACGGCAGAGATGAAATGGTTGGGATTTAGACCCGAGAATTGGAGATTGTCAGGATTTGATAACAACCCACTTGCATTCAATCTCCTCTCAATCAACCTGTTCTCCTTTTTGGTTTCCTCCAATTTCTCTTTAAGGAAAATGATCTCTGAGTTCTTGAACCTAAGCTGAGAATCCAGCTTCTTCCCCATGATTTCATACGTCTTCAAAAGACTCTTCTGCTCCTGGAGTTCAGCCCATACCTGAACTTTTTCTGGAGAAGACTCCTCATAAAATTGTTTCTTTACATAACTCTGCTTAAATCCAGATAAGTTCTTCAATTCTGAAACCACAATCTGATCGGCCGCTTGAATGGCTTCACCGTCGTAAGGAGACTCAGCAAACTGCATTTGGGCATACGCTGCTTTCAAGTTCGAAACAGTTGCAAATAGTTTAGCAAGAAATGCTTCCGTGGCTAATTTATGCCGGAGCTTCTCATCGACATCGGCAAAGGACTGATGCCTGTTGCCTATTTTATGCTGGAGCTTTTCATCGTTATCGCCAAAGGACTGACGCCTATCGCTGCTTTTATGCTGGAGCTTTTCATCGTTATCGCCAAAGGACTGACGCCTATCGCTGCTTTTATGCCGGAGCTTTTCATCGTTGCCAAAGCCAAAGGATTGACGCCTTTCGCTACTTTTATGCCTGAGCTTGTCATCGTTGCCAAAGCCTAAGGACTGAAGCCTTTCGCTGCTTTTATGCCTGAGCTTTTCATCGTTGCCAAAGCCAAAGGACTGACGGCTTTCGCTACTTTTATGCCTGAGCTTTTCATCGTTGCCAAAGGACTGACGCCTATTGCTCATGCTATCGTGCTTGACCGTCTCCTGACTCTTAGTTTTCTGAGCTCCATCATCTGGGGCAACACCGGTCGCAGCTCGAACGTTCAAAACCTTTGCGAAAGTTCGTGCCAATATACTCTTATTTGGAGTCACTGCGCGCCGATCAACCACATCCATCTGAGACCAAAAAGAAAACCAGGATCAAAATGATGACGACGATGATAGGAGGAGATTGATTGTAGTTCTTGAGTGATTCAAGATAAGCAATAAGGGGAGTGCTGTGATGGTAACGACAATGATGAATGTTTTTCCTACAAAAGTGGAAAAAGCTTTTGAAAGAGGCAATTTGGGTATGTGGGATCGGATTTCCTTTTGTTTTTGCCTCTGAAAATTTCCAATGTGCTTTCTAAAAGGAAAGGGGAGGGAGAGGAACAGAGCTATCAAAGATGACAAAGCCTACGACTATGAATACTTCATAAGGGACAGGCCCAAGAGTAGCGTATGAAATCAAGAAGTATTACTTTAAAATGTCATTGTTATAACACTAGTAGACAATTCTTGGAGTCATCTCATCTCCACGTGTAAGCGTGTAAAACGGCTGTGGAAGGGACTGTAGAATTTAGTCCGAGGTGTGCGCAAGTTGGCCCGAAAAACAATGCATTACAAAAAAAAAAACCCTTGCCTACGTTGGAATGACGCAGTGCAGCATGATTATACTAAACTATAGTTTCTGGGTGGAGAAATGTCTGACTAGAGGAACACACAACTAGTGGAAGCTACACAAGTTATGGCCCCATCCCGGAAATTACCACGTAATGTTACTACTACTAAACTAATAAATACAATACGCCAGCCAAATGTCAAACTCATGAAAACTCAATCAGAAAATCTTCTAATTAAATAGTATACCTTCGTCCATTTTTTAGTGTCAAACTTCGTAGTTCCAACTTATTAAAGAGTCATCATCATTACAACTGTCACATCAACTTTTGTCTTTTACTTTTCAAAATTGTCCTCCACTTTTACCCATTAGTTTTTCAAAAGAACAAAACAATAATCATACACTCTTTTACCCATTAACTTTTTTAAATAGACATTATTAAGGGGCAACCCAAAATAAAATACTGGACTATTATTTGGGGATAGATGGAGTGTGAGATATTTTCGTAATTAGCTAAAACGAGTGATAATAATTTTGTTCCTAGCTTATGCAATTATTTTTTAACTAACATGAGATAATACTCAACTATAAAAAGTACTCCTAGTAATAAATTATCCAAAATGTACTTAACAAATTAGATCATGAAACCAACCATGAAATTCACACTGTTCAATGGTACTATTACTCATCCAAAACCCAGGAAAAAAGGTATGTAAACCATAAACCAACATTATTGTTATGGTCTTCATTGGCATTGGGAATTTATTTTCCCTAACCACATAGTAATAATAATAAGAATATATATATTAAGAACTAAAAAGAGATGCATACATGTTACTAGATATTGTAGTCCAACTTAATAGAACTCTTTTGGATTTTTTATTATCATGATATGAATCATTCAAATTTATAGAATTCCTCAAGTACTTTAATTGTGCAATCAGTGAAATTGATCAGATACCGATATCTAAACGATCGGACAACGTATGTTTTAAAAAAAAATGAACAGATAGTATATCATTTAGAACTGTTAGACAGATTTACATTGGTCCTATGATCATGAATGCTTGACTAACCTTATTTTTTGCACAAAAGGAATGCTCAAAAAACCTCTAAAAATGAACAATTCTGATCGAGTGATAATATCTCAAAAGATCAAGAGACAGCGCTACACCCCTAAAAAGTCATATATCCCAATTTTGATTCTCTCAACCGACTTTCCCCGTACACTAAAGTAGACTAATCACAATCATGGAACTAGACGGTGACAACTACAAGCCATAAATAAGAGTACAAAATGGGAATAAGAATAAACATGAACGGGTAATTGGCAATAGTATTATTCTTTCCCATATTTCTCAATGAATAATTCTAGACAAAGAATAACCAACATGTTAGCCGGCACTGCTAGAAATTGAAAAAGAAATACTAAGTCAATACAGAATTATTTGATGGATCCCATTTAATAGCCCAGGAGATAGAAAATAAATTTGAAATTGATACTCAACATTTTCTCAATGTAAATAAGCAAAATTTTGCACATAAACTGTCTATGGTTGGGACAGAACGAATCGTCTGGGTGATGCCCACTTGATTCTTTTTCTTTATTTAGTCGACCCTATTTTCGTTCGTCACTGTGATCCCATTCGTTTTGGGATTTTGGATTTAGATTTATAGGTAATGGGTGTAGAAAAAAATAGAATAATGATTAAAAATAGGAGTAATAATTTGAGAGAGAAATTTGATAATTATTAGAATCCAAAACCCTAAAACAAACGGGGTCACATGATACAGCAGGTTTGCCGACTTGATATATAGGGGGGATACACTACCACTTCAGATAAGATATTTGAAGCGCTTCACATATACTCCCTCCGTCCCAATTTGTTTGCCCATTTTTACTATTTGGGACCTCTTACAAAATTGTCTATATGTTTCAATTAATTATGTTTTTTATATACAATATGAATCTTGTTTGATAGATCTCAATTAGATCTAAAATATGATGTTTTTGAAATTATGTAAAACATTATATATTATGAGATATAGACAATTTTTTAAAAGAAACGTATGCCGAAATTGGACAAACAAACTGGGACAGAAGGAATACAAGATATGAAGTATCATCCTCGAGCAGGATTGGTCGCCTAGAGATGAGTTACGCGCAAACAAGCTCGGATACTCAAAGTTATCAAAGAAAAAGTATTGACCTCAACGCTACAAAAGTCTTACATGGTCATCCACAGATGACACGGTTTGCACCTATATCAAAATCGAAGATAAAGGTTTACCGCTTATAACGGTACTACCGGGCCGTTTGCCAACCGAATAGCAAGCACCGGATATAAGTGCTTCGAAATATCCGCCATATATATATATATATTATCAGGTCCGCAAACATGCCGTAACTGGGATTATCTTTAAGCCAGCGACAAAAAACCAGATCCTTTTTTGCACCGCTTTAGCCTTATAATTATGGATTTGGACAACGTAGTGGTCCACACGGGTGGCAAAATAGTCCTAAAACAGAAAGAACACGTTGGGATGCATACGAATTTGAATTGGACCACCCACACAAAGCGTAATTTGGATTTCTACTTGTAAAATTATACAATAATTCGGGAGAATTGTCACGTGATACTCCGGATCGCTTTAGAATCACACGTTTTGTGGGGTCCATCACTAAGTTGGACATCACAAAACATGTGATTGTAGAGTAGTCCGGAACACCACATAACGGTATTTCCGAACTATTGAATAATTACTCTGCTTGACTTATTCTTTCTTTCTTTTTTTTGCCAATATTGTATAATTAGCGGGGGTGTTAGGATTAGCATGGGTTTCAAAGGCTCTTCATAATCTTGGCCTCCAAAGCCCCGTCCCACCGTAGCACTCGAGTCTTAATCACCACTGGGAAGGGAGATGAACAACTAATTGCACTAGCAGGAGTTCTCCTGCTTGGATTTATTCATCGCCTCACTGTACCCACATTTATCACGACCGTTGGATGGGTACTCATTGGGATTCCAACGGACACGAGAGTTCACCATCCGATGCGGAGCCCACCCCAGAAGGCAGAAAAGGCAGAAAGAAGGACAAAAGACCTGAGAACTCTGGTGCGGAGTGGTCCACAGGGAATCGGCGCTCTCCCACCAGACAAACGCATCGTGACTCGGACGGTCGTAGGCTCGTAGCGGGCGATGTAGTAAACTTTGAACGAATATAAAAACCGTCGATTTGAATCAAAGAGCGATAAATTGGGACCTACCTCGAAATAATCCCCGAGAAACTGCGAGGGAATCTCAGCCTCTGTTCAACGCAACGTGAATCTCAAGGGGAAAACAGAGCACCGTTAACAACCTCCAATGGCGACCCCTCCCCCAACTCTGCCAACCTGAAAACAAGGAAAACAAAGTTTCATGTAAATTCCCAAGGCATATATATACATTGGATGCTGATTTTGGTGCTTCACTTTTGTATGTACGCGCTCCACTTTTAATTTAAAGTTATACAAAGTAGAGCGCCAAAGTCAATTTCCATATACATTATACAGACACTTAGGCCTCGTTCCGCTAAAGGAAATCAATACCACTTATTGTGAGAGAACTTATTTTTTGAATAAGTACAAAGCTTCATGTAAATTTTTTAATAATTACTTATTTTTTGAATTAAAAATGATGTATTATGAAAAAATAAACTGTCTTATAAGACAAAAAATAAGTACCTAAAAAAATAAGAACATCGGCAAAACGGGGCCTTAATGTATGAATGTTTGCAAATAAATAAAATTTGCTTCGATTTTAATTGAGCTTTGCCACGGACGGTGGTATTGATTTTAAAAATTAATCAAAGATGTGCGTAAATTAGATCGTACATGCTTTACTTGCTTAGTGATAGAAAAAAAAAATGTGTTCACATATACAAATAGTATCTAAATCTATTACTAGTACTATAAAGGAAACACCTCATTTATGGTGTGAACGTGAGTTTGAGTCAGACTCGCATTTTTATTTCTTAAAATACTCTTTTCAAAAAAAATAAAAAATTTGTTTTCTTCTGTCCGCTTTTCTACTTTCGTAAATCAAATTTCATTTAGACATATGAACAGACGAAATTTAAGGTGTGTTCTATCAACTAAAATAAAGGTAAATTAAAAATGATATATCGTGGGAGAATAATCTCTCTCGTAAAACAAGAAATAAGAACCTTAACGGAACGGAATCCCGAGAATTCCGTGCTCTGTTCGGCTAAGCTTAAGAAGCCAGCGAAACAGAGCATCATAAATATGAGTTGAACTCTACATGTACATACATATCAACCGATCTATACATGTACCTGATTCTAGATGAAATGAACAAATGAAATTGAAAAGGAGAGAGAAAGTTTTGCTATGTTTGGCTGAACGAACTTACCTCTTGAAGAAACCAGTTCTCTCTCGAATTGAATGATCGCCTGAAAAGCTGCCAAACAGAGAAAACCAAGCATTTTTAATTAGAATCTCCGTAAAAACGTAAAATCGTTAACCTACATGTCCGAAGATCATGGAACCAGACGAAGAAGTAAATTGGGAAGAAAAAAAAAATTGCAGCTTTTGTGAAGTTCGGGAGAAATTTGACGGACCTGATGGTTATCAATGGCTGATTCTAGAGGCAATAAATTGGCGAATAGAGCATTTGAAGCTGAAACTGAAGCGTGTTTGGAAGAAGAGATAGGAGCTTGTGTGTGGAGAGAGAGAGAGAGAGAGAGAGAGAGACGAAAACAACCAGGATTTGGGAAAATATTTAGACAGCGAAGGCATTGGGGGGTTGTTTTCTTTGATTTGAAAAGGCGAGGCGTTGGGAATTAAAAACCAGGAAAGGTCAATCGTGCCCCCGAGTCTCTATCTTTACTACGGTGATGGATTGGAATGTCGGCTGTAACGGTTGGGACATTTGAATGTTTAGGAAGGCTAGTTTGGTCAATTAAGATATGGCAAAAGAATTTGGGTTTGATTATAGACTTCTTGTTTCTAAGGGCGTGCTCCCCTTGGTTGTATATATTCACACCAGAGATACGGTAAAAGAAAATTTTATTAATTGGAACCGAAAATGCATTGGACAAAAGAAAATTTTATTAATTGGAAGCGAAAATGTGATGAGATGAAAGAATGGAGGCTCACACCACATATATACTATCCCTTCGTCCCTTTTTAAGTGTCCTGCTTCGTAACTCCAACTTATTAAAAAGACATAATCATTATACCTTTCACATCAACTTTTTCCTCCACTTTCCCTACTTACCCATCATTATTACACTTTTACTCACTTACTTTTCAAAATGGAATCCACTTTTAGGGACAAAATAAACAATTCACTAACTTTTACTCACTAACTTTACAAAATGGACATTTATTAAGGGACAGTCCAAAATGGAATACTGGACTATAAAAAAGGGACGGAGGGAGTAGGTAAGATGGGTCAAATAATTCAACAATATGATCTTTTGTTTTTGATTTTCTGTCATTGTTCTACACTCTCGCTTTTAATTATTACTTTTGCAAATTTTAATAGTTTGAGATATTGTTGAAAGCCATTTTTATGCTCGCAGTATCGTTCACGCACGCATAAATCAATAGGTAACTTACGAAGAACACATGGAAAACATTGGTTGTGGACTTACGAGAATCATTGGTGACTTACAAGATATATCCTAGGTAACTTGCGAAATGCGCAAATCTAGACTTCAAAATGAGACTCGTAGTAAGGGCACGGCTTGTCGGCCTCCCTTGCGGCCCAATTTGTAGATGTAAGTCATTGTAGATGTGGACTTACGAGAAGCATAATGACCCATAATTTTTGAGAATATTTTTTAACCAGCTTATGAATCAATATGTTAAATTTTTTCAATTCACATAAAATAATTTTTTTTTTTTTTTGGATTGGCAAAGTAAAAGAAAATATAGTTGATAAGTAAACGGATGCAAAAGAACCAAGAATATTGCTTTGTAATTTATTCACATAATTTAGTGCAATATTACACAAGGACTCACATAATTCAGAGCAAGATTATACAAATCAACGGAGTTTTATGAAACCAAATCTTCCCTTGGCGACCAAGAAAGGAAAAAAACTAAATATAAAGTTCCCTTTGAAGCAAGATTAATTCACAGACAAAAAAAAAAATTAAGTACTTGCCAACTTTAAGGACGTGTTTGATTGCAGATTTTGTTTTGAGGGGATTCGTAATGAGGTGGGATAAATTAGGATTGAGATTAAGAATGAGGTGAGATTATTAATGAGGGGATGAATCATTTATTCATGTTTGTTTTGCACAGGATTCGATTGTAGGATTGTAAATAACATGTTTGTTTTTGTTAGGATTAGGATTGGGATTGATGTGAGTTTTTACATTGGTTTTGCTTAATCCCATGGGGATGGGATTCGTAATAACACCCCCTCCCCCCCATGGTATTGCTAATACCCCATTTTGGGGGATTAACAATCCCATGGGACAATTAGTCCCACCTACAAAAACCTTACCGAACAAGATATTAGGAGCCCCCATAGGATTATTAATCCAATCGCCCTCCCAAACCTCCTATCAAACACGCAGAGTCAAAATTGTCAAATACTATATGCCATGGTATACGTGTGAAGGGTGACTAAGCATTTTTTTAGCTCTTAAGCTTTTAGGTAATCAGTCTTAATCAAACCAATTAGAACCATGCTGACAAGGAGAGATCTGGTGGTCATAATCTTGAATTCATGAATAGTTTGGTTAAGCAAATTTAAAAGCCACAAGAGAAGGGTATGTGGTTGTGGTTAATTAGAAAAGGCTTAATCAGCCTTTCACATCAATTTGGGTCCCAATCAAGATTAAACCCTAAAAGCAGCTTAAGGTTTAGAACACGCAATCGAACAAGTGTAGGTTCCTTCCTTGTTTTGTCTTTCACATCCATGTTTATTGCATGATTGTTTGCTTGATTGAATGCGCCTTGAAGAGACACAGCCATGTCATGGTTTATAGTAGGGTTTTAAATACAAGCCGTTAGGTGTCGAATCGGCCATTACATAATGAAATTTTAGATCTCTGACATCGTAATTTACTTATCGAAAATGATTTC
The DNA here is from genome assembly GCA_014282245.1 of Rhododendron simsii. NCBI lineage: Eukaryota > Viridiplantae > Streptophyta > Magnoliopsida > Ericales > Ericaceae > Rhododendron > Rhododendron simsii. The sequence continues at coordinate 2,857,289 of CM024956.1, forward strand.
CACACTCTCATTTTTACAATCCGTACTCCTTTTTTTATCTTTATCCATATGAATTTAGATACAACTGGCCATAGCCCTGTGTTGTGGTGAGACGAAGGGACGGAAGGACCTCGTTGTTGAACGCAAGCACCTTGTTGAAGTGATATGCTCAGCCAATTGATCGAAGAACCAGTGTTCACATTCATTCCAAATTACTTGCTTGAAATTAACCACCTTCGGAGTCGCTAACTTATCCGGTCAAGATCGAGTGTCGATCTTGACTTGTCCGTACCACGAGTA